>OX424575.1:24186895-24786895 GCA_949152435.1 Gastracanthus pulcherrimus | reverse complement strand
CTAACTCCAGTTTATTTTGACGTCTATTTTTTATCCACACCTCATTAATGCCTAGTAAGAATTCTATAATCTCGTCGCTTACAAGCTCGGCTCTCCGCGTCTGACCTTAAACCACACTCTGCGCACTAGATTATATTATTGAGCAGTCGCCAGTCGCAAAGAAATGCCTGTCGCCGAGCGAAATGCAAATTTAATTCCAACATGAAAAAAAGTTGCGATTTTGAGTACACGCGCGCGCACACACACATCTAATGCTCAAGTCCGAGCGAGCAAAAAGAAAGACTCCGATAAAGAGACAGGTGCATTAAGCAAAAACGGGCGTGCGCATGCACATATATAAGTGAGCGCGAAAGAGAGGCGAATTTGCATAAGCGCCAGGTTCGAATTCGATATATGTACGTACACGAATGCAGCGCGTAAGTCGCATGTACGTGTCGAGCGCTGGCAGCGCTGCTGCTGGCTTGTATCCGACGGATCGAATTCGTGATCCAGAGCGTGAATTAGGAGCCGAATGCGCGCGTTTTATCGGCATAATTCTGAAACTTTTTCGTCTTTTTAATGATATGGCTCGTTCTCTATCTCTCTCTCTCTCTCTCTCTCTCTCTCGCTCTTTGGGTATACGGTGAGATAGTTTGCATGGAAATTGCAGGCAATGTGTCAACGAGCTGGCGCCGCGCTGTATAATGGCTTTTCTTTTCCCACGAACGCGCAGCGCTTCATTGATCCTCGTTCGACCCATATTTAATGAATTCAATATACACTTTAAACATACGTTTCTCGGAACCTTTATTATTTCCTTTTTTCATATAATAATAAGAGGACGGAAAAAAGGAAACACTTTGCGCACGAGCTTCGAAGCAGGGGCAAAAAAGTAGTTCGACATCCTTCGGATTAATCTGAAAATATAATGAGACGAAAAAAGTTGTAACAAGTCTCAATTACGCTCGGCGCAAAAAGCAAAAAGCACGACCTTTCTTCCGACAAGCCGCGCTATTAAGATTTTTCATCATGTATATATCCACGACGACTGGAGCTGCGACTGGGACTCAAAGAGAGAGAGGGAGATAGAGAGAGAGAGAGAGAGAGAGAAAAAGGACGAAGATAAGACCGAGAAAGAGACCGCGGAGTACAAATTGATTTATGCGAGGCAAAGACAATCGAGAAGAGCAAAGAGCGAGCGCGGAATTCCTTCAGACAGCGCCGCTCGCCATCCTTCTTTCTTCATGTACACTAGCACATGCGTGCGCACACACATATATCACATACTCATATACACACATATGTACAGTTTAGAGCACAAATGCACATTATAGATTCTCATCAGTATTGATAAAAATGTATACAAATTGCATAATAATGATAGTATGAAAATACTCATGTACACGAACATCACGGACACAAAGTTGCACATAATAATATATAATATGTACGTATACAAGAAAGTATATATACAGAAATAAAGGAATCATAGCACACGCACATACTCCAATACTAATAAAAATGTAAATACTTATAAAATCAAGATTGGTTGACAAACACACTCATATACATCCACTCCCATTCTCACACACACGAATGCACACATGAACATACATACACACACGTGCACGTACATACACATACACATACACATTATACACACACGCACGTACGCATATTATACATACACACACATATACACACACATATACACACAAATGCACATAGAAATACGTTAATACTCACATATATATATTATTGGATACAAGAAACTACATAGGGGAGACTCGTCCAGCAATAACAAGCTTTCGGTATGAACATTTCTGACTTTTTGGCTTGCACCGCTCAGTGTCGAATGACTGCCAAAGTTATCGCGCAAATAATTGATAAGCTCATTTTTATCGAGTAAAAGATATTTTTGGAAGCTTAAAATCGTCACTTTCGTATTATTTTGCCTATTAAATTTGAACTGCACTAATATTTTTCTTTAGACAGGGTCATTCAAAGATTGAGATTTTTTTTAACATATGTTTCTCGCACGTACTTTTATAGCATGGTGCGAGAAACAAGTATTTCACTAGTCTTGCACTGATCAAAAGTTTCAACCAAAATAGCTAATGAATGTTTATACTGTACGACCTTCCCCTACATAAATGAAGCAACTAGCAACTCACTTATGCACAATTACATATATAAATACATTAATACTTCTTATAATATACACCCATATAAATAAATACATACAAATATGTACGAAGCAAGACACACACATGCATGCACACATATTCATAGCTGCAAATAGACATAACATCAATGAGGAAAAGAATCATAAGGATTTTAATCGACCAGTTCAAGCCACACACACACACTCACATCAGAGTGGACAGAGTTATTGCGGGGATGCTCGTGGGCTGAGGGAGAACTCGTCCGCGAGGAATATGTATGTACGTGACTCGCATAATGCACGCCTCGGCGCTCGGGCGCACTTGCTCGCAATTCTCTCTCTACCTCTCCTTTGATCGTCCTTTCTTCCTCCTTTTTTTCCATCCCGCTCCTCTCTCTCTCTCTCTCTCTCTCTCTCTCTCTCTCTCTCGGTCGCTCCTGCGACACATTCTGCCACGCATAGGTATATATACACATATATAAGCCCGCAGAGGGAGAGAGTCGAGCGGCGACTGGCGACCGGCGCACCATTTCCAGTCGCATAACAATAGTTGAGCCATGGACCACCCGCGGTTCGCCATTAAAGGAGCACTCGCGCACCGCTCGAGAGGGGTTCGGTCTTATAAGCCACGGCGCAAGCCAGCAGCCGCCGAGACTCGAGACTCGAGACTCGGCTGGCCGGGTATAGGTATAGAGCCAGTCCGATGGAGTCGAAGGAGTATAAGCTAGGAGATCCTGCTGAGGTATATAGTGCCCCGTGTGGTGTAGACCTCTCTGCTCGACATGCTAAATAGGTTGGCTGCTGGAAGGAAAAAAAATGTCGTATGAATAATTTGCCGAGTCATAGCGGAGAGTGGGAGGATGGTTCTAACTTAGTTGCTTTAATTCTACGGGGTTTTAAGTGTATATGAAACAAATTTGATTGTTAGTTTGTCTTGTATTCTAACATGAATTTTTACTTTAGAGGGTAATTAGTTGTTTGATCGATACATTTTTTTCTGCATTTCCACTTTTGTGACCCAACTGATGTATTAGTGTTTTGAATGTAATAAGATTCTAATATGATAACTTCGATTCTCAAGACTTTGCGGAGTATAAAGAAAAGCATGGATCTTTACTACAATTGCTTAGGGAATCAAACCTAGACAAGTTCAAATTCAGCTGAAAATCAAGTAATATATGATGAATTGTTTATTTTAACATTAACTTAAATACATTAAGCAATTCAATCTTTAATTTAAAGGTCGATAGTTTACCTTAGTAGTTTATAACATAATAGAAATTATTAAATTGAAATCAAAAGATAAATAGAACGGATATAGTACAAAGTAAAGAGAAAGAGGAAAATACAGCTTGAAATTAAAAGATAATTTAGTTAGTACTTAAGTATATATATGCAGCGAAAGCAGCGGGAAAGTGTCAAAAGGTACGAGATGGAAATAATTCAACTTCTCATGTAATTAATTCGAAGTACCAGTTCAAAATACTTTCTTCTATATATCAAATAATAATAATATTTGATCTGGTTGTTCAATAATTAAATGCCTGAAAAGTATGTTTCTGCCTTATGCATTATTGACAAAATAATCAATACTACTGAATATTCCAATGGAAAGTAAAAGAGTACGTTAAAACACAAAATGTATGTACCCTGCTACATATTTTATGATTGGTTTTATATTAATGAATAACAAAAAAAAATAATCCTGACAATAAATACATCATAAAAACATAACAAAACGAATCCAAAATAATCCTATCTCCAACAACAATAAAATCTAAAAATAACAAGAACTCAAACCGCACAAACCCACCCAAACAACTCCTACCTAATTAAAACCCCAATAATCAAGCCGAACTCCTCGCAACTACGTGCAACGCATCCCTGCATACATCCACATTTATACAACAAGGACACACCGGTGCACTGACTCCGTCTTTCTCTCTCTCTCCTCTCCCGAACCGTCGCATAAGTCGTAAAAAGTCAGACGGGGTGCAGCAGCTCCCGGTACACAAAAAAAAGATTCACGGTGGGATGTATAAGTTCGGGAGCAGCAGCAGCGGAATTAAGAAGTAAGACGACGGAGAGAGAGCCGAAATACGAAACTCGCTGGCGCCAGCGAGAAACGCGGCAGCAGCGGCTTTCTATAAGCCCCCAGGACTAATAATATCCTATTGTGCTACCATTAGCCGCGTGTGTCGGGGAGTATAAGTCGCAAAGTCCCCTGTCTGCTGCTGCTGCAGTGGCTACCTGCTGTACGCTACGGAGTCTTGGTGTTAGTAGGTAATTTTTAAAACGATATAGGAATTTAGGGGATATAGAGCGTTAATGATAGAGTATTAATTTGTTGATTTGGGGTTTTAAGTAGTGTTGAGTTGTGGAGAGAGATTTGTGATGTTTGAGTTATGATGTATCTTAGATGAATGATGTTAGAAGTGACAAATGTGAGGTTTTGAACTAGTTTTTATCTTTTCAGAAGCAAGTGAAAACATTTTTAATAAAGATTAGAGAGCTCTTATAATGATAAATTTTAATTTTAAAAAATTAGTATTTTGTAATTAAATTGATGTTATTGTTTGTTATAGAATACAATTGAAATTCAAAGACTGTGTTAGTCTTCATTAACCAAAAGAAATTTTGGTGAAATACATAGAAAGTTTTTCCGAAATTTACTTGAAATTTCCAAAAGAGAATTTTGTAATTCTCGAAGGACATAAAAAGAGTAACATTATACGATTTTTTGAAAAATATTTAGAGAAAATAAACGTATATAACGAAATTTCAATTCAACGAAACGTTGAATATTCATTGAAATTTAATTTAAAAAATCCTTGTCTTATATGTGCGAAATTCAGACTCATTTATTTTGTTATAAATTTTCTTTTCTCAAACACTTTTTCACTATCAGTTTCTCTTCAAGGTTTATAAAATTCTCTTTTGGAAATTTTGAGATTCTCGTACAAATAATTATCATATACCTTTCTCATTTAAAAATATACTTTTTAATGTAAAAAATGAAAGTTCCACACTCAACTGTGCTAAAATAACCCATTTACGCGCTTAGTCTGTATAATTTTACACACTCCACTTTACACCTATCGCTACAATACCATTCATACTATTTGTCAAAAGCGTATTTTCCCTAGCATAATTTTTATTCAAAATTTGTCTACACTCAAAATACATCGAAAAAAGCAACCTTCCATCCACCTGAAAGTATAAGAAGTAGAAAACTCCTGATTTCTCCCCTTACGCATTACCCACAAAGCGTCCACGTCGCGCACAATAGACGGCTCGAGCGAGTGAACGAGATTAACGTGGCGCTCTTTCCTCCGTGGTTTTCCAGGGAAATCCGTACGGCCTGAAGGACGCGACGGGGATGGGAATGACGGCGGACATGGGCGCGGCCTGGGGCACGTCCCTGCAGCCCGCGGCCACCGGCTACTATCCCTACGATCCGACGCTCGCCGCCTATGGGTACGTATTTTCATTCTCCTGTATACTTACTTTATGCTCTTTCGCAGGGGCATTCTTCTGCCTCTTTTTTTTCCGTGCTATTGTTGTAACTTTGTGTTTTTTCTTTCTTATTGTTGTATTCGTTGAGGAAAGTTGGTAATAGGATTTGTTGAGAAGAGATATGTGGGTGATAACGGATTGATTGATATTTGTTATCTTGGGGTATGGAGAGCAATTGCTTTTCTGAGTCAGTTAATAGATTTATCGAAAATGGTAATGAAAGTGTCATATTTCTTGTAAGATTGAACTTGATTATAGTTTGTAAAGAGTCGCTTTTCCGTTGTCCTTGTGTATTGCACTCCCAGAAAAAGGATATACCAATTCAAAATTTTATATTTTCTTAAGACCAAAGAAGTAACATTAATTTTTCATGAAGAAACAAGAACTTTTATTTTTGTATGAATTATTTTATGTATGAAAATTAAGATGAAATAATTTTCAGTTGTTATAGTATTTATTGTTCTGGTAACTGTATATTCTTGTTAAATTATAAAGATTTTTTAAAAGACTAATGCAATTTTTATACAATGTAGATATTTATATTTAAACCAGAAAATACAAGAGATTAAAGAGTGACAGCCAAACAATGACTATTATGATACAATTATTTTGAATTCACATGACCACTTACTATGTGTAATTTTAAGACTCAGACAGAGCAAGGAATCAATTGCCGAAACGTCATAATGAACTATAGGATTTATTAATTGACTCACTAGTATACTCGTACTCTCTATCCTAAAATAATTCGTGAAACGAAGAATGATATAACACTTGATGGAACACATATAACGTGTCTTTTTAAATCTCGTTATTTAGTACGTTTTCTAGGTGTCTGTACACTTTTATACAATAATGGTGTACGTTTATGACTCGACTTCATAAAGTAGAGTATTAAAATACAAAATCGAATAGAACATGATATTTCTTCTGTTGTTTGTATACGTAGTATAAATATTACTATTATTTTACATGAACATATATAAGAAAATATTGATAAAAATTGAAATAAGTAATTTACTTTGATTCACAAATTAAAACTAAAAAGTCAATACTCCAACCCACCATTTCCTCAACTTTACAAGGATTTAAAAAAGAATACTCCCAATCATTAGGAATTAACAATAATTCACCCAATTCCCAACCATTCAGTGGCACACGTGTCTTTCCCTTCCCTAAAGAAACCTATAATCACTAAAAACCTACAAAACCAAGCAATGTTAATTCTTCCTCCACCACATCCTCCTCATCCTCATCCAAATCACCGCGTATTTTACTCTCCGGCAGCAGCGCCAGCAAAAAGACACCACTCGACGTCGAAAAGAAAGAAAGACAGCGACCCGAGGGCTCCAAAATTTATCGAGGCCGTTAAAAGCCGCGTGCGCGCCTAATCCCGCAGAAGTATATATATATGCACACGCGACGAGGCGAAGAGCGCCTGTCAGGAGGACTATACGGAGCTGGAGCCGCGTGCCTCTTCCGGAAAGTGGGATTAACGCTCGAGCGTATGGGTGATGCGTAAGAAGGATGACGGGGAGATGGAGATGTGTGCGCGAGATGAGAGGGAAAGAGTTGGGAAGATGGGATTGATTAACGGATTGTTTTATTTTGGGTGCGGAGGGGGCCTATTTACAAAGTTTCTCGCGTAGTTTTTGTGCTCGTCTTTTTGATGGATTTTCAATTTATGGATCGTTATGGAGCTAGATTTTGATTAGCTAGAAGTAAAATGAAGGGTTGATAGTAATAAGGAGATTATCACCTATTTTCTGATGGTTTTTATCTCAATTAATAATGATGTTTGAATAAAGAAACCGGGAATGCAATGTTGAAAAAAAATAAGTGAGTTTAACAAGACTACCTACATTTTGTTTTTTTATCCCAGCATTATTATTTGATTTAAAAATGATCAAAATAGTGCTAGTCTCTTTATTGGATCTGGCTCTTTAATTGTTCATTAGTCTATATTTTTGAGATAAGAATCTTTGGAAATAATGGTTAATATCAACATATTCATTCAGATATAAAATAGTCAGTGATTAATACTAATCATTTTACACAGATTCTGTAATTATAAATTCAATTAAATTATTTACACCCGAAAGAAACCAATAATTGAGTTCCAATCAAGAACTGGATTCGTTACGGTTAATGCCGGTTATCACTTCTTTTTATTTCTCGTAAATTATTTTTTACTTACGAATGCGCAATTGCAAAATTCTCAACTTTTAAAAATGCATAAAGTAAACAAAATTCATTCGAGAGTACTTTCTCGCTCCAATTTAAAACTTTACCAGATTATTAATGAAATTCGACAGGCATTAAAGTAAACAGGTGACTCTTGACGCGATATCAAACTTAAAGTACGTAACAAGTGAACCGCACGAGCGAAAAGAGAAATAAAGGCGCAGCAAAATGGCGGACCGAGAACGAGAGGCCGAGGGGGCTTCGTTCCCGAATTAATTTATGAGCGGCTCACGAGGCTAAATCGAGCGAGCCGCGTCGCGCCGCTTTCACGCCGGATTTCTTTGCTCCGCTCGGCGTTACACCGCGCGACAGGGCGTAATTTTTAATCGCTCGTGGACTTAATTCGCGCGCTGCCCAAACTTTCTCAATGCCTTTTGTAATTTTTAACAGTATTTTTTATTGGCTTTATTGAGGTTTGTTCTGGAGTTTGTTGTTTGATTATTGATTCATCATTCAGATAGCAATTAAGGTTGTAATGAAACTGTTGGTTCTGCAAAGAATTTTTAGAATAACAATTTTTTATCGGCAATGTAAATTATTGTTCAAAAAGATTATTGATTGGTCTGACTTTTTCATTGTTACCTTAAACGTAAATTACGAATGATAAAGGAGAAAGATAAAGCGTAAAGGAGAAGATATTATATTTCAAATGATGTCACACAAAATATACTAATAAATTATGCTGATAGTATGAAAAAAATTCCTTCATGGTCCAAGTTTTTGTTATAATACCTGTTCAGCTCTTGTTTCCATAAAAGTAAACTTTACTCAAACTTTTTAATTTCATTAAACACTTATTCTTAGACAGTGAATAATTATTTGTCAAGCCTCGAAACAATGTTTCCTAGTAAAAAGTTTGATATACCAATTTACGTAAAAGAATTATCAAGCACATTGGACCCTGACCAAGAACTGAGATGTAGTAAAATCAGTAGTAACAGACTTTAATAAGACAATCCTCATCCCTAATTCCTTTCAACGTCTCTAAACGATTCAATTACGCATCACCACCAATCCACCCATACCCCACTCAATCATCATCAAAAATTAAAGCACCTACATTAGTCAATCCGAAACTAGTCCTCGATCCCCACTCGACACGCACCAACGCATTTCCGCTCCACGGCTATTGCCGTGTATCTCATGAAAAATCCAAAATAATCCCGTCTAAGCGCTCAGCCTCGCTTCTGCACCAAACATATCCATCCCTTTAAAACCCCTTTTGCGCTCTCGCGTGTATACTCGTCCCTTCGCTCCGAGCGACGGATTGTATCGAGGGGGCTCGAAGAGAGGCTTATTTCCCCGCGCGATTGGCGCGAGGACTATGCGAACGCTTGCAAAATGGCTGTGCCGAGAGAGAGAGAGAGAGAGAGAGAGAGAGAGAGAGAGAGAGAGAGGTGATCCCAAAAGACAAAGTGAAAAGGGTGAAAAAGGAAGAGGCGAAGGTGAAGGTTAAAGGATGATGGGAGGGATAGGAGTTTTATAGGTTGTTTTGTGTTGTGAATAGATTTTTGAACTTTGGGCTTTTTTGGAGTAGAATATTTTAAATTGAAGTAAGTAGTAATTAGGTAAGTTTTTGATATTGAAAATTTATGATGGAATTAAAGTTGACTTTTTTGATAGAGTTATGCTAATTCTTATTTAGAAATCACCGATTGTAGATGGTTACAAACCACTTTGTTGGGGGTTATCAGAATTTTTAGTCGAATTTATTATTTAATTGTTCTTCTAATTAATAGATAGTTTTAGAAAGAGCAACTGTTTATTATACCAACTTATTATTTTAAAGCGGAAATATTTGAAAGTAAATTTAACTTTTCATGTTTAATTCAGAAAATAGAGAATAAAACTTTTCGCTTAGAAAGTCTCAACATGCTAAATATTTTTTTAAAATTATAACATTTTTAAAGAATAATTATAAATCTTTACTCATTCTTATTATTATAGTATAAATTATCAATACATTGCATAATTCTTATTACACTGTCACACATCCTTATTTTCATATCTACCACAACATCTATTCAAACCACCAAAACTCACCAATCCCGTACAATTCAATCCCTCACTGATTCATACCCGCAGCTCCAAAAAATCCCCCCGCAAACGCATGCCATAAAACATCCCGGCCGTGCAATCAAAGCCACGCCACCTCGAAATCGAATAAAATCCTCTCTCCCGACCCAAAAAAGAAGGAGAGCCGCACGCAGTGCACCAACCCAACAACTAACTCTCGTTCGACGCACCGAATAGAATGGAATAGAATAGAATAGAATAGAATAGGCGGACTAAAAAAAAGGAGGCCAGCGACGAAATAGAGAGACAGAGGGGTGGGTAGCGCGAGGTGGGCGTGCATAATATGGAGGCTTCTAGCCTAGGCTGGCAGGCAGGCGAAATTTAGCGCGTATAACGTATAGGTGTATATATACGTCGTAGCGTAGGCAACGATAGTGGCTGCCGCCGCAGCCGGTATTAGATGTCTCTCTCTCTCTCTCTCTCTCTCTCTCTCTCGCTCGCTCGCTCTCGTTCGTTGTGTATATATGCGCACACAGAGAGCGAGAGAGAGAGAGACGGGCGAAGACCGCGCCGAGCGAGTTTATTGATTGGCTTCCTCCTCTCACCCTGGCACGTTGGCAACCCCCTCGCTTCTGTCTCTCTCTCTCTCTGCACCTCCTCCTCTTCCGGCCCTCCTCGGCGCATACGCCTACTCGCGCTAGGTAGAGGCAGCGCGAGCTGCTCCCACAGGTGCCAGCTTTGTCTCTGTCTCGCTCTTTCTTGCTCGTGTTTCGTTGCGAGAGAGAGAGAAGAGAGAAGGGTGTACGCCTGCGTGAATTTTCGGCGTGGTGTACCCTCGTAGCGCTACTTTTTTGAAGAGAGAGAGAGAGAGAGTGAGAGGGAAAGAGAGAGGGATGGTGGTACGCGTTTCGGAGATTTATGAAAGTGGAAGAATAGGGAGTGAATGTGGGGGTTTATTATGTGGAGATGGGACGGGGTGAGAGGGAAAGTTTTGGGTTTGTTTTTTAGCTTCATTGGTTTATTTATCCGTAGGGATGGGGAGGAGTGCAGGACTCGGAGTGGATTTTTAAATGCAGTACATGGTATAAGAATAGCTTTGAGATTTATAGTCTAGAAAATCAATTAAAAATAATATTTGAAAGAACGGGGTTTTGTGGGTTTAGCATTGATTCTAAGTTGTAAAATTTTATATTATGGCTAATTTTAAGTTGAAAAGCATTAATTACGTCTTTTGTTCCAAATTGTTAACTATTTATGATTCATATTCCGATGAATTCCAGCAAATTCTGAAACATGTTGTTAAATCCTTACAGCAATATTAAATTTATAAAGAAAAATGTGTTCAGAATTGGTCAGAGTTTTTCAGAATTTTCCAATAATTTCCAGAATTAGACATAATTACTTGTCAAATTAAAGCAATAGTTAGAGTTCATAGTTCTAATACATTCCACCCCGTTCAACATAAAATTCCATAAACTACAAATCAACACAATACCCTCAAAGCAAAAAAAAAATCCCAGCAAACGACACACAAGAAAAAGAATCCACAGCAGGATAAGTAAACCAGTCAAAGAACAAAGACGCTCATCCTGCCTCCTCCTCATCCCGTCCAACCTTCAATTCTACAATCGCTCCGTATGCATATCCCACCCCTACATATACACACATCTCATCTCCCTCTCTTTCTCTCTTCTCTCGACCCCCCGCAGACTCGCATCGCGACACAAGTGCACCGAGAGCCGCAGTTCCGCCCCCGCGGGGAGAGCTCAATTCTCTATCTCTCTCTTCGTACAGGCATTGTTTATCGCTGGATATACTCCGTGCGGCGCGTCGTCGTCCCCCCTATACATTATAACTGCTATGCAGCGGCGTATACGTACCGTCGGGGCGTCGAGAGCCTCGGCGCGCGCGCGCGAGAGAGAGAGAGCAGCTATTAATTTACTCGCTTAATAATACGAGAAGCCCGAGCTGGAGTCGGAGCTCTCTATTTGAGCGACTTCGGCCCCTGCTTTACGGCCTTCAAAGTGGAAGCCGAAGCTTCGGCTTTCCCCCTTTCGTGGAGGAAGATAGAGAGAGAGAGATATGCGAAGGCGAAATTCAACCCTGAGAGGTGGCGACCTCTCTCTTTGCGCGTGATGCGGTCTGGAGTTTGATGGCTTGATGGTCTGTCGCGTGTGGAGCCCCGAAGTTTTCTGAATTGTTTGAAGTGAAGAATCTATTGGATGGAATGGGATATGTAGTTTGAGGTGATTATGCTGTTGATGAATACATTTAATTTTATGTATTTTTAAAGTAGATAAATTTACGTACGTTCGTTGTAATGTAACAGATTATATTATATTAATAATATGAGGTTTGAGGAATTGAGGTTACTTTTATCTTAAATTTACGGATAATATGATTTGTTGCTTGTTTCGCCATATTGATCTCTCGGAAGACAACTCTAATACAGCTTTATGACAATATAGCCGTTCTAAATTTCGATTTTTCTTATAGCATAACTGGTAAGGAAATATAAATCATATTTATTAGCCAAAAAGGGTTATAGACTTTTGTAATGTGACAATAAAATTTAAGTGGTAACATTTAGAAATTTATAATTTTGATTTGTCATAATTTCTTATCGACAATTGCGATACTTATAATAAACTTCATGCATATATTTTTAACCATGATAGTGCCAAAATCATTAATTTAGTTCATTAGTAATGTTTAGTAACAAGTAATGATGTTTCTTTGATACTGCATTATAATGCACGTCTGTTACTACTGAAAAATACTCTACACACAGCTATTCACTTCCAATCAATTATTACATGTATTTGATATTTATTATTTGAGTACGAATTAATTTTACAATAACATTATAACAATTTTAATAATACAATTTATTCTATAAAAGCCAAGCTAAACTAACCGCAAGTCCAAAATCCTACATATTAACTCGATATTCGAGATATCGATTCGATCGCCATCGCTCCACGGCACATCCATAAGGGGATCAAGTCACAAATCCCCGCATAAAGTTAATAAACACCACCCTCATAATGTATACCACCTCGCGCGCTAAACGGAAGAAGCTTATAACACTGCCGGCGCCTCATACTCTCTATACATAGCTCACGGAAAGTTATCCCGCATGCTCGAATGATGTAAGCGCGCGAAGTACAAAATGCAGAACCGCTGTTCGCAGCAAAGTTATATACGCCCGCGCGCGCTACACGCTCTTCAACATCGAATTAGCCTCTCATCTAATTCCGTGGCGACAAGCGCCTCTCTCTCTCTCTCATGCGCGCGCGTTCGCTTTATATACGTAGATGCGGTGTTGTAGTGCGCATGCTCGTTCTCTTCGAGCTTTGGAAGTGAAGCAGTGTAACGCGCTCTACTTCGGTAACTTCGCTGTAAGCCCGTGGCAGTTAAAAGAAGACTTCGAAATTCTCTCTCACTCTCGCTCGTGCCGCTTCGCTCGATCCCCTCGTTCCGTTGCTTTTTGTACTCTTTCGCTTGATAGGATCGGTTTTCAGGAATCAGGTTAGTTTCACGGGATTTTGGCTTGTTCTGTTTATTGTTTTTTGTTTCAAATTCTTTTTATTCTTGGTTTACTTATTTGGTAGTGAAGTAAGAGATTATGGGAAGTTACGGTTTTCGCTCGAAGGAAACTAAATAACGAACATTACGAATACTTTATATACATTTATTAGGTGTAAACTTTTTTATTAGGAATTCAGATTTATTGTGCGCCCTCTGGTGGTGTATGCCCCCATCGGCCATTTCCACTATATAAGAATATAGTCTCCCGTGTTAAATTAACAAACATGGTGGATGGGGGTATACATTTTAACTGAAACTACCACTTCCGCGATGGTAAATTTCTTTGCCAATTATATACAAAATTTCTTGTTTTATAATTAATTTGGGTTATTTAAAGATAAATAAATATATGAACAGAAACCTTTTTCTATTTTTTACTAAAATCATTACACTTCGGCTCCCTTTTGTCATAGCTTAATAGTACCTATAAACTTCCTTGAGGGGCCGTGATAGATAAGATAACAATACAAAGTACAAACAAAATTGTCAATCAATTCTCGAGTAAGCGCATAATTAATAATTACAATTTTTAAATTAATGTATAATATCATAAATACAATTTGCATAATAAAGTAAGAAAAAGACTTTTTAAAATATTTCACGTACATTTTAGCGCCAATAAAAAATTCAAAAACCTATATAATAAATTATTAACGGCGTATAAAGTCCTTTTCCCGTCTAAATTATTTATGTACTATTTGATCGGCCACAACGGAGTGCGCGTCGACACCCTAAAAACAGCGTTATGAATCTCGGCGCTATTCCTCTTCGTTCGCTCTCCCCTCTGACTTTCTCTCTCTCTCTCTTTCTCTTTTTCTCTCTCAGCCGCCCAATAAACTCGCTATCACTCACCCGAAAAAGGAAAACTCTCTCGCGCGTTCGCACTCTCACGTCTCTATCCGACTCTCGTTCTCTCCCCCTCGTTTTTCCTCGCTCTCGTTTCCAAACGCGCCCTTTTTCCGTCGCGCGGTACGATTCTTCTCGATATTTCTTTCTATTATTCTCGTTTCATTTTTAATACGGTGAATCAGGATATAGTGATATTTTATCTAGTTGAAGTGGTGTTTTATTATTCTTTTGATATATAGTCATTGATTGATACATAGCAATGATATTGAATTGTAAAGCGGTGCAAGATGTCATATTATCAATTGTAGTTGCAAAATTCAAATTCAGATGCTGGTGACTGAAGTGTCTTGGAAATGGGAACTACTTAGTACAAACACGTGATGAAATACTTTAGACTTTGTTTTTCTATGTATTACACGTTTTACTGTTGCTACTTAAAATTTGCTAGTCTGGATAAAAAAAATTATTACACTGTCTAGTATTTTTTTGTTCTTTTTTAAAATTAGTAGTTAGTACAGTAATTTTCTAAAAAGCAATATCATACCTTGACTTACTTTACTAAAATAGTAATTTATATAATTAGATTTTGTCCTAATTACTCCTATTTTAAATCTCTCAGTATAGAGAAAAACTAAGGATATCATTAACGAGATTAGCGATAATTTGTATATAATACAAACTATGCAAATAAATTTAGTTATATGAGCTGATATTTGCCTTCGTATGTCAAAGTTTTTAACTCGACTGGAGCGAATAAAAAAATCTTACCGATGAAAGTAAATGAAGGAATTCATAAAAAACTTTTTATTTAACTTTCCATTGAGCCAGCTTATGATCACACGTCAACATTTTCCACTAAATCCCGCTACGCAACTTCAAACCCGATAAAAAACAATTACCAAAAAAGTAAATTCGACCACTCTACTCCACACCGCAGCACTCATGCCTCCATCCGCGCGTGACGATTCCCCCCGTCCGCCTTTCTTCCCTTTTGCCCTCCATCCCGCACCTCGGCATCCACCCAAGAAAGTCGTGCCTCGACCCCATAACGCGCTATCCCCCCTCCTTCCTACACACTCTCATATGGAGACGTATTACGAGCGCTCGCTGAATTCCCAAAAAGGACTCCGCGCCTCGCACAACTTTTCCCTCTTCCTCCGCTTTTTTTTTCCTTCCACGCAGCCCCTCCTCTTCGTCTTTTTTTCGCGCGCCGTCGCGTCGTCGGCTCCGGGAAAAAAATGCAACTTTACCCCTCTTTTTTTTTTTCTTTGTTTGGAGCGTGAGCGCGCGACTCGGTGAAAAACTGTTTGCGTTATACGAGACTTTTCGCGAGCTTTGTTTTGCGCGCGCGTAGTCTGCTGCTTCTTCCCTTTGTCGCCGTGGCAGTGTGTGCTGATGCTTTTTCTTGTCGTTTTTTTTTTGGGGGGAGGGGGCGAGAGCGAGTTTTCTGCCCACGCGTGTACGCAGCAGCGGCAGAGTTGTAAAAGGTGAGCGAAATTACGGTGTGCATTATGGGGTTGGTGTGTGTGTGTGTGTGTGTTTGCTGGGTTTTTTTCAGCTGCGTCTCTGCAAGTTTTGCGTTGTGTTTTCAGTGCGGGGCCTACGTATATGTTGACGGTGGAATTAGCTGGTTGGGATTATGATAATGGTAGTGGACTGCTGTCCTTGGAGGAACATTTTAGTCAGAGGTGCATAGAAATAGTGATATTTATAATTAATAGTATAGACGATTTTTAATTTTCTTTTAAGTGAATTTAATCATAAAGATAAAGAAGTAATTCCATTTTTATGGACAAATATTTCAGTTAAATTCAACAATTTTCTTTGAGTATGTATAATAAAAAAAAGTGTTTAAAGTAAGTTTATTAATAAGTTTTTATTTTAAGTTAACAATATACTATCTCAAAGACAGCACTTTGACAATGCCAATTAATTTCCTATTATTTCGTCTTAGACTTACATAAAACAGATGTTGAAAATATTCTTAAATATAAAGTGCTGCCATCACCAAAACTAAAAAACATATTTATGATTGTAAAAAATGAACAAATTAGCGCCGGTTTGAAGCAATTTTCTTTTCAACATAAATTGTTTCCAATTCGGGCAATAGTGAAACTTTTATGTAAATTAACAAGCTCCTCCGATTTTTCGTTTCAAGTCGGTCTGAGTATAGATATCACTCGCTTTTAATCAAACCTTCTTTTAGAAGTGCTTTATTTACAAATACGTAAAAATATCATTTAACAACACTAATTGATGTTTTAAAGTTTTTAAAATATGTTTATACCTCCAATAATAATTATGATAAAGTCTCATTTGATTCCAAGGAGTGTTAATTTAATATTAGTACATTATGCAACAAGGGGCGAAAGATCAGATTTTTCCCGCAGGTGGGTTTACTGCCCGAACGAGAACATTATTCCCGAGGTGCATTTACTGCCCTCGGGAAAAATCTACTTTCGTCCCATGTTGGATATACTATTTTATTCCACTCTTCACCGTGTCCACTTTTTGATCCGGAAAAGCGGGGCCGACGCATTTTTTTATATTTTGCTAGGTTGATAAAAAAGAATGCGTATGCGCGTGCATGCATCTTATCCCTTTTTATTCCGCTATGTGCCGTTGGGCGGTATTCAGCGAGACTAGTGTATACATTTAGGTAGAATATACATTCTACTGTACATTATTTCGATTATGTAAATCAAATTAAAAATATGTAAATAAATATTTTGTTTTTTTTGTAATTACAATTTCCTTATTTTTTGTAAAAAATCACGAGATGTATATCAATTTATTATAAAATCACTTCACTAGAAATATATGCTACTTTTGCCCCGATTTTCAGGGGAAAAAAGCGGCCATTTCGGTTGTAAATAAATATTTTGTTTTTTTTTGTAATTACAATTTCCTTATTTTTTGTAAAAAATCACGAGATGTATATCAATTTATTATAAAATCACTTCACTAGAAATATATGCTACTTTTGCCCCGATTTTCAGGAGAAAAAAGCGGCCATTTCGGTCGAGTGTGGAATAAAAGTAATATTAAATCGATGGATAGTCATATACCTAAATAAAGTAAACATCAAACGGATACCACTCCCATCTCAATACCCCAAAACAAACTCAACCAATCGACTCTCATCCAGGAATCAAGCAAAGCCCCGCCAATCACCCAAAAGCCCAGCGCAAAAAAGCCCCACGCTTACGCTTCCGCACAAGCATCATGACTTTCTTGCCCTGCACTATACGCGCCTCGATATTTTCGGGCCCGCACAGCTCGCGAACCTCGCGATCCCCGCACAAGTCCTTAAAGAAAGCCGCCGCCGTCGGCGTCCCATCCTTTTTTGTATACTCTTTACCCTCGTCTCCGCCATCTCCTCGTAATAGAGTCAGAACCGGTTGTCCGCGGTGTCTCCTCTTTTCTCTCCCTTTCCGCGCGTATGACGAATAAATACGCCGTATGTATATATGTATATCGGCGGAAAGGCACATGGAGCCGGACCTCCGCGACGCTGGCGGCGCCCGTTTAGTCGCTATTACAACAAAGGGAGAGGACGAGGACGTGTATGTATATATACGCGTATGTGTAATTGGTCGCGTCGATGGGGGAGAAAAGTTGTGCCGCTGCGCTTGCCGATGCTTTATGCGGGGCTTATTACAGGAGGAAGAGAGAGGAAGTTGAGGGAAAAAGAGGTGGATAGTCGACGGAGGTCGATCAGGATGATGATGATTTCGTTTTATGAGACGCGGGGGGACGGACGTGAATTTTTTAATAAATTGAGAGAGAGATAGAGAGAGATCGTTTGTAGAACGAGTTGTCGGGAGGATGGGAGGATTGGTTTGTAAGTTTTGTGGTGAATGAAGGAAAGAGTGGATTCTTTTTCTTGCTTATGAGTATCGCTGAGTAATCTTGGTCGTGTACCAATTTATTAATGTTCTGTTATTATGTACGTGTTTTTGACAGGTTTTATTGATACGATTGCATTGGTGATGTTTATTTAAAGAAAATAATGTGTCTTGCTATACACGATTGTTACTACTGCAACGTCGTGCGTGAGTAAGATGACAATGATGTAACATATAGACAGTCTGATTTACTTTTATTTTAAAATTTTAAAATATATTACAGATCAAAGAAAAATACTTGTTCAATTAAAATCATATACTACGAGGTGTATTTATGTTTATTTTGTTATCAATTTATTTAGTTGGAATTATTATTTCGTTTAGCGAGAGGTAAAACGTATAATTTAGTAACGGTTGATAATCTCGAAATTAAACTCCTCTGCTAATTGTTTATTTTTGCTGTATGTATCGTGCTAGATAGATATTTAATTGAATGACGCTGCCAGTCACAAAATGCAAGCATATTTTCGTTATGCCTTCTGTCAAAATTCTAAATATGATTGAAAGTGTACTTCTTAATAATTTTACTCTCCATCTATTTCATAAAAGCTAAAATTTCAAGCTGTCGTACAATAACATTAGTTAGTAATTAATTTGTGTAGTAGAGCCTCTAAGCATTTTCATTTCAGTACTAGGAACAACTAAAACGGTTAAGATTGACTAAAGGTGAAGGCTTGTTCGATAAACTGGTAGAGTATTTTTTACTGCAACACTTGTCTTAATCCAGTGCATCACAATATGACCATACCAAAATAAATAATCTAACAAAATTCGCATTTCACGATAATACAGCCATACGTATTCATACGTAATTCTCCTCCACGACAACCCTCGAGAAAAAACCCGCGAATCTCAAAGTTTCATTCCGGCGAAACGTTCAATTTTATATCTCCGCCGCCGCTGCCGCCCTTTCCCTCTCGCAGCCTTTATTTTTCAATAAAACCTCCGAAACGGGAATGCGAGAGACAGAGGCGAAAAAAAAATTCAAGGGACGCATTTTACGTCCCCGGCGAAAAGGCAATTCTACACACGCCCACTGCGCGGCACACGCACGCTCGAAAAAAAGTCATTACACGCGAAGCGACGAGAGATAGAGTGGTCCCTCTCTCTCTCTCTCTCTACTAGGAGTCTAGGAGAGAATCGCTTTCGCGCAATATATATAGCCCTTTCATACGGACGGACTGCGACTGCGACGACTACGACGACGGTCGCAAATTAATGCAGGTCTCGATGGGACTTGTCTCGTGAAAATGAACGTTCGGCAAGAGAGGAGAAATTGTCGACCGCTCGAGAGTCTCTCTCTCTCTCTCTCCGCGGCTATAGGCATGCAAATGCACGAGAGGAGCGAGGAGGGACGAGGGGAGGCGGAGAGACAGAAATAGTTAATCAAAGAGAACGAGAGGGACTGTTGCAGGATGAGAGAGATGGGTTTGTGTTTTATATATGAAAAATTTGTAGCTTTGTGAAATAGGCTTTGGGATGGGTATGGTGATGAACGCGTGCGATTATTGAAGAAGTTGATGACAGTGGTACGGGGTTTTTAAGAAGCGACAGTGTGATTGTTTTAATTGAGGGAAAGTAATGGTGTATAAAATTTAAATGTTAGACGAATGTTTCAATTACTTAGATATAGAATATGCGGTTAGAAATAGTGCTACAAAGTTGCAATCGGATTAAATATAGTCGGCAATGTAACGTCTCAAATATTCTGTAAACTATAGATTCGTAAGAACTATCCTATAAAAAATGAGATGAAGAATTAATTAATGGTATAATAAAAAGAAGTAAAATCTAGTGAATGTACACTGGATGGAACAAATATCCGATCAATTTGGTTGAATTGTTTTGAAAGTAGTTACCATGTGCTCCTACTGTAAATTTACGCATCTAGGCTGGTAAGTTTGCAAAAAATTAGTGAAATTATTTCAGTACTGTCACAATAACTAGTGTGAGAGAGTTGGAAATAAAAGAATGAATTCTGAGAGTAATATTTTTCCCGTTAATAGCCATAAAACTACATAAACTTGTAAAATAACGACAATAAAACGACAAAAGTATTTTAATTTTTCATGTTTTTTATATTTTATACTTTATTTTTTATTTTCACCTTGTGGAAGAGGTTTATAATTACAAATCTTTGTAAAAGGGTAACTCTCGTTGATACAATAAAATAAAAAAATATAAAATAAAATAATAAAACAATTTCTGGTAAAAGTGCAATTAGAGGTCACAATCTCAAAGAAAATCAATTTAATTAAAATTGTTGACTAACTCTACGAAACGAAGTCTATACGGTCAACATGATCTATTTTCAGAATACTTTATAATCTAAATGTGTTGATCTGCATAAAATAAAAGTTTACGTGTACATTTGCAATTTCCGTGTATAAACGCTACTCCCAGAATAGCTTCCTCCCTCACTTCCAACTCTCCGACTAACAATCTCACACATAATCTCTTCAAATCTATATAACAAAATCATTTAAAATAAACCTAATATTCAAAATCAAATCCACTGCAACCTATCAGACATCCCCTCGAGTCAAAGCGCTAGACGTCGCTATCCGCGTTTGCACTTCCGGAACGTTCGCAGCGCGCGTATATATATATACGTCTGGCTGTGCATACAGACGCGCGCGCGCACGGCGTAATTACGCGCCTTCTGCCAATATTGGTTAACCTTTCAAGGTTGGCGCGGTTGACGCCGCCGTCATATGCATATAAGGCCTTTGTGGCGATGAGCAGTTGCCGGCGCGCGCGCGCAAGCAATCAGATTGACTGCGGGACGCGTGGGATGCTCCTTTGTTGACGCATGTGGTATTGTTTTATGAGGAGATTTTTTTTAAGGTGTTCGAGAGTGTTTGCGGCGATTAGAGGATGGTGATCGAGCGTTCGAGTCTATTTTTTTATGGTTTGGGACATGGATTGTGTTGTATGCATGGATAGGTGCAATTTTAACTGTTGTTCAATTTTAATTTAGTGAACCGTAATTTTTTCATTTTTTTCTGCACTGATGATCTACTTAAGTACATTATTTTAATTTAACCGTTGCCCATAAAATTCTTAACTTTTTTATAAATTACATTATTATTGATTAAATTTAAATTATACAATAGCATATTCGAGAATTAATCGCATGATTTATTTTGTTGTCTTTCTAAGAATTTCAGATTTACATAGTTTCTTTTATTATTGTCAATCAGACAAATTTGTTCAAAAATTGTATTTTTCGATTAAATTCAGTTTTATGGCTATCTTGCAATCAATTTGAAAAGAACCTTGTTTCAAGGAATTATCTAAATCTTCGATTACGATTCCAGACTTAGAATTAAAAATTCAAAATGGTTAATTTCACACTAAGCAAAAATATTAGTTCATATGAAATGATTACCGTATTGAATACGCTATTTAAAACTTTGTAATTCTAACCCTGAATTCTTAATTAGTGTCTTCAAACGCTGAGTTATCTATTATAACAAACCGTTAAAGTATCTATTATCAATAATATAATTTTCTAATTTATCACTATTAATTTATTTCATAGCTTCACGCATTCAATCACACATTCTCAATGATTCGTCCAAAATGAACCCTCTTAAAATTATGAAAACATAGGCTCTCCAAGCGACAAGCATCTAACGACTCTCTCTTTCTCTCGCACTTCATCCCCTCGGCCCGAAAACTTAATCATCGCCGGCAATTAGGAACTCAACGCGAGCCGACGCGTAATCGTCGAATTCATTAAACCTCTCCCCTCCACCTCTTCTCTCTTCATCTCTCAACTTCTCACGAACAAATAACACATAATTCGTCCAGTGAGAGACAATGGCCGCTATATATCTATATCGATTCCTCGCGCTATACTCGATTCGAATCAAGCCTCGACGCCCGCGGGCCACTTTTCCCGTTCTTTCTGCTCTCGCTCCACCCGCGAGAGTGACGATATCAGCGAAATAAAGGAAAAGAAGAGAAAGAGTGAGAGGGAAGGCAAGAAATCCGCGAAGTATATATCCCCGCCTTTCCCTTGTCTGAGGGGAGTTTAATAGAGGGTGAAAACCATCGCTCTCGTTCCTAACCGTAACCGCACCACTCCACCTTTTTTCCGTTACTTTTCTCGCTGCGAGTTCTGCTTTTTTTTTTCGTCGATTTTCCGGGATATACTTCTTCTTCTTCTTCGTCGTCGTCGTTCTTGGTCATCGGTAGTTCCGCGATTACTTTGGAGAGGTGCTGCCGCCGCCGCTGCAGGGGAGAAGAGCGTATAAAAGGGAGGAATGTCAGAGGGCTGGGCGAGATATAAAATTGCGCGGGGGGCCGGATGGAAAAAGTGAGATCGATCGGTGCATTCGGTTTTGTGAATTCCTTTAGGTGATCGTTGATTAATTTTGTGATAGATGTGCGATAGTTGGCTGTTGTTTGCATGAAGTTGCTGTTGATGCGTTTGGTTTGGATAATACTGACAATCAGTTAGTAGTTTGTGAAAAGTTTGAGACTTGTGGTTATCAATCCTCATTTTCTTAGAGACTGATGTTATGACTTCAATCAAGTTTAAGTATATTGAATTTATATGAATTCTAGAAGACTGTATGTTTCTATTAGAGATCTTTATAAAATATATAAAAGATCTTGTCATTTTGATGCGTAAGAATTGCATTTTCCTAACTGCTTCAGTGTCGAAAAAATTAAATTCTGATTATGTTCAAAATTATTAGTGAAAAACTTTTTATAGAAGAAAGACGTATTTTTACGAGGTCTAAAACTTTTGTATAATCTGCTTAAGTTTTCAGCGAAGTAATGTACTAAAAGATCTCCCAACAAAGATTCTGAATAATTAGCCCTTAAAGGGTTAAAAGTTTCGTAAGTTACACAATTTTTATCCACATATTAATCCAATTTTTCTCTTGATATAAGTTTTTAATTTATTCTTAATGATTTACGACACTATCACACTATCACCTAGATCAAAGAATATTTTAACAAATAAGTTTCAGAGTCCATTAGAATCATATACATAAAACTTCTTCAAATTTTCTTTATGTCTAACATAAAGTCACATTTAAAATTCGGTTTGCCGAGTCATCCTCCTCTCTCACAGCATCAACGTATCACTCTATTTCTCAACCCCTAAAAAGGCTTCGGAAATCACGCTCCCTCGCCAGAGAAAAGCCGAAAGGCGCCAAAAAAAAGACGCGCGCGCACGTGCAATCAGCAACTGCACAGGACTAAACGCAGAGAAAGAAAAAGAACGAAAGAGCTTCGAGAGAGTTGCAGCCATTTGTTCGATTTGCAGTATTTGTAGTCGTCGTCGGTGGCTCCCTTCGAATCTCTCGAGAGGCCTATTGACTCTCTTTTTTTCTCCTCTCTGTTTCCCCACCTCAGCCAATTCCCTCTCTGTCCAAATATGCGCGCGTCTCTGTTTTCTTTTTTTCTTATTGCCGAAGTGCGCCGCAAGACAAAGGGGCTATGGGAAGAGAGTTTGTTTGCGCGCGCTAATTGAGAAAACGAGATGAACGCCGGGCGACGGACGAGTGCCGCTAGTCACTTTTAGCGTGTGTAAATATACACGCGAGGATATATATATATATATATATATACGAGATACGTGGCCACTGCAAAGAGTTGCTTTCAATATCAATATGACGACGTTGGCTGTTGCTGTTTTCTTCTTTTTCTTTTTGTTGTTGTCATATGTGCGAAGGGTGACGCACGTGGTGGAGTGGTGTAATTGAGTTCAATTGTGCGAGTGGACGATTAAACTCGGATAGTTACTACTTGAATGACGTGCGGGTAAATATTGCAGGGGTTTGTACGGTTTGTTTGTTTAAACGAGCTGGGGTATAGATAAATTAGTATGATTAGCAGAATAGGTGAAATAATTTATTGGAGGACGGAATAAAACAGCTGTTTTTTAGCTATCTACATATGTCTTTTTATTATTTATGTGACCATGGCAATAAATTTCATTATAACTTGATTTAATCTCTGTTCAGATTACATTGACTATACAATCTATGTCAAAAGTTAGTATTGTCACTTAATTATGCAAAGTACTTCTTTCATTTTTAGATTCATGAATCGATGAAAAATTGTTAATTGTTGATTTAAAGGGAAAAGCTAACTTTTGTTTATAAAGTTCATTATTCAAATTTCGGGTTTGATATGTGTAATTTTTTATTTTTATCCCATATAATTAACGAGCAAGAGCACTTGCCCATTGGTCAAAATGATCGATGAAAAAATCATACTCACACAACAGCCATACACTTTCCCCCAGATATCCATCAAACGCGTCAAAGTCCCCGTTATTTCAGATTCCCCTTCCGAAGTGTCAGGAAAAAAAGAAAACAACGAAAGAACCAGCTTATCCGAAATCCCCTATTCCCGCTCTATATCTTCAAATACGCTGCTT
The DNA here is from genome assembly GCA_949152435.1 of Gastracanthus pulcherrimus. Taxonomy (NCBI): domain Eukaryota; kingdom Metazoa; phylum Arthropoda; class Insecta; order Hymenoptera; family Pteromalidae; genus Gastracanthus; species Gastracanthus pulcherrimus. Next base: position 24,762,222 of record OX424575.1, on the reverse strand, counting down.
GCACTATAATACTCACCTACTGCTAGAGTGGAAAACTGCAGCGATTCCCTCGTATCCTCCAACACAATCGAAAAAAATAGCACGCGCTTGCGTACAGGATCGATGGGATCGTTGTCCTCGTCCTAGTGGGATCAGGGATATTTTTTGGTATATGCACAGCAATTCACACACACATACATATAACCATACAAATATACATATAGACACACATTCGTTGACACACATATACACACGCACACACGCACGCACACACGCATACACACACACACACACACATGCACGCACACACACACACACACAGAGACATATACGTAAAGATTTATATACGTTTATATAAACAGATTTATACATACAGATTTATATACATTTACATAAACAGATTTATATACATACAGATTTATATACATACAGATTTATACATACAGGTTTATATACATACAGATTTATATACATACAGATTTATACATACAGGTTTATATACATACATATTTATATACATACAGATTTATACATACAGATTTATATACAAACAGATTTATACATACAGATTTATATACAAACAGATCTATAGGTACGTACAGATTTATATACAAACAAATTTATACATGCAGATTTATATACAAACAGATTTATACATACAGAATTACAAAAATCCACACAATTTTACATACAAATACGCACAGACGCACACATAACGATGTATATAATCATACACATACATATTTATAGATACACATGCATACACATATATTTCTATGTATATCTACAAATGCACACACGCACAGACACACACACCGCACGAGGGAGATTCTAGTGTAAAAAGTACAGCAGAAGAAAGAATAGAGTAGGTAGAGGGGGATGGGGGGTGAGAATCGATCGGATCGCCATTACGGTGAGTGAGTGCCGGTGGGGACTACCTACATATATACACCCGTGCGCTGCCGATGGAATCACGCCGCGCCGCGCTCGGGGCTTTATTCGCCTCTGCGCGCCGTATATACATTTGCCGGCGCAACCCTCTTTCGCCCTCTACCTCGCTCCTGCTGCTTCTGCTTCTGCTTCTGCTTCTGCGTCGTCGAGTGCGTATACGCAGAGGCCAGGGGATACAAACAAAGGGGGAGAGGAGAGAGAGACAGAGAGAGAGAGAGAGAGAGAGAGAGAGAGAGAGAGAGAGAGAGCGAAGCGAGAGTTTTAGGGAAGGGAGAAGGTGCGGAGTGATAGATGCCGGTTTGAATATTCGATTTGAATGGAGTTAGCTCGGGGATTCGAGCGGGAATTGTGGCTTCGCGTCGTCTTGTTTATTGGAGGGATGGAGCGCCGCTAATGAGTCGTGAGAATTAATTTTCATTTGATTGCGGGAAAAGTTGGTTGAGTATTAGGTGGGATTGATGGTGTATTACTGGGAGATTTGAGTGTCTGTGAGTAGATACAGACGTGCTGATATGACGAGTATTGTTGTATCTTATTTTATTTGCTTAGTTCTTTCAATTATGGAGCTTCGTATAATAGTCGTTAACAATTCGAGACATAAAAAGCATTTAAAATTCGTTCTCGGCGTTCGTTATTATGTCAGTATGAATATGACGAGCCAAAACTACATTATTTAACATATTTTTTTATCAAAATTAAATTTTTGTTTCATTGCTAAGATACTATTTGTAAAATTGTGGATTAGAATCCAATTGCGTGTGAAACTAAGCATAATAATACACTTCTCGCAATGTCTCTTATTTAAAATAGTATGTTTGTCTGAAATGAGTGCTGAAAGTTTCATTAAATTGTAATTTAATTATATTGTATTTTTAAAACGGAAGAATTGTGACTCGAAGGACTAAATTGTGCATCAAACATACATATATTCACTACATCTTTAATTTTCAAACAAAATTTCATCATTATTCTACTTGATACTAAGAATTTGTATTCAAAACCCAGTCTCCGACAAACTGAAATAAGATATCCCTAATTCTGTCAAATTCAATAACAATACCACTAAAACTGGCATCAGTCACGCGACATTAACCCTCGACCACCGCACTACACGCATCTCCTCCGTAATAATCATAAAGAATCACGGCCAGTCTCCCAAATGCGAATCAAAGCCATATCCCTCCGTGCGCACGTGTACGTGAAACGACCGAAAAATCCAAGCACCCAGAAGAGCAAAAAACATATATACGCATACGTAGAGAGAAGGGGGACTGCCGAATCCGTAACCAAAGCCCAGCCAGGAAAAAAAACACAGACGCCAAGTTTAAGAGCGCACAGGATACACACAGAGTGCGCTCGAAGTGGCGCATATATTCGAAATCTCGAGGGGGGTGCCGTATATACACTTTTTTCTCTTTATTCAGGGGGGGGGGGGGGGTGAAGCTAAAACGAAGAGGAGGGGGAGGGACGGGGAAAATATGGGAGGAAAATGGCCTCGGGAAGAGGGTGTGAGAGTATGTGTATATACATACGCGAGGCGATAAAGCATTGATTGATCGACAAAGATGGATTGGTTTTGTAGTGTGCGCGGTCTTCTTTTTTCTTCGCCGCTATGTGTGCCGCTGACACAACTTCGCGCGCTGCGTCAATATTTTCATCCGCGAGGATTGACATAATACAGGCGGCACGCGCCGATGCAACGGAGCGAAAATATTGTTTCGCGCGAGTTGATTTATTCGCGGATATATGCTGGTTGGAGTGTCTTACTGGGGATGAGCGAGCGCGGGATTGAAATGGATTCGCTCGTTGAATTCGATTTGGCACGCTTTGGGTTTAAGTTGATTGTGTATTGCCATTCATGAATGCACTTGTCTGTTGATATTTTGTGAACTACTGATCTGTATTATATCAACAAAATAACATTCTAATGATACAAGTATTATATCGCACTCTTATAAGACGATTATGACAATTCAAAATTTGTTCAGTTTAATTTGAACATAATAGTTCATACGAATATAAAAGCCCCTCATATTGCTTTGAAAATTGGTACGAAAAGGTTAAACCGTACCTTACCTTATAATATAGTAATAAAAATTGAGCGAAAAAATTAAGATATAAATTTACGTTATTTGATTAGTTTATACAAATAGGCATAGAAATTTAAGTGTTCATAGTCTTGTTATGGAAGTGCGATACTATGTAGTTATCTGAATAAATTAAATTTTCATATTTGTTAATCAAATATCGCTTAAAATATTGCAATTACTTCCCTATTTTTCACGTAATTTTGCTTTTTAGATGACCATAAGGGTCAGGGACTATAAGATATTAGGGTTATCTAATCTTTTTATAAATATATCTATCTTAATCTGATGACCCGTTAATTTTAGAAAGTTTGATGTACTATATTAGTAAAAAACTCAGTGCACACTATGATTGTAGCGAATTTATTATAGCGGATTTTTTAATCTCATAACCTTACTAAAAAGGGACATAATAATGAGACTTCTACAAACTCATTTTAAGGCTGAAAATGTCATCTTTCTTATAATTTTTGAAAAACAGACTTGCAGATTGTTTTTCAAAAACATGCTCATCTTACCATCAATTCCCAACAAATGTCATATTATTGTATAATTTAAATATCCTAAAGAATAATATAATGTCATCTGGATAAACGAAATATTATCAACCAAGTTCGCTTAGCACCCTACGATAACTAAATCTCTTTCCTATATAATCATGCTCTTCACCCCATAATCTTAAATTTTCAATTTCACCATCCAGCAAAAGCTACATATACCTCCCTCTAACCGTAAGTCCCTTTCACTTGCAGATACGGCGCGGGTTACGACCTGGCGGCGAGGCGAAAGAACGCGACGCGCGAGTCGACGGCCACCCTCAAGGCCTGGCTCAACGAGCACAAGAAGAATCCCTACCCGACCAAGGGCGAGAAGATCATGCTGGCGATCATCACGAAGATGACGCTGACGCAGGTCTCGACGTGGTTCGCCAACGCGAGGCGACGACTGAAGAAGGAGAACAAGATGACGTGGGAGCCGAAGAACAAGACGGACGACGACGACGACGCGGTGCTCACCGACTCCGAGGACAACAAGGACAAGGACGAGATGGGCACTGACAGCAGGCAGGACAGGGTCGGCGACGACGCCAGGCGAGGACTCGAGGATAACGGTGAGAGAGAGAGAGAGAGAGACATTTATTCTGGTGATGGATGAAAGTGAGAGAAGTAATTATTTATTTAGTAAGATTGATTGAATTTGGACTAGATATGTTTGAAATGGCCCGAACAGCGTCTTAGTAGATGATAAATTATTTTTTATAACCTTTTGTCTGACGCGAAGTACAAAAAAGTTGTTCGTGAAATACCTATTGTTTGTGATGAGGAGTGTACGAGGAACTTGAAATGCTACGAAAAATAAATTATTCGTATATAAAGGTGCTGTTCAAGCCATTCCAAACATTTATGAATATGTAGACGCTATAGCCATTTTCTAAATATTTGAAGAATATTCATTAACATTCAACTACATATGTTATGTAAATTTGATAGAATGAATGTTTTTTTTTGTCAGAATGATTATTTTATTTACATAGAGAGTGTCACATCTTTGGGTTACGGATTTGGACGAGTTTTTTGGAAATGTCTTCTGGTAGGTACCATTATTTATTTAGGTAATAAAAGCCTAGAACAGATGAGAATTATGAGTACTGAGCTTCATGTTTAGGTTCCAGAAAACAATTCTCAAACCTTGTCCAAATCCAATGTTGAACATATTCCCTGTTAGTAAAGGGTGAAGCCATCAGGCTTTTGAAGTAACTTGTAACTAGAATACTTATCTCAATTTCTATAGTAAAATAATTTCTATAGTAACCTGTTAAAAATGTAGTATAAAATTCTTTGAAAAGATTCTTAAAATGTTTCAATCAGACTAAATTTTAAACGCCGATCGTTTACAAACAAGTTTGTTGATAATCGACGAAACCCAAATAAAGTGTGATTAATAGATAATTGAAAAATTGATTATCGTAAACGCCATGCAATAATTGAATTACCGAAACTAAGTGAACAAAGATATTTCTTCATTATTCAATTAGCGCACGGATAATGAGCCAACGTACACATAGTTAATTTTCGGTATTTATAACCCCGTAAAAACGTTTTCCGCGGTACGTCAATCTTCGCGCTGTTTCCCTCATTAACCTACAATCTGTGATTAAAAAGTCGTTAAGCGAAAAATAGCGGAGCACTTTAATATCATTTGCGACTTACAACAATATAAACACCGCTAATTGGCTTCGCTCTTAATTTCTTCACACAAAGAATACACAATTAAAAGTTTAAAAGCCATATATTATACAAGCTTAATTGCAATGATATTTCTCTCGTGACAACACAATATAATTCCACATTTCAACAACTGTTAAACCATTACTTACTTTAAAAATCTCAATTAGCTTATAAAAAAAACAATTTCAAATAAAAACCAACATTCTCGTCTGTATCATTGACAACTCCTTCGATAAATTACAATAACTCCAGTGCAAACGTAATCCCCTAAAATCATCTCAGTGCAAACACCAGCACAGATTCTTCCTGACGCCTCGTCGTTAACGAAGTCACGTACACTCCTGTATACACATCCTCACCCAACGATACGTCAAAAGCCATCTGCCACGCGGCCAATCCGAATATCGTCCCCTTTCTCGCGCGCTCGCGTCTAATGAAATAATCGATCCGTCAGGCGTAACCATCGCATCGCGCCCCGGGGGCAGTGTAGTAACGTTTGTATACATATATATATACGCTGCATAACCCGTTATTCGCAGAAAAGGGACATCGAGCTGTAGCTGTTGCGCTGGGGTGGTGCTTCATGAAGAGGATAATTGAATCGATGAAATTTACGAGTGATAATTATATGGTGGAGGTGTGATAGTTTGAGTAAGGATTCTAAATGGTTAGTTAGGGATGGATGGATGATGTATGATTCATTTGGTGTTATTTTAGAATAAGTAACCGAATTCCTGATGTCATAAGGACAGATGTAATACATTTCGTACATTTATATCTTATATTCTTTATATGTATTTTCCGGATTCTGCATTTAATATTCTTTTTATAAAACAAAGTTCCAATGTTCACGACAACTGACAGTTTCAGTACGCTGTAGAGAATGCTTACATTCTTTACTGTAAGGTGCTGCCTTTCTTACATTTAATAACTATAGTCCAGTGGTTATCACTCATAATTATCATGTCACTATAATAGTGTCTATGAATACATTTATCACTTTTAATTAAGCTTTCGAATCAGATCAACTACACTTTGATAGACTAATCGCATTACGAAAAATGCTTTTTAAAACTGTTATGAAAAGCTAATAAATATCATAAAACTCTAATTGCAATATAACAATACTAAAAAGATCCACCCAGTTTTACCGTTCTCCTTATACTCACAAAAATGCTTAAGAATTGTGTAATTCTATCCTATTTTTTACTATTCGCTCAACCACATCCTATCACAAAAGACCATACGAAATTCTTCCACAACTATATTCAAACCCTAGAATCACATTTCAGAATCTCCCAACCTCCAAACCCAAAATAAAACCCACCAACACCACCACCATCACCCCTACTCCCCCGATCGAAAAAATTAGCATTTCCAATATTTTCCAAACCGCGTCCTTTTCCATCCTACCACCAGGGCATCCCCTGACCTCCTCCATATCACCCCAATGGCCATCCCGAGCGCGATTCCCAATGAATATCCACCCGGTGCGCGTTGCGAGTCCTCCTATATCGCGGGGGCGGACATAATGGTTCACGTGTGGGTAAACACAGTTGACGGGTTGCGGGTTGCCGCCGCCGCGGCGAGGAGATTAATGGCCTCGCCTCGGGCTCGGGCTCGTCCCCCCACGGTGTCCCGTGCTAGTCGTTGCGCATGCGAGGATGTGCGTGCGCGCGCGTGTGTATGTAAAGGAATTCTAGGTGGGTCTGCTTTTTTTTCTAGAGGGGGGGATTGATTGAATATTTTAGGCGCGAGAGGCTGGAGAGAAAAGCTCGGTGGAGATTGCGGAAACACGGTGGAGGTTGTTGGTGTTTATGGATGGTGGAAAATTGTTAGGAATTCTTGAATTGGGGTTTGGATTGGATGTATAATTGTATGATGAGTGAAGGGTTTGTCATATTGGTTGGGCAGATTTCTGGTGACTTTTTCTGAGAACGTAAAAAAATTGTTGTAGAGAAATACTCCTAAGATCTTCTATCCAAGAATTTTGGTATGCAGGTGTAGTAATAGATGATGATAATGTATATAATTATTATAGTTTGCTATTGTTATAGGAGAGTGAAGGCTTAATCAAGAATATAGTAGATTTAGAACGTTTTCGTATATCCGATCTATGTGATATATTGAAGACAATAGCTGCTTTAATACAATAAGCTTTTTCAACAGGAATTGTATGTATAGTCCATTAGCGTATTAGTGTTATTTTAACAATGCTTCATTTCCTCAATGTCAAGATTTACAATATGCTATAGTACACTTGAGTCAACCTATTAGATGAATCATTAAATCATCTTAAAATCTTTTGAATATACTTTCCAATCCTTTGGATTAAAATGGTTGAAAATAAAAAAACTGCCTTTAATAAGCTGACAAAAATTTTATTTTTGATGATACGTTTGTGTTATATTATAAACACTTTTAGATTTACATTCTTAAGGAGTACGTGAACAATTTTGTAGATGTCCTATACAGCGTAAAGCTTAAAAATCCACGCGAACAGCATTCAGCTAACCAAGAAACAAAAATATCCTTCACCATCCTATCCGCGCAAGCAATATTGCTCTCTCACACATACACCACAACTCGAACCCTGACTCATAATATCGTATAGAGCAGCAGCAGTCCCTCTCTCCATACACACACACACTCCCATCCACACACACATGTAAAAGAGAGAGGGTGCGGCCGGCGCAGGTTCGTACGACTCCGTAGCCATCGTTGGCGCAGGGACCAATGTGTATACGATCTCGCTGCCTCCCCTTCCCCTCCCCCTCGTGCACTTTGCCCGTTGGACGAGTTGCACACGACCGAATCGCAGCACACGACGAAAGAGATAGAGAGAGAGAGAGACAGCGGGAGTACACTCCACGTACACGCCGTGTGTAGTATAGATGTGTACCACGGATAGAGGTGAGCGGTCGTGATGTATCGGCGCCCAAGGCGAGACGAATGGTACATTCAATATATATGTATATATATTATATATATATATATATATATATATATATATATATATATATATATATATATATATATATATATATATACACAAAGCTGGGAGCTGGAAGCTGGGAACCCTCCTATGGACACCATTACTCTGCGCCGCGCATTGGCCAATATCGATGCTGACGCTGCTCCTGCTGCTTCTAGTACCTCTCGCTCTTGCTCTCTCTCTCTCTCTCTCTCTCTCTCGGTCTGGTTATCTTTCTCTAGTATAGTGGAGCAGCGAGAGAGTCCGCGCGGCTTTGCTCCGCTGCAGTGCCTCGGCAGCTACAGGCTGTGTCTCTGCTGCCCTCGAGAAAGACGACGCGTACATAACGAGGCACACTGCTCGCCCTCTGTTTCTGTATAGCTCTGTGGGTACAGCGCGAGTACGACGAGGCAGACGAGTGTCGTCCGGCTGATACGACCTTCGATCGAGAGCCGGCTGGCTCCTCTCTTGTGCGAATATTCACTTGGGGAGTGATGCTGGGTTGCTCTTACTTTGGTTAGGTGGGTTCAATTAAGAACGATGAATTGGCCTGGGCACCTTGTGTTTCCTGGTTAATTGGTAATTTTTTTCTACTTTAACCCCTTTCTTCCCTAGCGGCCATTTTATAGTCGATTGGTTTTTTGCCTAAAAAATTGTCGAAAAAAAATAATAATAACCAATAGCACTTTTCTGAAGTAATATTGTCCGCTCTTTCCGAATCTGAAGTCAGAATTTTTAAATTTCCGTTGAAAAATGTTTTCGACAATTTTTTAGGCAAAAAACCAATTGACTATAAAATGGCCGCTTGGGAAGAAATGGGTTAAAAATTGCTTGCGATTTCGAGGTACATGTTGTATTTGATTAGTAATTAAGTTGACTTTCATTGCAAGACTTAATGATGATTTATTACCACGTACATAGATGACTTTTTCATTAATGTGACATCGCGTTTCACTAAAACTACCAAAGACAATTTGTATCTAACATTACGTGCAGTTGTAGTTACTTAAAATTTAATATTTCACTTTCATATTTGTCCAAAAGCTAGCATATTGTAGTCAAAATACGTACCGCGAAAGTGTCACTTTGATAGATGATAGAATTTATAATAATTTAACATGGAGTCAAACTTATATCAGAAGTCCATTGATTATAGAAATAATTAATTCAATTTGAAATTTTAATTACGCTAAATTACTTTGGTTTCTATTGCTTTATTTATTCACTACGGCGTGGAATGATGAGGATTCCACAGAGGTAACATGTCATACACGTAACATTTTGAATAATTTCCTTTCAATGATTTACATTAATTATTCTCATATAACTTTTAAATAAGAAACAATTTATGATCCACGTATAATATTAAACATTTTATTGCTTTGACAGCACATATCACGTCCATGTCATCAAATAGTTCTCAGATATTAGATACACAAATTTCATTTATCAATACAATTAAACTTTCATCTTTGTGCGGTGCTAATTTATTACATTCTACCAGTCAGTCTCACAAACCGAAGCAAATCTGATAAGGCAAACAGTCGAACCCGCTTCCCCAAACACCGCAACAGATAACCTTCCGCAACGCCCACCTAACGAATTGCTCTCGGTCAAACGCTCGACCATCTGCGCGATGAGAACGCTCTCGGTCTCTGCCATAATGACGCGTGACATTTCATTCCTGCGGGTTCCGGGGCACCTAAACACGGGGTCGCGTTATCGGAAGAGAAACGAGAGAAGAGAGCGGCTGCTGCTGGGATGATTCGATTAACGGCCGATAGCGTCGGAGGGTCAAAAGTTAAAGAGCCACTTGTGGCCTCTCTCTCGGCAGTATCTATTTAGTTGGCCTATAAGCTTCTCTTTATAAGGGTTGCGCGCGCGTTTCTACCCTAAGCCAAACCCGTCTCCGTCTCTCTCTCTTTCTCGTTGTCTATCGCCGCTGCTGTCTTTATCCACTGGCCGAACGAGCAGTCGACGCTTCGCTCCGTCTTTTCCGTGCGCTATATAGGCCCCTCTGCTGCTCATCTCGCTCTCTCTCTCTCTCTCTCTCTCTCCAGCTTGGGAATTATCGCTTGACGAGCCATCAAGTAAACCCTCGGCCTCGGCTCATTCGAACCTCTTAATGAAATTCTCACCCCTGGCTGGCAGACGGTCCAGGGCTATCCTCGAGTGCCCCAAGAGAGTCTATAACCTAAGTAAGAAAAGAGCGAGCAGGAGAGAGAGAGAATAGACCACTCGAGGGAAGCTAAAATCTCTTGCACCCCCCGAAGTGCCGGCGGCGGCGGCTCACTCCCCCCTTTTTTTGCAGCATCCCTCGCTGTCGGGGATTAGATCCACGGCCGAGGGCGCGCCGCACGCTCGGGGAATTCTCGCATAGCTGCGTAACTATTTCGCCGCGCACCCCAATGCTGCTGCTCTGGATCTGCCTGAAACCCCCCTTCGCCCTGCCGAACAATGACACGCATCTCGCTTTCACACCACGGGTACCACGAACCATTAACGCCAATATACCCACGCGGACGCGCGTATATACAGTATCCGAGGCGAGATGGAGCTGTGTGTGGCGATGTGTCTGCCTGACTGCCGACGCACTCTAGTTGCTCGTGCCAATTAAGATGGACCCGGAGACCCAGAGGCCTTAATGTTCTTTCGCTGTTAACTAAGTGGACGTTTCGCGAGCCACTGAATTTTGAAGTACGAGAGTTTGTCTCTTGTTTGCTGTTTGGTTTAGGAAAGGAGAAACAGCGGCAACTTGCGGAAAAAGTAGTTTTAGTTCACGATTACATTATCAGGAAATGTACTTTGAAAGATAATTTTAGTTGATATAAGTATGAGATAACCAGAAGTTTGTTAAATTCGCTATGATGATACCTGAATATTGATGTCAAAAATAGAATCGATATATTGTGTAATCTAACTGATTGTATATATTTAAGAACTACGTTAAAAGTGTAATGGCTTAGTCAATTATTCGAAATATTCTTATTTCCATATATTGTTAAAACCATATGGATTCTGATAGTATGAGTATTTAAATCATCATTGATAGTATTTATAAAAAGAACTGTTAATATATCTAGATCTTAAAACTATTATAATAATGTAATATAATTGTAATAGAGGACATCCCTTATAGACATCAATTCGACTCATCGTCAGTAGTCAAACATTAACGACAATATCTAAAACTATTAATGTCCTATAACTGGATATGAGTATGATCTATCTACACTAGAGACACTTACGTAATTAGGTTAACCAAACGTAACTAATGTCATTGTTTTCTTTCGATCATGTTTGCAGAACCCATGCGTCACGTCAAGGCCGAGCACATGCAGCACGACAAGGACCTCGACGACGAGGACGACCTAGATCTCGAGGACGATCCGCGTCGGGCTGGCGAGCACCCGTACCACCACTCGATGCACCACCACCACCACCATCACCATCACCAGGGCTACGGCTCCGAGGATCACCTCAAAGACGACAGCTTAAAGTCGGACTGCAGCGGTGCGGGCGTCCCGATCCCAGCCACGAAGCCCAAAATATGGTCTCTAGCGGACACGGCCGCGTGCAAGACACCCCCTCCCCCCTCGCACCCTCACCACCATCAGTACCAGCTGCACCACCACCAGCAGCAACAGCAGCAGCAACAGCACTACGCGCAGCACCAACAGCAGCAGCACCACCAGCACCAGCAACAGCAGCACCACCATCTGACCGGTCAACCTCACCATCACTCTCAACAGCCCTGGCTGGGTAGTGGCGGCAACGGCGCCGACCTGGGCGCCAACACCGGTGGCCTCGGTGGCTTCGCCCTGCCCTCCTCCGCCTCGATGAGTCCCTCCTCCGCGGCGACGGCGCCCTACTCGAGCAGCAGCGCCCGCTACGGTGGCTTCCTCTCCTCGTCCTCGGGCGGCCAGCTGCACTACCACAATCCAAACTCCTCGTCCTCGGGCGGCGCCGGCGGCAACAACAACAGCGGCAGCAACCTGTCCAGCGCCTCGTCCTCGGCGGCGGCGGGGTTTCCCGAGGTTGGCACGGATACCCCGCCGCAGACGCCGCCCAACATGAAGGTCACGGCTACGCCGAACGGCGTGATCCAGGCGGGCGGGCCCCCAACCACCGGATACTGCCCTGGTGGCAACAGCAGTACCCCCAGTAATCCGGCGGTCGCCAGTTCGAATCCCGGTCATTACGCGGCGGCCGCGACCGCCGCCGTGGCCGCGAATCACGCGGCTGCTGCGGCCGCCGCCGCCGTGGCCGCCGGTGCTTACATGCAGAGCAGTCCCGGGAACGGGGGGATAGGTGGGAACAACGGGGGTGGAGCGGGGGGCTTTGGCTCGAGGCTGCAGAACTCGCCGCACAAGGACTTTGCGCCGGCGTCGGCGCAGAACTCGATACTGCACCAGCATCAGACCACTGCCAGCCTGCCGCCCACGGAGGCCACCACCGCCTTCAAGCCGTTCTACAAGGGGTGAGTTTTGGAGTTGCGTTTACTTTTGGAAGATGTTTGGCCCTTTATTGTCTGGTGTAACGTATTTGCTATCGTTACTTTTAGAGAAACGTTATGTACTTAGTTAGTCCATCAATTTTAATAGTATCTCTAACCACCAAGTGAATGTAGAAAATGTGATGCAATTTAGGTAGTAAAGAGTTAAATAATAAGATGTGGATTAGGTTGATTAAAGAGTATACCACATTAATTACTTTTCATGCTGCACAGTTTAGTTTTATCTTTTGATTATTTTACCTCCCAAGTCATCCTAACTATAACAGACATAAGAAGAATTGAAATTAACTAACACGTAATACGAGCAGTTGGTATAATAATACGGTATGTATGAATTAATGGCACACGTTTTATTATCGACGTTTCTTCTCAAGGACATTGGGAAGAGTTTAGCTATTGATAATTCAGCCGTATTTAAAGTAGTTAAAAACGTGAAGTTGAACACTTTTCTTACAAATTAAAAAATATATAAGACAAATTAAGATTGTCATAATTAATTAATCAAACATTCAAAATAGTTAATCTATTGAAAATGAAATCTTCTTTGATGTAGTTAAAAGTGTGAAGTAACAGACAAAAATTGTGAACAAAATGAAAAACAGATTTAGATTGTCACAGTTGACTAAAACCTTCACATGCAGATACATTATCCCCGTATATTAATATCTTAACTGATTGTTGAGCATTAAATGAGGTGGAAGGTCCAATATTCTGTCAGTCGAAAGAAATAGTAAGAACTGATATAAGAGTAAATACAATACCTAACTATTGTTGTTAATGTATACCTGACTGGTTCAGTAATTCAAAAAATAGCCCATTATTTTCACTTTACTTATCTGGATAACTAACCCTTACAAATCTTATTTTTTTACATGGTATATTTGCTAAACATGTCAAAATATTACATTACAGACTGATCATGTGACTAATATGTGAATTAACGACTTGCTTTCAGGTCTCAAACTATGGGCAGTGGATTCGTATCGCCGGTCTAAAACGGGTTCGAGCACCGTAAGAGACTTACCAACGTTTTCAAGGTTCGTACTCACCTTCTCTACTTCATTCAAAAATACACCCTCTGATAGGTCCACCACTCAAGTCCATAAATAGCCATCCCTTTTTATGATACCTTTTTGTCTCGTTACGCCTCAAACTCAGCAAACAACAATAAAAAAAACAACAAAAAAACAACAAAAGCAAGTCATAACATATCGAAGGTAGGTCGTTCGGAGCAACGGTACACAACTGGGCCTGTTCTGTAGTCTTATCCCGATTGCGATCGGTCACGGTCGACGCTCGTCGTCGTCGAACAGTCTCTCTCTCTTTCTCTCTCTCGCCTCAAAGTCGAATTTCGAGAGACGGACACCTTTAGGACAATCGATAAGGAATTAATATCCCGGCCCAAGTTGATTGGTCGTTAGTCGAAAGAGACGACGACGACGGCGGCAGTGGACCACTCGCCGTCGAAAATAATAGCAGTCGCGCGGTGGGTTGCCGGCCGCTATTGAGTAGCGTGTGGGCAACTTCGAAAGAGTGAGCGAGAGAGAGAGAGAGAGAGAGAGAGAAAGGCTATCGCCACCTTCCTGACAGTAACAAATGGATGGAGATTTCAATCAGCGAATGGAATCGCCCCGCACTCGCTCTTGCGTATATATATAAACCTTCTCTCGCTCTCTTCTTTTCTCTTTCTTTCCTCGCTCTCGCTCGCGTTTGTCGTTCGTGCCGGTAATTTTCTCGTCGTCCTGCTTGCACTCGGCTTCATTCAGTTTCAGGACACATACACCCACACACGCACACACTCACATGCGCACACACACATACACACACGCAAACACACAAAAAATACACACACATGCACACATACACACACACGTACACACACACGTACACACACACACGCACACACACACATACTCACACATACTCACACATACTCGCACATACAGACACACATACACACACACACATACAGCACACAACACATAGCACACAGCTCACCTTGAATTGTCGCGCCGTTCTGATCGACTCTCGAATTTCTCTCTCTAGACCACAGTTTGCGTTCTCGCTATTCTCACGCGCGGTTAAAATTAAACGACGAGGAAAAAGGAGAGAAGGCAAAAGGAGGAATCGAACGCGCGAGGCGAAGGAAGCTTGATGCACGGAATCGGTTTTAGTGACTCGGCGCGCGGCGGGGATATAACGGCGATTCCGGACGGCTTTTATTGTCCTATAAATTCTTTAGTCCTTAAAACGCGTACGACGACGACGACGACGACGACGACGACGACGACTACGACGGTATTAAACGGGTTTGTGTAAAAAAGAAGTGGAGATTTTTATTAACTCGCGCGGGCGCCGTTTCTGTGTGTGTATAATACGCACTCGGGGAAAACTATTATTCGAGGTCTGTTTTATTTTAAGTTGTTGTTGGTCAATGGGTTGATTTAAATTTATTCAGAGATGGATCATTAAATAAATCGTGAGTGACGCATTAGAGCATAAAACTAACTATTTTAGTACCTAACTGAAATTCAACTTAGTCAATGCAAGACATGTGAATACATGAATAGACACGTCTATTTTGTAGATATAAGTAATAGTATTTAGTTTTGATGGGCGCAACCCTTCCACACAGCAAATTTATTTTCGTACATTTAGATATGATCGGATATAAGTCTGTAACCAAATGTTCTGCAAGTTTTTACATTCTCTAGAATTAAAGCTGTACTAATCAGATTTAATTAAAAAAGTTGTGGATGTTTGTGCAATTAAAGATTCGAATTTCTGATGGAAAATGTATACAAAAATGATAGGAGATATCTCTTCGGCTTTATTTCTAAATTGGTAATATAAAAATGTTCATAAGTCAATAAAAATATTGACATGTGTCAAAAATACATAAGTCTTTCTGAACAACAGTATCAGTTACAAACTTTCGTCAAGTCTGGAACCAATAACAATTAGTCTAACCTACCCATCGACAAAAGCGAGCCACTGTGTACACAGGCTCGAAATCGTCTTCAGGGTCTTCTTCATCTCTTCCCCCATCGGAATTACATCCCAATTAGCCATACTTTCTGTAACTTAAACGGGCAAAGCGTGAGAGAGAAAGAGAGAGTGTGTGAGAGAGAGAGAAAGAGAGAGAGAAAGCAAACCAAGGGTCTTGGCGGCGGCCATAAGGCAAACTTGCCTCCTTGATGAGCGAACGAACGAAGGCGACCGAGCATCGTCAAAGTGTACCCCCGAGGCGCGAGCTTTGCAAAGTCTTAGAGAGGTAAAGTCAGCTAAACCCTGCGTAAGGAAGAAACGCGCCTACTTTAAAGCACTTGATATATTTACCGAGTATGGACAGTGCCACTGCTTGAGCGTTTGAACTTTATTATATTCAATTGAAAATAGATGTTACTTATTGGTACTAAGTTTACGGACTTATGCAGAAACGAGATAAGTAATACCGTGAAGGATCCAATTCCTGATCATTTGTATACATAAATGGTCACCTCAAAATTAATATTACAGTATATTTAAGGATTTGAAAAATTAATATTTTGTACCTAAAAATCTGGACACAAGAGCTGATCAGGAATTAGTCGTAACTGATCAGAAAATGGGTTCATGACGGTAAATGCATCCTACCAGTACATGTATATTCGTGGAAATTAATTTAAATTATTATGAAGAGATACTATTGAAAACTATCTGAAAGCTTCCAAAAACTAAAAATAAAACATGTGTAGGTTAATTAAAACTTGATGATACGAAAGTGTTCGAAAATAGGCGACTGTATCTAAAGTAGACAATACTTGTGCCTGCCTTCTGCACTCAATTGAAATTACTCTAATGGCTTAATCTAATAATCAAGCTGTGCTAAACTACTTTTTAGTTTCAAAATCTATCCAAGACTTATTAAGATACATTTAAAATCAATAAACAAAGTCTTTACATACAAAAATCCTCAAATATCCCAGAGTGTGCGACTCTCCCCTACACCGTCCAGCAGAGTACTGAAAAATGCTCGTGCGCGTTTTTGGGTGGAATCTCGCGATTCCAGGTGAAAATAAGGAGCCAAGTCACGGGCGGAGGCACGAGGCAGGAAGGATACCAGTCAGGGAAGAAGAAAAAGAAGAAGAACAAAAAGCAGCGGCGAGGGACAGAAAGGAAGCAAAAGGACGATCAACAGAAGAGAGAAAGAGAGAGAGAGGAGGTCTTTTAGGTGGCCGGGTGTTAGTGGGACATCCTTATCTGGTGGCGATCTGATCCTAATTTATAGCCGAGTCCCAAATAAACTAGTTTTCACTGTCGTCACCTCTCTCAGTCTCTCTCTCTCTCTCTCTCTCTCTCGACCTCGCCGTCGTTTCGTCTACTCTCCTCTCTTCTCTCCCTCTCGAATAAAAACTCAGCAGCGGATACACACTCGCACACGCGCAGCATCACCTGTGTACCTAATATAAGCTCATAATACCGCAGCGCGCGCGCGCGTTCAAGCGCGACAAAACAAGACGGACTTCCCGAATAGGACGCAAACACACACACACACACACACATATACATACACAAACACATACTAACACACAAACACACACGCATACACATATATAGTCAGTTACCGCGTGCACGCACGTAACACGAGGTAGAGAAGAGAAAGAAAGAAAAGAGTAGCCGCAAGTTGCTACCTGGTGGCTTGGAAAAAAAGACACACACACGCACACACATGCTAGGGATCTCGGACGCAGCCGTGGTAATTGCCAATTAGCTGCGCGGATATTTAATTGCTATTAGAGGGGGAATATAAGCCCGAGCGGTGGTCGACGTCGTTCGGT
Organism: Gastracanthus pulcherrimus; assembly: GCA_949152435.1. Classification (NCBI taxonomy): domain Eukaryota; kingdom Metazoa; phylum Arthropoda; class Insecta; order Hymenoptera; family Pteromalidae; genus Gastracanthus; species Gastracanthus pulcherrimus. Next base: position 24,744,667 of record OX424575.1, on the reverse strand, counting down.
TAGTTTGCATCCCCTGCATCCTAAATTCACGTGTGTGTGTGTTTGTGTTTGTGTAATGTCGGGCTAAGAGAGGTCTTCTTAATAAATTTTATCAACGAGCTGCCGGGCAGGCCTTTATTTTTTTTAACTGCGAGGCGATCCTTTGTGCGCGGGTATAGAAGAGGAAGGGACGGAGACGTAGTTCTTCTTTTTAGCACTTTACAGCCCCGAGTTTATGGATCTTTTTATTGAGAAGGACGAGGAGAGAGAGGCAGCTTCGACTATTTTGCCGATTTCCTTTGGTCAGGTAATGCGCGTGCACATATGTGTGTGTGTGTGTTTGTGGTCGGTGGCGTTGTAAATTTTGCGTTTTAGGAACTTATAAGTGACTCATTAACGAGTTTTTAACCTCCTTTATGTCCTCCGGATTATACGGGTTGGGAATGAAAGGGGGATTGAATTTTAATAAAGCTGTAAGGCTAACTGGTAGTCTGTGGAATATACGACCGCTGCTTTATTCTTTGTCATTGTGCGAGGTGTGGGTTATGGGCTCATCTTTTAATAAAGTATCATAATTATTGACTGGCCGAAGAAGACTCGTTTGAGATTTTCATATACAGTGTTGAAAGGTATTAATTTTCGTTTGCTCTTTCTGCCAGCTCGTGAATTTCTTTCGCTATAAACGTTTCGGGATTAGGTGATTGTATTTACTTAAGAATCGAAACTTTATTTATGAAAGGATTTCACGCTTTTTAAAAACCAATACTCGTAAATATCTCAGTTTTAAAGTGTGTGGCGAAATCGCGTAAATTCTTAAGTTCCATTTTCATTATATGAAATCTCGAACAATTCATTATGTCCTTTGCGTATCAAAAAATGATGATGTTAATAAGAATTATTAGATGATAATAATTTATGAGTATAAAATGAAGTTAATTGACCTACTTAGTTTCGTTTAATGCTAAGAAATGGGAATAGTAATAAAAACAAGGATGAACAGCTAGAAGCTGCTAGGAGGAATGATCGATATTTGATCATTAATTAATACAAACAATTAACATTATAGGCATATCGGAGTAAACCTTCAGTAGCTATAACACTAAGGCACATGTTCCTAGATATCCCTAATACAATTTCTATTCCATTATCGTATTAATGCCTTTATACAATAAATACCCCGACAATAAAATCAATTAATCCCATTGAAATCCTCTAAATTGGACAAAATTTCCATTCTAATTCTTCATTTCAATGAGATATAATTATGCCCACTTTGGGCTCCGAGCGAATCGATATGGGCCTTATATTAATCGATGGGGAGTACTTGATAAGTATGAAACAAAAGATTTTAAATGCCTAGTGGAACTCCGCTGATTTATGAAATTAGTTTCTTTCGTTCCAGATTCCTCCTTTTGCAAATAATTTGTTAATAATTAAAAAAGGTATAGAGATTATAACAGGTTACTATAAACAGTATCAAGTGATGCAGCAGTATATACATAAATTGAGAAGGGATTCTGATTGCTTGCAGTTTTGACAAAGGTTTTATACGTGACTGGACTAGTACTAGCGACTGTTATTGCCAGAATCATGTTAGAAAAATTTGGTCAGCTGTAGTATGGTAGAAAGTTAGTTCATGACGTTGAGTCCGTCAAACTTTTTCATGTTTTCTTAGTGTTCTATAATCTTAGCCGTGCTTTAATGCTGTCTCGCGGGCCCCAACTTTTGTAGAAAACTGGGCATAGTTCTTTATTCAATCTAATGGTATTTTATGGGTTATTTTAATCCGAGTAAGGTACACGGTGGAAACAAGGAGGAACACTACGACACATGAGAAAACAAGAAGGAATACGAGCAAATTAGATCCGACTTCTTATAACTTACTCCTTCTTGTTCCCTCCCATGTGTCTCATTGTTCCTTCTTATACAGTCGAACCTCGAGAATTGATAAACCGGGTATTGACACACTCGTCATTTCGGGCATTGATTATAATAATCATAGAAATGTTCTACATTGCTGAACACTCTTACGAATTCCGACCGCTGTTCCTATCACGTGAACAGATTGCATGACAAAAAAAATTAAGAAAAAGTAAAACACTCGGTCAATTTCTCCAAATTCGTCACGATAAATCGCAGCTCCATACGAGCGATCCTCCACGGCGCGCTAAAGTATCGCAACAAGTCGACGCTCGTTATCGCGCGCGCGCGCGCGCAAGGCCCCATATCGAGCGCCCGGCACTTCTCTTACGGCGTTTGTCTCATTAAATCAACCATACTCTCTCTCTCTCTCTCTCGCTCCTTATTTATAAATATCCGCGACAAAATGTTCGGTGGCACCGCGGGGGGCTTTGACGGCATAATTCCCCCGTGGCGACGCGACTGTACACGTGACCCCGTATAAATAACCGCGAGATGCTTTTTCGATATATATCGACGGCGATTCTCGCGTGCGCGCAAGTCTCTCGCTCGATTTTCATCTTCGCGTGAATTATTGCCTAGGATTAAATTGTTTATGTGTATCGAGTGCGCGCGCGTGAGAGAGAGAGAGAGAGAGAGAGAGAGAGTGCGTGCAAAGAGGACGAGGAGTTATGCGTCGGTTGCGAAAGCGCGAGTATGAATGGTTGAGTTTGCATGCGTGTGCGCATGTGTGTGTGGCTGAGTGTGGATGGGACGGAGAGAATATTTCGCGAGATGTTTGGAAACGATATAATAATTAAGTTTTTTTTTCAAGTCTGCGTATGCAAAGCTCGAATGTGGCAGAGCGGCAATCGAGCGAATGCATCATAAAAGTATTTGTGTTTGGATTTTATACGGCGTTACTTAGTCGTTCATTAGGTAGGAGAGTGGAGATGCGCGAGAATTGATAATTTCGACATGTTTATTCTATAAATATTCAAATGCCGATGCGCAAGGCTTAGAGATATCTTTAATGACAAATTGATGCTCGTAGGTTTATATAAACATTCACGTAATTTAATGAAATAAGCCAACTTTGATTTTAAATAGTTTCATTGTGTTAAAATTAATAAAGAAATAAAACTACAAAGATATTTTGAAAGTATCGTTTTAAAGATAAATTGAATAAAGTTACTACTTCCATTTGTAAGTTGGATCCATCACGTTGGTTTTTTTTTTATATAAATTACCATATGGATAGTAAAAAACTATATTCATAGTAATAAAGATTGCCTAATGAAAATTAAATGTTGCTAAGAATATGTAACTTTTCTTTAGACATATGATCCTTTTTAAGCAAAATAGAACAAGTTTTTTTAATGAAAGCTACCATAAAAAATAAAAACAAATAAAACAAATAAATAACAAACATTCGTTATTCCGACTTCACGGAAGTAATTACCCTGATTTATTGTAAATATGACTATGGTAAAGGGTAAAAATCAACGTTTCTTTAACAATTATTTTTCAAAATCTCTTGGAATATACGATTTGTAAATTATTCGATATACAATTTATCTCAGTGCATTCGAATCTCAAACACAAATTTCAATCACCAAAATCGCACGAATAAACTTCCCAGCTATCGCTCCAAATATAAACAACGCAAATGGCTTCCAATAAACGTCCGCGCGCACAGCCGCGCTATCTTTAAAATGCAAATTTCAAAGGAACAACGTGCAGCGCTACCAAACTGTCTCTCTCTCTCTCTCTCTCGCAGTATAATAAACCAAACGCGTCGCGCGATCTCTAATTAAACGCGCGCTCGCGGCGTTTTAAAGCCGCAGCGCGCGCTTAACGGTATGCAGCAGCAGCTGAGACCCCCGCGATAAATCGATGCCGTTGCATTGCAGCGGATGAATTTTCGAGTTGTCGCTTGGTACTGCGAAAAAAAGGGAGTAAAGGGAGATGGCGTATATATTGATGGATGCGTGTCGGTGTAGTGAAAGAGCGACTGATTTTTTTCTCCGTAGGTGTTTGTTATGACAGTATTGGAGTCGATTTGAGTGAATGTGTAACGTTTTAAGGAATTGCGCGGTGTAGCCAACCTTGCGACTGTTAAATTTGTCCTTTTTTCAATAATTGAATGTATGAGATAATCATGAGGTTTTTGGGTCACCGGAGAGCTCTAAATAATACTTTTAAACGAAAGTCAATAAGTTGTTTATAACGAATCGGTCTCGTTAGATTCATAATTTACTTCACAAGTGGTTCTTCGTATTGTTTTATTCTTGCACTGGATTGAAACGATTATTCTTGTAAGTACTCGTATTTAAAAAAAAATGAGATCCATTTTTATTAATCTGTGAAAAAAATATTATTATTATTATTATTATTGTTATCACATATATATACAAAAATATGACACAGTACGTACTCAAAAATTCACTTAACATAATAGATTTAAAAATTAAATTTCCAAACATTTTACTTTACTAACAAAACTTTCAGAAAATCATTTGTACCTTTCTTTATTGACTATTAAGCTCAACACTTTTGGAAACACCTAACTTTGTTTCTTGAAAAACTAAAACTATTAAACTATTAAAAAAACTGTTGCATTTAATGAAGGAAAAATGTATTTTTAATGTTTTCTGCAAGTTTCAAATGGAATATTTAAAAATTAGACTTTTAACCCACGGTAAATGACTTTTGGTTGAATACGTATGCTGTCTTATTCTTCGAACAGTATCCAAGCATTCACTTGATAAATATTTCTTCACAACTTCTTAAATTATTTAATTTTTTTGAACCTATAAATCAATTTATTAGTTTCTTATTTATACAAATTGCGGTACTCCTGGAGAATTAAATTAGCTTACCTCGCGTGTGACAAGATAACCGTATTTGTACAGAGACTATACTGGAGCGAGAACGTCTTGCTTCTGGGCAGCTGCCTGCGCTCTACTTCAATTTACGCGCAACGCACGCTCGCGATCCTTGCTCCCTCCTCTTCTCTGGAAATTATCGTGCTTCTTCGACTCTCGCTCACTCACACCCCGAAATTCGGAAAATCTCGTGATTGTGTTGCCTATGCATTATATATCAACGCTACTTACAGAGAATAAATATAGTAATAGTAGATTTTGAATTTTTCAAACACAGCTTCTATTAACACTATTTATATTATCTGATAAAGATTAAGAGAATAATGCTTCTTTCCTTAAATAAAAGACTTTTGCAGAATCAATAAATACGTTCTGTTATATAATATACATGAATTATAACATTTTTTGCTTAATACAAATGTGGTCAATGGGTAATAGATATATGTCAAAAACGAGATTAATTGTAGAGTTATTATTTTATCAATTTAACACTTGAAGTATATACCTTAAATTTGCTACTACAGAAGCAAACAGCTAATTCGAAATTTCTATCGTTTGTTTATTTTTCCAATAAGAATCTTGAACTTTCGCAACACGTACATCTCAGTTTTCTCGGGTTTTTCCTGACCTTACTTGCTAATTTATAAGCATTTGCGTCGCTAATCGTAGCGCAGAACAAATTTACAGTCTTCTAAACGAGTTATTCCAACTAAGAGATGGATAAAGAAGAGGATACACATCATTGACGCAATAACGCGCGAACGCTTGGTTTTACAAATCGACGAGGATGAATTCCAATGGTTCGTACCAATTAGTCTTGATGATCGTTGCATCGAATCGCACCTTCGAAAAGATTTGATGCGACGGTGATTTTTCATTATTTAATCGCTGTATTGTATTCAAATTTCGGATTGTGTATGCTTGCAATGTGATTTTAGAGATATCTGAGAATAAAGTGACAGCTGATCAATAATATCGCAGATAGAAGATCATTTCTTTATGTTGATTGTATACGATACAAAGAAACATGACTACCAGTCTACTAATAGCGTCGTTTAATTATTTTTTCTAGTAAAGTTGTAAAGTTTGTAAGTAAAGTTTTTACATAATGTAATGTATGATAATTGAATTGAGTGAGGATTCAAAGATGGGTCGGTAGCATTTTTTGAACTGGATACGTAAGCTCACTAGCTAATAGTGACTATATTACAAATCATACACCTAAATAAGTCAACAAAACTGGAATAAGGGATATATTTATTTAAAATACTATCATTCGTCATTTTATCTATCCATAATTAAGAATCGCAATTTTTTAATTTTGAAAATGCGTACAAACTTCAAGTCATGGTAAAAGTCATTAAAAAATATAATTTAGTATAAATATATTTTTCATGCAAATAATATATTTAAGAATTGACTACTGGGATGAAGTGGAGTTGAAAAAATACGATAACTTTAAATTTATACGTAGTAGAGTAAAAAATTTAACAAAACATTGATCATATTGATTGTACAATATTAGTTTTTATATGCTATTTAATTTTCATTATTATATAAATTAATAGTTTATCAATTCCCCTTACAAACACTAGTGAAATATCTAAAACATATTTTATTTTATTCTCTACTTCTCTGTACATTCTACTTGAAGTCCTAGAATATAGTAAACAGATCTTATTTTCAAAGGAAGTTAATTAATATTAAATTAAAAGTAACAAATGACTGGTCTCAAATTACTATTACAATCAAACATAAGAAGTTCCTTGTGCGACTTACCAATCAGTGTTTCAAGTCCGAAAAGAACATTTTTCCTGCATTTAGTCTTACAATGTTCACTCTACCTGCGATTCTCCTAAAAATACCCACAAAGCCAAGAGAGCAAAAGCAAAATAAAAACATCCGAAAATGGCCCTGAGAAACAACCGAGATAACAGGCTTCTCTCTCTCTCCTATACGCTGCTAAAGTGCCGCGAAAACGCGCCGCGGCATTGTAATTCCGAAATGGAGGATCGAAGGTATGCTAACCGCATGCGCGCAACGCAACGCTCGCCTTCTATGCAGCCTCCGCAAACGAGATTCCTGCGATTCCGCGATCCGAAAGATTAATCCCTATTGCATCGCATCCATGCACATACATACACTTTTTCCCTCTCTATCTGTCGCGCTCTTTATTTTATGTATATTTGTATGTACATGGTTTTATTCTCCTACGTCGAGTAGTGGTTCTCCTCATTTCCTTTTCGAGTTTCGTTTTGGCGTTAAATAACGAATTTTTCTGAGTTTAATTGTTATTATACATATGAAAAGATTTTTTTTACATAAAAATATAGAAACTTTAAACTGATATCAATGCTTCTATGCTTGAATAACCTCCTATTAGCGTTGAATTAGTTACATTTGTTATCGTCGTCATCTTCATAATGATTTCATTTACAAAAAAATTATTATCTTACAGAATTGCATGAAATTGGATCCTAGTAAATTGAAAAATAATTATGAAAAATATATAACATTGAACTCATCCATGATTTATCCATTTTCCGAAATATTTTCTTAACGGCATATTCGGTTAATTATTCGTAAATAAATTTGTATACATATTTTACACAAAAGAAATAACGGTACACTAGTGACTTCAATTCATGTAAGTAAATTTTTTTAAAAGTATACCGTAAACAGGGTTTTGTTTAATAATACCTTATAATCAGCATTTAAATTGTTTTTATTTCCAGTGAGTACTCTATAATGTATAACTCAAAAGTACTTATCAAAACGATCTGTATCAACATTCTTAATGAGTGAAATTAAGTATACTTATTGATCCAAACTAAAAATATATTTGATTACTATTTAAATTAATATAATTAAACAATATTACGCAACATCGTTCACTCATAATACATAACTACAGACCGTTACCCTAATAACTCTAAATGCGATAGGCCATTGGCAACGTCTCGTCCGGTTGTATCTCATCGATCATCGCCGCTGGCAAATTCAGAATTGATGGTTCGCGTGAATATGCACCGGTGCGCGTCCGTGATAGTTTCGCCATTAGAAACGGCAGCTGCGATTCGCGTCCGACGGAATGTGAAATCGCGACCGATTTCCTCGATCACAGAAGAGTTTGAATCAATAAATGTTAATGATTTGCCAGGCATGAGTGCTGTAAGAATTTCCTTCGTTTTTGCTTTATGCTGAAAATCCAGACTGCATTACTGTACATATTTATCATTTAATTTGACATCGACTATTATACTAAATTTAATCAATAAATATTATCAATAGTATTTATTCAATTAAATAACAATCTAAATAAACACAAACGTTCGTTAACTCGTTAATCCCATCAGTTTGACTCCTAAAACCTTGCAACAGAGCAAGAAATATACAGATTTTTATTATAGCCGACAAAGAGAACTAACAACCATAACAATTGTTTTTTAAAACTTTCCTTTATATTTTGATAAAATGTCTAAATTTACCGAAAAAACGTAATATATGATGAATAATTTATCCTTGCCTAAAAGCATATAACGAATTTATTTGTAATTTTAAGATGGTTAGATACTTTGCTCGAGATATAAACATACTTACTCACAACATACACCGTTTTTTAGTAAAAAATCAGTTGAATTTTCCTCTAAATAGAAAAACAGTCCAATTGCAAATGTGTATACTTGTGTAATATAAATATGTTTAACACTTATCTGATTCATCGTAAACATATCAGATGATCTGGTACGTAAACACGTATAAGCACATTCAGCATTCAAAAGATAAATAGATTTTATAGCAGTTATCTTATTCATCGTAAAAATAACAGATCGCGAGGTATATAAATACATGCGAGCACAGCCGAAAGTATTCTAAAATGTGACGGTACAAAATGTTATTGCCTAAAGCCTACACCTATTCCTGTTCAGTACAACTGCCCAAAATGTTGATCATAAGAAATAGATATCATAATGATTGTGTGAGTTATGAAGAATTATTGTAAATAGTTAATGCTGTCATGAGAACTTCATTTCTGGCGCTAATTAACGCTAATAAATAAAATGTAATGAGATCGTAAAAGTTTTTTTTATAAATTAATAATAAATGTGTTGCTTAAGGGGACTAGACTTTAAACGCATTTTTATGCACTGAACCTCTATATATATATACATATAAATGTAAATATAAATGACTCGGTTTCTTATATTAATGTTTTTCATCAATAATTCTTCGTATAACTATTTATTTAATAAATATTAACAAGGAAAACAATTTAACCCAGCTGCATCCTCACATCTACTTCTCAACTGGTCTTCTGTTCTTATCTTAAAAATCTAAAATGTTACAATAATGTTACAAAATCTACAATAGTGTATTTCTATATAATAATATCGGTAATTATAAAATATAAATATATGCCGCTTTAGTAAGTTTGTAGTACACCCAGCTACAAGGGATTCTTTCAACAATTTTTAAATATTGGCGTTATGAAGTAGTGCACATGTTAACTACTTGCACATCTTATCTGTTGTCTAAAACTAATAGAAAACGTAGAAATAATTAATTCCAGTAAAACATATGGAATTGAACTAAATTTTATGGAAACCTAAAAAAATCAGTCAATGTTATAATCCAGGGGAAAATGTAACATGATTTTCTCATAATTTACGAATAATATAAACACAATACATAGTTTATATAATGCAATATAAGCTAAACATTCCAGTATCCATTTTAAAAACACTCTTCGATTCTACGCAACATAAAAAGCATCCTAAGTGTTATATTAAACAATAAAATGAGTATACAAATTTACGAATTAGACGAATAACAATACCCATACGGACGACACACAGCTGCGCTCTCGGTAGCAGCAACAGCAGCAACAGCAGCATGACCAGCTATGCCATCTTTCTCTCGGTCGCGAAAATCGCCAATTAGCCGCTCGACGTTCACACCAACACTCCGCAATAGGAAAGCGTCTTCGCTCAAGGTGCGAGAATCGGGCAAGAAGAAGGCAAAACCGGTTGCCCCCCCGAAGAAGTCGGCCGCGCTGCTCGCCGTATAGCGGCGGTACACTCGACTGTCAACGCCGCGGCCGTAACACTTCGTTATAAAACCCTGTGAGTGTGCGTGTGTTTGTGTGGAGAATTTCGGTGTTTGTGTATGTGAGAGAGAGAGAGAGAGAGAGAAGAGGGAGCCTTAAAGAGAAAATGCGCATTGAACGAGTTTGGTGTGCAGGCGTGCGTATGGATGTCGGGTGATTATGAATACGTTGTATGCCGAGGGAACTTTGTATACGCGCTCGAAGGAGAGTTTTATCGCGAAATTAGCGGTAAATCCGACAAAGATTGAGTGGGCCATGGGTGAAACTTTGTTGATAATGTTGCGCGGAGGAGATAATGAGGGTTCGATTTCTCGGGATCTTGTTATGGGCTCTGCGGAGTTACAGGATACAAAGTACCAAGTTGCAGTATGTTTGTGCACTGTTGATTCCGTCTAATTTGAATATTTACGTTCAATAAAATTTGATCGAGGATGAATGATTAATTTGCGGAATGAAGTTTGTTTTCCCGGTATAAACATCCCGGACGCATTCTACTTGAACGCGTGAGGTGTGCGTAATACTAGGGAAGTTTGTTTTTCATTAATACGGAAGTTTTAATAAATGTTATCTACCTGTCAGAAAATAAATGTATTACCAATAAATTTTACTCAACTGGATTTTCTCAAAGATTATCGTGTACCAGAAGTAAACAGTATGTTTACGTTGCCTTTTATACTCTACTAAATTAAAATCTTTTTCAATTATTCCAAAGACATAAGAAGATCCATTACATAAATTTAATCTCGAACTACTACTTATTTCTGAAACGAGTACTCCTTCCCATCGAAGTAAATCGTAAAATGTAGTCTAGAACAAACTATTATGGCTACGGACTACGTAGCTCCTAATAACCAGTAATGTTAACTATGCTGATGATACAAATGTCACTGCCACTAAAATACACAGTTATAAAACTCACGATCGCTGCGATTATACGAGTATCATTACCACTGCCATTCCTCGCTACCCTATATAATACCAATCCATTCCTGCGAGATACTCTTCATCTCAAAACCAACCGAACTTAAAGAAAACCAGAGGCGCCAATCGACTCCCCTCGCCACTACCAACAACCATACCGCGATTACAACATTTTCGCACGGACGAATCCGGTCTTCGCGCACTGCCATATATATTCCCCATACATACATCCGTGCGCGGCGCATAGCTATGCCGCCGGTGGGCAACGGCACCGCGACGACGATCGACACGGCCGATAATCGCGAGCGAGCGCCCCTAACGAGCGCGCGGTTCTCTTTTCATCCCGCGGAACATCGAGATCTCGCGGTGCGTCGCGGCAGCGTAAATGGCTGTAATAGTTGCTTGGTATTCTCTTGGTATAAGGTGCGTATAGGGCGCTTAGATGGGTGGGAGATTGCGCGGAGGTTCTTTTCTGGGAGGATTGATGTTTGGCTTGTAGTGGCTTGTTTGGGGAGGATGGGGATTGATTTTGCTGTGGAGAATTTTGGGATAGATGCGTGATGTATTTGGCTGGTTGGTTACTAAAATATTTTTTGGCGGAATTGTGTATTATTTCGGTTGACTTTGTGATTTAATCTTACTTGTGTAAAATAAGATTTTCAGTGCAGGATTTTATGGTTATGATAAGTAATTTTGAGATTCGGGGAAATATGATGATAAATGAATAGTACTGTAACTGACAGTTTCAATGGACTGTACCAAATACTGAAATCGAATTTATTTTTACGTCACTTTCATATTTTAATTATTATTGAAAACATCAGCGAAAACAACTGCCCTTTTTTCAGATAAACGGCGATTCAATTTACGTAGTTTTTACACCAAATGTTAGACATGCTAAAATAGTAATTCGAAGAAAGTGAAACTATCTAAAAAAAAGTAGAATATCCTTTTTTGTGGAGTGTGGACTGAACGTAAGTTTAAATTGTCATTTGAAGTCCAAAAAAAGGAATTTTAACTCGTGCATATAAGAAAGCTTAAACATCCTTTTATTGGTAGAATTAGCATGCGTTTCTGTAGATTCTACGTTTTATTCCACTTCGTACAGTTTATATAACTGTAAAATATTCAGTGACGAGATTGGGAAAAACTTCTGTTGCACATAATTTAATTTAATTGCAATTATAAAAATGTTTATATCACTATATTGTGCGAATGATATTTAATTCAAGAAAACATATAATTACAATTAACTTTTCGAGACTCATAAATTTATGAAGGTTTATAGAAATGCGATTAAACATTCATTAATTCATTTAAATGTTAGTTACTGTCAGCTTAAACTATCAATCACAGCGTATAACTAAATACTCAGAAAGTGCTTGTAAAAAGACTGTAATTGTACATCTGAAAAATTATCGCGAATTTTTTAACAAGTTAAATGAAATTTCTAAAAAAAAATTTGTATCCGACAGAGTCAATGTTACACGCTGTCGTTCAAGTCTATGAACTATCTATCTCTTTCTACCCATTGACAATCAACAACTCTTAAAATCAATCCTGTCAAAATCGATTATACGACTCTCCCATCGCTTATCGCGCAGTGCAACTAATTGTCGCGCCCGCGCGCCGTTTCTCTCTTTCTCTCCCTCGTTCTCGCCGCTTCTCTCCTGGCCTCCCTTCTCTTCCCTCGCGGGTGCCGTTGCTCAATCTAATCGCCGCCGAGGCAGTTAAAGGCCAGTTATGCAATTGAATAACTTGAATAATCGGGCGCCCGCGCGAGTGCGAGCGTCCAGATACCTCAATCAATTTATCCTATCGAATAATTAGTATTACAAGAATATTATTGCCTTTTCCACGATAAAGCCCGTAAACTGGATTGACACGCAACGTATACGTACGCATGTATGTACTCTCTGGCAATCGAGAGAAATATTTCCTTTTAGATTGCACGTATGTCCTTTGCAACTGTCGCGTGAGTTATATATAAGCGAATGAATTTCGAAAAGTAGGTAATAAGGAATGTAAAGTGTTCGTCGGGTGATTCTATTTACACGAGGTGTAAGAGGTTTTGATTGGCAGAATGTCAGATAAATCACTCGTTATCCTGAAAGATTGAAGTTTTAGTAATTGATTTTGGTTAAGCTTGAGTTTCGAAATGACAAGAAATTTTATTTTATTATTAGATGATGAAAATCGTTTACACGATGTAAATCGTGACACGATTGAAGTATTGCATTTCCAACAACTTACTTTCATATGTCAGACGTTAATTTATTAATGTACTTCAATAAACATTAGTTAAGAAGCTACTATAATAAGGCATTAATGTATAGTCTTTAATTAAAAAACGACATGTTTGCATTGTTAGAAATAAAGAATAATATAATTAGACATCGTCTTATTATGCTCGACATATTACTACTTAAACATGCACATTGTTGTACTTCTCCATTCTATTCTCTCTTCGATTAGAATTCAACATATTTTTAGAATATCCTGCCTCTATCTACATCCTAATAGAGACTCTCTTTAACTTTTAATGTTGAATAACATTCATATAATAGATTCAAGGCTACATTTGACATTTCCCTTAATTTTTCAATCGCACGATATTAAAATGTATTATAGATACAGAACATACTACAGCTCCAATATTACAATCAATTCTCACGATATCCGCAAAGTAATTCAACACACCCATCAACATCCACATGACTCTCGTGCAGCATCCAATCCGCTTATCCTCCACCCTCCGACTCACCTCTTCACCGAATCGGACAAATCCTACGTATAACGCGCCGCAAAGGGTGAAAGGACGAATCGCGGGATGTGCGTGTAGCAACGCAGTCCGTGCCGTCGCTTAACTGTGCGCAAGCGTACAGCAGCCGACCGTCGGCGAATAACGTCCCGTCGCGGTGACTTTCGTGTACGGATATATAGGCGTGTAGTACGCGCGGTGCGATTGGTTGGACGGTGTCGTAAGTTTGCGCGGCTCATAGGCTTTTGGGAATGAGTTTGTGAGTGGGGACTTTTTGTATAACATTGTTTTTCAATCTTTGGGTATACTGAGGAAAGTATTTCGTTAGTACCGCAAGACTAGCGTTGTCATGGCTACTTTCTTCGAATACTGCGATGATATGATACGGAGTTTCAAATTGTATTTATTTATTTATTCGCCTCAATAGTTATATGATATAACGAATTATTTTGTTGAGTGTATCCTTTGTATGTATTTGATAGGTATTGCTTGTCTTTGTTTATAGTTTTTCATCATTATGTTAACAAAGTTAATGAATGATGGGTATTTGATCAATTGTTTAGTAGAACAGTAATATTGACATGGAAAAGATGACAAGCATGACGTTGAAACGTCACTAAAATAAATAAGATTCATGAATAAATATGATGGGTATTACTGACACATTTAATCGATTAACAAATCAACCAATATTATTCAAACATTTAGCACTAAGAATTGATTTTTAGTTCATGAAATTTTGATAAATATATTTGAATGGCTTTTAACACTAATAAATTATTATCAGTATGTTCATTCCAATCATATGAATCTTGTAAACTGGCTTTGATGTATCCTCATATACCATATTTCCATTAAATTCCAAAAATACCCGCAATATAATATTCAAAACGTTCCACACACGACCCCAAAACACCCCGAACGACCCAACTAACAGACCACCCTTTCGATTCTCTGTTGCAGGTTCAACCACACAGTCAAAGACCAGACGGCAAGCGACGCAAGCTCGCCAGTTCTCAAGCAACAGCGCTCTCCAGTGAAACTCCCGATGCCATGCCAAGAGCGTATACATTAACTCCCCGACTCATTGGAAACCATACGTGCGCTCGCTCGCGCGCTTGAACGCTAGATTCCTCGAGATTTACGCTGCAGGCTGCAAGCCACCCCGAGCGGCACTCGCATAAATCGCGAGTCACCAGGATTACCGCGGGGGCAAGGATTAAGAGAGCGGAGATCTACAACAGCCGAGTCCGAGAGAAAGAGAGAGAGAGAGAGAGAGAGAGTGAGATAGGATGGAGAGGGAAACGTCGTGAAAACTTTACCAGTGAAAGCTTGTACCCGCGCGTTTTACGGTTTCTTTTGTTTGTTTGTTTGCGTTCGGCCTTGAAATTGGGAAATGACACGAAGGGGGGGGGGGGGGGGGTACACGTGTGTTTTTTTTCTTTCTTTTAGTCCAGCTCTTATGTTAGTTAGATTGACTCAGACACACTTGGGGTGTGTGTGTGTGTGTGTGTTGTATGAACACTTTTGGTCTTTGGCATGGACAGTAAAGCGAGACAAAAATTAATAGACGCAATACATACACACACAGACACGGGCAATGTGCAAAGCAAAAAAAAATAGCGGCACCTCGTACATATATATTATATAAATATAGTTTAAACGAAATGGCAGAACTGTTGTTACTATGATTATTAATATTATTAATATTATTATTATTTTGATTTATTATAATTTTATTATTATTACGTTTAAAGTCACACGGTATACGACCGCCGCGGCGAGGAGTCTTTTTTTTTTGTAAATATGTCACATACAGCGGAGAGAGAATTTTAGGCGAAGATACATATGAGGATATATAGGAGAGGTGATGACGATGAGAACACGAAGATGTTCAGGGGTGAAAAGCGCGTTACGTACGTATATGTATGAAAATTGAAATATGTATACAATATCGACCGACCGAGCGAGCTTCGACGCGCGTCTCCTGTTCTTTTGGAGATTGTACGATTTATTATTATATGGTTATTATTATGATTGGAAAATGTATTCAAGATGTGGGGGGGGGGGGGCGAACTTATTCAGCTTGATGATTTCTTTAATATGTTTTGTTGAGGTTTATTAACATCTTTGCACATGTTTTTGTTTGCTTTTTTGGAATGTGGTTGTATACGGCGTTGGAAATGATTTCTGAATGAATATTGGTTGATATAAATATAAAGAATGTCCAGCAATTGCTTAGTAATTACAATTAGGATTCATCACGTTATAAATATGAGAACTCCTAATGCGAAACAATATTCTCCAATAGCGTATCCTAAAGTAGATACAAATCCAACAGCAAAGCCGCAACCTACACTCTTCAATACGAAATAATACAGCTATATCAATTTATCAATGTAATTTTTCTAGATCAACATTCAAATCAACGAAATATCTCCAACCACGCAAAAGTGTGTTTTTAACAATCGAAAGGACGTTTTCTTAACAATTGAGAAACTAACTCTACCAACTAAGAATGTAAATATACTTATATAGTACTGTAAGATTTAATTGCTATAACAGTGTATAAAAAAAACCTATCTAACGAATGCATACATATATTTTTATTTAACTAAAAAAGAAGAAATGTTTGCAAAGATGCCTATAATACAGTGCAACGCGCATTGTACGATCGGCGTTGTATTTATATTCGACTCGTTATACGCTTTCCGTTTTCCGCAGCTGATTTTTCATTACATTAATAAGATCCCATCCTGGAAGCAAAAAGGCCACGAAGCGAATTCGCGTTTCAGTCGCAGGCTAGAGAGAACAAGGAGATTTCGCATTGTAAACTGCGAGCCCCTTGTTCAAGTCAATCAAGCGGCGATCGATAAATCACATAATTTTCATCGCATCCCCCCTCCCCCGTACCTTCATTATAACCTAACCTAACCCAACCTAATCTGCCCAGGCTATGTGCATGCATCGGGTTCTCGCTGCCCGTCGCGCGCGCGATCGATGGTGTCGGATATAATGCACACACATACACACCCACGATGAAAAGTCGAGCTGCTGCTGCTGGGCAATGATAAGAATCGTGCTGGCTTTTACTGGCAACTATTATTGTTGAGGGAGTTGATGGGGATTCTCGGTAGTCTTTTTTTTTCATATTTTGAATTGTTTGAGTTTCGAGTGATTCAAAGTGAAGTTTTTCACTAGCCATTGCTATGAAAACACTTGATACACAACTTATTCAGATATAGGAGAGAGAAGTGTAGTATGGACGTCCTTAGAGATTTTAGATGTAAATGTAAATTAAAATTTTAAAAAATTGTTGCATTAACGGTCTCTTTTAAAGTTATTAATTGGCTTTTGTCAGATTTAATTAACTGAATTTAATATTATTGAAACTAGTAAGCTTAACATTTTGAGTTTTTAAAAAAATGACGATTTTTGATCTGAAAGAAGTAAAAAATAAATTTAAAAGTTGCAGTACGTTTGCTGCTATCTCACAGTCGAAACTTAAAACTTGTACGTGCCCATATTGTAAGTCTATCCGTATTACACGACTCTCATCCTATCTTCTAACTATAATTAACTTATTTCAAATTGTATACAATCATCTATTCACCAGTATATTAAAAGATTGTTAATTTAAATATTTTCTTCCAGACTTCAAAGAAACAAAATCTTTGAAAATTTGACAATTAAAAAAGAAACAATTGAAAATATGAAGAAAAAATAATTGGGAATACTAACTACAAAAGAATGAAAAAAAAATGATAATGGAAGCATAAGGTATGTAAATTGTCACAACTAACAATATATTACGCAATACCGCCTCTTTAAGCTCACGTATAATATAAACTCTCATGGATACATGTGTTGTACCACAATCTTGCAGTAGCAATTATTAAACACAAGATGAACATAGCCGTCGCACATAGTGAAATAAATATCGATATGCAATTAATTAATAAAGTTCACGTAGTACACGTTTATTATTATAATAGTGTCGTTTGAATATAGGGAAAATGGTGCAATAATAACTGGGACACAGAACCGATAAAATATGCATTTGTCACTAGAAGCCAGCGCGTCACGACGAAAACGCTGAAGTTTTTAATTTTATTGTATACTTGTTTATTGAAGAACGTTTACGATGACTTGGACCTAATTCGATATATTTACAGTATAAATTTATTTTATTTTTATTTCGCTTTGACAATATCTTTATAACAAGTAAGGATTGATGATTTATTGATTATATACCATTTGAAAATTATTATTTACTAGTACATATAAGAATAATGGAAACATATCATTGGATAATAAATTACGCAAACAGTAAAATAAACCACAAAAAATGTCGGATTTGGTCTCTGATCGAAATATTCGTAAAAAACTGAGATCGGCAACAAGTTCATCGAATATATAATAGACAGACCAACTCGAAAGGTTGACAAAATTGCGAGTCGATTTTAGAATACGTTAAAAAATACACTGGCTTATACACATTTTGTAAATAAAGTTTTGGTAAATAAATGTAAAACTTAACGTGAAAGCGTTAAACTAAATTATTATAAACTTACATAATAAATTTTTTAAAATAAAAAAGGGTATACTAAAATCGATATAAGCGCGCAAGTATTTGAATAATTTAGGTACGAAAAGTGAAACAGAAGGAAATAAAGTCCACACGCAAGGGCAAGAAAATGTACATTTTTTGTAAAGATACATTTATTTATATCTGTGATAAAGAAGAAGAAGAAAAAAGAGGGCGAAGTATAAAAAGAGAAAGGTCGAAAGAAAGCAGAGAAAAATTCGGTGAAAGCATACGATACAATACAAATTGTAAACAGCGCAAAAAGAGAGATACAACGCAAATGCGAATCATAATATCGTACGACGGGAGACGCGCGATAAAAGCTCGATACTATATAAAGCAAACTGTATACAGTGTGTAAAACGGTCGGAAAATTCGTTGCGCGCACGTCGAACATATACAGTTTTATCTCGCGCATAGGCGATTAATTAAACCGATGTTCTTTTGTAAATAAGCGAGCGGACGCCCGTATTTTGCGCGGCGGACTTTGTGCGCGTGTCCGCCCCCTCCCCCCGCATTGATATAATTATCGACGCCGCTCTTCGACTCGTTTGCTCATCACGCGCACAACGAGGAAATAAGAGACAAGGAGGGAAAAAATATTTGTTGTGAATATTGCATAGTGCAGGTACATTAGGTATTTCGTAATAGTTGATAATTGAGTATAATTATTGCGAAGCTATAAGTTTTATTCGGTCGTTCGTACGGTTTCAACTTGTAAATTATAAAATGAAAAAAAGTGTGTACATAGCTATGAATGTGAATATAGATAAAAAAATATATCTATTATTATTACGAATATCGACATCATAAACATATTATATTATTATTATATTATTGTCTACTTCAATTATGAATTCATATTATATTAAAAAGAAGACTATTACGTTGTAACATTTCTTGTACTTCATTTATCCCTTTATCCTTCTTATTTTAAGTTATAACATCTGAAAAATTTAAATTACAACAATACCAATAATATTGCAAATTTTATTTATATGTAGATTAATCATTTTGATTGTATATTTAGCGCTTTGAAGTGAACTACTTTATTAATTAATGGCTTATTAATGGGCAAAAGTGACTATGAAACTGAGTTTTTTTACCAATCTTGGAGCAATTTTACTTAAAAAAATTTAAACTATTAACAAAAAATCTCATTTTCCTAGTAAGAAGATTGTTTAATTAGTCTATGTGCATTTAGTATTATTGCTAAGTTATTTTTCTTGTAATTTATAAAACTAACAAAAATATACAATTTGTCTGTTTGCATCACTTACAATATAATAACAAAATACACAAAAGGTCGCATGCAATACTCTTAACTTTTAATAATTATTTTCTTTAATTTCGATTAATTTATTATTTTAAACCTCAAATATTGATTTTGGATATTGACCACTCTTAATAAATATTGTTGTGGACATGTAATAAAAAATTACATGTTCTATATTACTTTTAATATTAATTACACTTCAAAGTTTGAGCAGATAGCACAAGGGGATAAGTGCTGCCCTCTGGCACAAGTTTGCTAGATTGCCATCCTTATTTTATCGTAATTAGGGGAAAGTGGGGTAAGATAGATACGGGGCAAAACTGACACTTGGCTTGTTCAATAAAAGAAGGCTTTGTTGAAAGTCCAAAACATTTTTATTAACACACAGATGTATAAAGTTAATGTTAATAAAGTAAAAATAAGATTAAAATGAACCAGCATAGAATAAAAAATAAAGTGACTATTTTGCCCCACTACAATGGTCTATTTTGCCCCACCTTATTTGTCTTCATTGTTTTATATTAAGTTAATACTAAAATTAAATAACCATAATCTAATAAGTACTAAAGTGCTCATTTTCGCCCAATAATGTTACTCAGCAAACTGATAAAATTTCCCCAATTTTTTTACATTAATCGTTTTTTATATTAACCCAATAACCTAATTTTTTAATATTAATTGTTATTTCATCACCGTTATTTTTCCCCATAATAGATACTTGCATATTTTTAGAAAGACTTTTTTCATATTATGAATTTTGGATATTAACACTTAATATAATCGTTTTTATCTATTGGTAATTATAAATGAGATATTAAAATATACTTTAGAAGTATTAGATTTGCTTGAAATAGGATTTATATATTTTTAAATCCAAAACCCCGCAAACTGACTATTTTGCCGCACTCTCCCCTATAAACTATGAGTACCATAAAGTAGTAGAAATACAAAACTTAGTGACCAATTGAAATGAGAGATGGTAGTCGAGAACTACATAGCGGTCTACTACCGGTGCTTTTATATCCTATTTGGATTTGACATAGTAAGAGAATGGCAAAAATAGCGATTCTTATATAATCAATAAACTTTTATCTACTATTAAAAAATAAATTAATTGAAATGAAATTTAAAGTTATTATCTCTATTGTAGAATAAACAATCCCATTCCAGCAATAAATGCTTAAAAGTGTCTATAAAATCTTTCGAACTTTCACCTACAAATTCCATATTTTACCAAATAAAATCAAAGCGCATTACGATAGATATACGAACCACCAGATCAAAGCATCGCATTCTCAACTACCACAGCAGAAATCGACACCGTATATAATACCACCGGGTACGCCGCTGCCTCATCGAATTCGGAAGTCGCGGCACGTACGGCATAAACATCGAAAACACATCGAATTCCCGCGAGCGCGCGCGACACCCTACAAAGGACCATACACGCCTCGTTTTGAATACATCGCGAACAATGGCCGCGCTGCACGCGCGCCACGGAAAATAAAGAACAATGGGGGATTCCCCCCCCCCCCCCCCCCCTAACTTCACGCGATCGCGCGCGCGAGCGAGAGTGGATATATAAGCGCGAATTTCGATTCCGTGGCGCGTCGTCGCCTCGTTATATCGACGCCGGACGTGTCACGCGGGTGGTATAAGCTTCGATATTTCGGACGATAGTTTTGGGCTGTGCAAAGGTTCGTGATGCATTGGCGGTTGGGTGATGAATAATGATATTTGGGAGGATTATGATCGCGGAGCGTGCCGGTCGTGTTGTATACAGCTGTTTGTGAGGAACGAACATAAAGTACGAATATGACTTTAATACTAACAGATATAGATATATGTTGTCTATAAATGTAGTAAATGGGGAAGAAAGATTTCATAAGCGAAACAATATTTAGCACGAAAAATATTATTGATTTACATCTTATCTTAACGCATTATTTATACATGACCATTAGAAAATAATAATTGAAATGCTGTAATCAGTACAGCTGTCAAATTGCTAAAATAAAAGTTTTTTGTTTACTATACATCTCTAGTGCCAAAAATGTTGTGTGCCAAACTATGCCAAAGTTTGCCATGGTGCGTCCTAATATGTCAAAGTTTATCAGAGTTTGCCAGAGTACGCTAAATATCGACAATCCGTGTCCAATTGGCCGTTTAGCACACATATGATAATTTTTGTCACACTTTTGGCAAAATGTGGCAAACTTTGGCACGACCAATTTCCACATTGAAAATGCATCTTTTTCGATAAACTAAGGCATAAACTTTGGCATACTATGGCAAGCTTTGACATAATATGGCAAACTTTGGCATAATATAGAAAACCTTGGCATACTCTGGCAAACTTTTGGCATAATATGGCAAACTTTGGCATAATATGGCAAACTTTGGCATAATATGGCAAACTTTGGCATAATATGGCAAACTTTGGCATATTCCGGCAAAGTTTAGCATACTCTGGCAGACTTTGTCATACTCTGGCAAACTTTGGCATAATGTTTCAACTATGTCTTACTATGCCGAAATAAAACTGCACTAGAATTTATTTTAATGTGAAAATAATGTCAAAGTTTGCCGAAATTTGTCAAAGTTTGCCAAAGTGTGCCAAATTTGCCATATGTGTACCAAAACGGCCAAACGGATACAATTATTCGAGTTTTGGCGTACTCTTGCAAACTCTGGCAATCTTTGACAAACTTTGACATAAAAACCATTTCCATTAGGGATATAGCTATCGTGCATTTACATACCGAAGGTCAATGATTTTAGTTTCTTTTTGTACTCGAGGTCTCTTTTTGTGTACATACCGTGTTTGCGTGTGTTTGTATTATTAAGAAATCGGTTACAGTATTGTTATTGATTTTCGCAGTGAAAGTATAGCAGCTTAGTTTGTATTATTAAAATTGAAAATTATAATTGAAAGCGGAAATACACTATACCAGTCATTAAATTATTAATTTATGTTTCACATACTTTGTTTGGGCACTTTATTGTCAATACTACAAGAATGAACACTTTTAAATTTATTTGGATGCATGCATCCAATATGATGGTCAGGGCTTGGGATTCAGTGCTGTAAAGAATTGTAGCTGACTGATTTTTGACTAGTTTAACTGAAATAAAAGAAATTATTAAGAAAAAAGAATTTGTGTACGGATATGTACTTTGTTAAATATAGTTATATAAGATCATTTCGAATGTAAGAATTTAGTCTTCGAGCATGTACTGGAGCAACTTCCTGTAGATTCGGTCTATCTGAATGTATAATTTCATATCTGTCCAAAATCTTTTACAATGCGTGGAAAATGTTTAACCCGTTAAGCCCGAGACACTCAAAAAATTAGAAAAGACTTCGGAAAATCATTTAGAAAAGTGCAATTTGTGCAATAAAAGTTTCTTTTCAATAGTTTGCGGTTTCTAGGGTTCTATACGATTAAGAATAATTAAGGCCATCATTATATGGAATTGGAAATAGTCCACTTCAATATGATGGATACATTTATATTGTTAATTAGGACGCACCAAGGCAAACTTTCGCATAGTTTGGTACACAACATTTGTTCCGCTAGGGGTGTATAGTAATCAAACTTTTATTTTCGCAATTTGACAGCTGTACTAATTACAGCATTTCAATTATTATTTTCTAGGGATCATGTAGAAATAATGCATTGGACTTGCTTCTGTGGTAACTACTTACAAAAATATGTCAATCTATAATTTTTTTAGTGCTAAATATTGTTTCGTTTATGAAATCCAAGGGCGCTTACCCTTTCCTTCATTTACTATATTGATAGTCAACATATATCTATGCTTTCGTGGCGACTTAAAAGAATAATTTACTTCAACATGACAGTATGAATATGTATAATTGGTATTTATACCAGCTAAAAAAGCACGACAGCTGTAGAGAGAGATGGCGTGTCAAAGTTTACTTGATGTTATTCACCCCCCGGAAGATGATTCTTGACTTTGTGCAAATAAAATTATACCTATCTATTCTTTTCGAACTCGCTGGGGTGAAAAGTAGTGCAACCTACGATATACATAACCTAAGCGGGACTTTTTGATCGAAATTTGATAAAAGTCCATAAAAAAGTCCCATATATGTTATATGATGGTAGGTGGCACTACTTCCCACCCTGGCAAATTCGAAGAAAATCATCGTCCAGTGGGTATAGATACTTTCTAATCACTAAAATAAAAGCAGAAACTGTAAAATAATTGCCGAATACTTGCAACAAAAAACTATTATTGGCATATAAGTACAACCTAAACGGGAAGGGTTAACCTGCATTTGGTGTCATAACAACATTCAAGATGGCAGTCTGGTGCTCTGGTAAAAGTCATATATTTAATTTTAGAATAAAATATAGATTACATGTAAGTTATAATATAACTATAATATAATAATAATAACAATAATAATTATTATAATAATAATAATAACAATAATAACATGTTAAGTTATATTATTAAGTTATATGTACATCCTGCAGGATATACATACCTTACAATATAGCAAATGAATATCAAGAAAATATAAGGTGTGTATATCCTATACGGCCCACTTAAGCTTTTGAGCATTTTTTACCTTAGTTAAGGTAATAAAAAAAATATATTCCAACCAGTTGAATATCAATATATATATATTTACTAAAAAGGCACATATCCAGACGACAAAATAAACTATGCAATTGATAAGCTTACGATGCGTACAAATATCGAGGGCAGCGTCGTTTTAGGCCGGATTGATTTATATAATCACAGTAAATATAATTACTTGCTCAAAATTATAGTGACAAATTCACTTGAGCGTTTGAGAGAGAAATTCTGCTGCAGGTCGCTCACGCGCGATTACACGACAATCAACAGTCACTTTTCTCGAGCGCACCGCATAAACTTCCCAAAGTACGCGCGGCCATCCTACCGCGCGTATAATGCATATAACGACGCGGGGCTTAAACTACCGTGGCGCATAAACCGGCGCGCGTTAGACTAACCGCGGCGGCATATATATCCCGGCGGCAAGGAGCCGATGGCGCGCGGAATCCTCGAGAGAGGCTCCCACCATTCGCTTTACGTTATATATGTACACGCTCACGAGCATTAAAATCAATTGCGGCGCCCTTTATAGATCGGATGCGTATACTCACACACGCCTACGTCGCTTCGACGGAGAGACACAGTAAAGGTGTATTTATATGGGCGTCGTCGGGTACACTCAAATGTTTAATGGGCAGTAGACGCACGAATTTCGTGAATGTGGAAACGATGGATTTTTGATTGCTGATCGTCGGGTGAGGAATCGTCTTGTTTTTTTATTTGGACTTTTTATGTTTATCTGCGCGCGTGCGTGAGTATAAGGAATGGGCGTATTGTGTAGTTGAGGATTATTGGGAAGGTGGAGTGTAGAGGATGTTTGGAGGTAACGAGGCGATTCGAGGAGTTTAATACGAGGTTAAGAATGTGTTTTGAGTTTACGAGATTTTAAAGGAGATGTGGGTTCTTCCTCGTTGGTTCTTGTAGAAGGTTGATTGGTTTGACAGTATAAAGTGTACGAGCTGGAGACGTAAATCGCGTCGTTAAATGGCTTCAGTTTTATTAATGGAATAGATTTAGTATGTTGATTTTGTAAATCAATGATGGAGTTCTTTATTGGTTTTTAATGCCGTAGACTTTATTTGCTAGCTGTACATATTTGCATTTTATGTCACTGTAGTAACATAAATTTTAAAAAGTTCAATCTATCGTGACAACCAAATGATCAGAACCAGTTACAAATAAATTCTGTACTCAAAAAAATTTTCAAAGTTTATTTATTGGTTAGTAGAATTATACAATACATCAATTCGTATAAAATAGTTTACGAAATAAAAATATCTTAATTTATTTTCTCAAGGTTTAAAAAAATCTTAATATATACTGTCAAATAACTGTACTAGAAGCAAAACAAATCATTCCGAGAAATGATCTTTTGAATCGAAAAGAAAATACTTCTGATGTACTTTTCATCGTGGTCCAAAAAGATTTTTCTACTTAATTAAGGGGGAATCCTCTTACCGCAAAAATGAAGTTTCTTCATACTCTTTTTAATATCACATTCGGTTAAATTATATCATCTTTCTATTGTAAATTCTTTAATTTTTGCTATAAATCCAAAATGAAAGCTCTTTAAGAGTACTCGAGATATCATCTATCAGTGCCCACATCTTTGAAGATACGTGTACTACAACATCCTAAAAACGTTGTTGACACCATCATCTATAACTCTTGTAGATGTAGTTCTGTTTACATAAATCGAACAGATCGGTGAATCGATTTAGGTTTTCTACGAAGATAGCCAATGCACGCCATGATTTGCTCTCTATATAAAAATGATGTACTTCTATTTTAAAAAGAGCTTTCTTGTTCACATATTATTTCAGATTATTTCTTCTTCATTTAAAAGACGATTTTCTCTGACTTGGAAAGTGTCTCATCTCTGGATCAACAATTTTTAAGAGACTTCGGATAATCTCTTCTGATACCTAAAAATATAGCCCAGTATCCGTATAGTGATCACACAGTCTTTTGTGTGTTAAAGATACAGGAAAATCAGTGAAAATGCGTTACAGATAGATAGATAGATATAATATTTATTTGTAAATATTTACAAAAATTTACATACAATTTTTCATTTTAATGTCACACGTTATCAGTTTCTTAAAATTACATAACACGTCGTTACTTAACTAAAACAGAGGGAGGGAGAGGGGGCTAAAAGTGGCAAAAATAGCGTGACATAGTATGTGAATGGCCCCTTAGCAGGTATAGCGTATTTCATTACCATAACTAGTACATTTATAACGATATTTTTAACATTCGATATATGAATAATACAAACCCTTTTACTTGTATCTCTGTCACTGAGACCTATGGGATCAAACAATGGGTACTCCTGAGTTTCATTTCCTTCACTCTTCATACATTCTTCACTCTCATACTGTACGATGAGTTGACATAGCTCGTTATAGTTTGTCAATTCATTAAATGAAAATTCAATTTTATTTTTATAGAATAAATGAGACGAAACTAACTGAACTCACCCAAGAACTTTCTCAACTCGAAGCGAACTCTCGATCTCCAGCTGCAACGCTATACCCAACAAGCCGGCACTCGGATGCACTTCCCTATATCCCAGAGCTGTTTACCACTCTCGCATTCGCATTATACAGCCCTACAGTATCACCAATCCTCCCAACAGTATAACCAACGACGCACACTTACACGCATACACACACACACAGTTCAACAACTATAAATTGGGCAACTAACGCAAGAAGTCCCGCGGCTACAATGCTATATATCCGAGCTCTCGCGAGCCAAGACAAAGGAGAGACACGGAACGAAGCGCAGAGATAGAAGAGGGAGATATATATATATACATAGAGAGGACGGAAGAGAGGAATAACTCCGCCGGCGAAGGGTGCCATATCCTGGCAGCGACCGCCGCCGTCTATAAACTCATAACACGAAGTTCCATTCGCCGTGTATTTCGACGTTTCTGTCTTTCCGAGTTTCCGCAGCCATGGAGAGTTGTGTGCAGGATCGTGTTTTTTTTTCTTCTCTGCTACGCGCGCGCCTTCCTTGTTCTTTCTCATAACTTTGACGAGCCGGAGCCCGGGCAAAAGTTGCGACGGCAGTCGGAGTCGCGTGCGCGCGGACGATGTGCGTCTTTTTACGTACGAGAGAGCATGGGGATGTTTCAGGAAGTGTTCGAGGGAGGGGAACGCGAGTTTCACCTTTTACGGACAAATTAGACGTTCGTGAGTTGGGATGATTTGCGTAAGGCAGGGAGGACGACTTTCGTGGCGTGCGACTTTGAGAGTTGGAAAGTTTTCTTTTCGTGATTGTTGGGTGTACTTTTGTTATTGCCGTGTGGAGTGGGATGTGATTTGAGGATGACATTAGGTATAGTGAGTTTTTGAGCTCGAATTAGAAGAAAGTTGTCTAGTTTGATATACTCGAATCTTTGTTTATTAATTGAATTAAGTTTGAGAAGTTGCTTTGAATGGGGTTTGTAATTAATGGTGAAAATGCGTTGTATGATGCAACGCAAACGCAAAGTAAACAGGTAATTAAGCCTTATTAACATTTATTTATAACGATTATAAATTACTCAGAACATTAAAATTGTAATCAATAACTTCAAATATCTTAGACAGATTTTCTTCAATATATATGTACAATTCAATTAACTATGAATTGAATTGTACTATTAACAATTAAAAAAGTGATAATTAACATTGTACTTTGTAATTCACGCATTCGCATTGCATTTACATCGCGTTTATACCATAATACTTGATTAAAATTAAGTCACCACAGTAACTACAATTAAATGTAGATAACGGACATAAGTGTCTTTCTAGTAATATAAATGTCCACTTCACGGCACTTTTGTTTAATTCAGTTTTAATTTGTACTCTTAATATATATCGTAGTTATATCATATATTATACTTCAAAGTTAATTTTGGAAGTTTGGAAATAAAACAGTATCGTTTGTTATAATTCACTCTCTTTGACCGTTCATAACTTTTGATATTGTTAATAATTCTTTATGCGGCACATCTCAAAATAAATCTTTTTTTCTCTACTTTATATTCTATTACATGCAAAATTTGTTTACACTCATAGATGCCAAGTGATTGTTATATCAAGAATGACCATTTTCAATCCATAATTCCCATGCATTCCTATAAGAAAAATTTATATACGAAAAAAAGTGTGTCACAAGGTCTTTCCCGCGTGTTAGAAAATTTTCTCGTACATTTTAGGACCTACAATAAGAAAAATTAAGTTGCAGAGACATGCCTTAACCACTTATCGGTCAATTTTTTGTAGAATTCCTTGTATATTATGCACTAGAAATGCATTTTGGCTTATATTGATGCACGAGTTTCGAAAATTAGCTCCCAGCAACGTTTATTTGCAAATGAATATAAAATGTCAATTAATTTGTTATGCTTATAACTATATTTGCAAGACTGAACCTTTTAAATCGGCTTTTTTGATAATAGAACTCAAACAACACATGTCGCCGCTGCTCATACTTGGAAAGCATCAAAACTAGTGGACTCTCCCCTGTCATTTCTGCAATGAACAGGTACAAAGGTTTTCTTTATGGCGAAAAATGATATATTTGGTACGTTAGTACACCAGAAAGAGAGAATTTTAAGTGTCTTACATAGTATGACTCATTGTATATCATTATACATTTACTTTCAACTTATTAAAATTTTGGAAATAATAATAAAAGTAGAAGTCGCGTAGGCAGTGTTACAAATTTTTATATACTCTGAATAAAACATGCAATCTCCCGGCGTTTTGCTTTTTCTACCGTTTACACGTGTTCTTCAACTTATTTACACAAACTTTTTACACTCGATCGAACACGCAAATGATCTCACCGATCTCCTAATTAAAACTCCGCGCGACAAACTTCCTCTCTTACCTCTCCCAAATCCTCGTTATTTATTCATATTTCACGCGACGCACTAAAAACTCCATACACCTCTTCTTCGCGTGTTCCTCTAAACGTTTACACAGAGTCTCGCCAATCCTTTGTAACGCATATGAACGGAACACCGCGCCATGAAAAAAGAGGCCAGCGAACCGAAAATTTCTGTTAACACGTGCTCGAATATTCAAATGACCCGCCTACGGACGCAAACGTGTATAGATATTCTTAATTTATACGCGCAATCGATGCGCCGCAATGAAACGATCTTTTTGTTCCTCCATATTCACGATATGCTCGATCATCCGCGGGGAATAGCGAAAGAGAGAGAGAGATAGAGAGAGATAGAGATCGCAATCTGCATCGACTCCCACGAGCGCGAGCGCGAGCCTCGGGCGGCCAAATATCGTCGCGCGCGGGCATTCATAAATTCAGAATCGCGAAAGAAAGCGCTAATGCTATAATTCTCGCGGGTGATATAAGGCCGTTGTTGCGAGAGAGCGCGAGCACATGCGAGTCTTGTTCGAGAGCTCGTTTCACAGCGGTCCTCGTGCTTCTTTATTTTTCTACTCGAGGTCTCTTTTTGTGTGTATACCGTGTTTGGGTGTGTTTGTATGATTAAGAAATCGGTTGGAGTGTTGTTATTGATTTTCGCAGTGAAAGGTTTAGCAGCAAAAAGGCTTAGTTCGTATTGTTTAAATTGAAAATTATAATTGAAATCCAAAAGACACTGTACCAACCGTTAAATTGTTAATTTTTATGTTATATACTTTGTTTGGGACACTTTATTGTCAATACTATAAGCTACAAGAATGAACACTTTTAAATCTATTTGGTAAATTACCGTGACAATATGATGGTCAAGGCTTGGAAATCAGTACTCTAAAAAATTGTAACTAACTGATTTCTGACTAGTTTATCTAAAATAAAAAATTAATTATTAAGAAAGAAGAATTTGTGTACGGATTTCTATTGTGTTTATCGAATGTAATACGATGAACAACGTTTTAATTATTTCCAATTAACAAGCGTATATTAACAAATTATTAATATTTTGTTATTGATTCTTACTTAATTATATGACCATTTGGAATATTAGCATTTTGTGAGTTTAATAAATTTTACCTTTGTCTTGTGTATATTTAACATGTAGTCTGTGTACAGCATGCACTGGAGCAACATCTTGTAGATTCGGACTATCTGGATATATAATTTCATATCTGCCCAAAATCTTTTACAATGAGTGGAAAACGTTTAATTCGTAAACCCGAGATACTCAAAAAATTAAAAGAAAACTACGAAAATCAGTTAGAAAAGTGTTTTGGCCTTTAATTAAAGGATTAGTGCAATAAAAGTTTCTTTTCAATAGTGCGCGTTTTCTCGGGTTCTATGCGATTAAAAATAATTAAGACCCTCATTAAATAGAATCGGATATAGTTCACTTCGATCTAATGGATACATTTATATTGCTAAAATTCAAGTTTATCATGCAGAATAGAAGAAAAACGAAAAAAATTAATGTATCCTCCAGGACGCATACGGTACTAACGGGTTAATAAAATCCTGTAATGTGAAGTTGTTATCAGGTTCATAGTAAAGAAGTATTCATTCTATTTTATATCATCTCTAAAAATGTGAACAAGTATCGTTAGTTTTAAGTTCGCTATACTTATACTTTTAATGGCCCGCTCAAACCTATACGAGTTATCTTGTTTTTTCGGCCTCCTGCGCTCTATATTGCCCTTCTATATCAGCCTGCAGTTGTTATTGCGTCTACACGGAGAGAATATTCTAATAAAAATTATGACAAAATTCGCAGTAAAAATGACCGTGAATGACTATAAAGCTGGGACACTCAAACTTTCCGGCAGTTTTTATTGATATTTACGATAAATTTTACCGTACTGAAGGGTAAAATTTGCCTGCCGTAGAGTAAAAGTTCCCTGTATAAATCTTAGAGAAAACCAAAATTTGTGGTAAAATTTGTACGAAATATTTTTTAAAAATCTGGATTTTCTTCCAATTGCTGTAACAGTATCATTAATACTTAAATAAGTACATTATACACATTTATATTTGAGTTAACCTAAAATGTGTACACGCTCAGTTGTTTTCTTTATCAGCTGTCTTCTTTTTCTCAAATCAGGCAAATTTTACCATTCAGTGCGGTAAAATTTATAGTCTGTGCAGTAAAATTTGTAGTCAATGAGGTAATTTTTATAGTAAAATATCAGTAAAAAGTGCCAGAAAGTAGGAGTGTCCCAGCTTTATAGTTATTTACGGTCATTTTTACCCTGAATTTCGTTATAATTTTTATTAGAAAATTCTCTCTGTGTACATATGCTCTTCATTTCTTGTCCTTCCCCCAATTCCATCTGTTTAGTTAGACAACTCTCTTACTATCTCGCAACTGTTCTTTCTATCGAAAATAAGATAATTGCCCTGGTTAGATTTTGAATAAGGGCAATTTGAGTCAAAAGCGGCGCTTTTTTTGAGCTGGTTATTCTTGCAGATGGCATCAAGACCTTTCCAAAACACACCTATCAAACGTTTTCTGGATGGAGTAAACTAAAATCATAGAGCTATAATGTTTCTGTTTTACGTGCTCTAATATATTAGTATAGGGTGCCGGGAATGTATGTTATAGCTACAGCTGGTGCTTCACTATGAACGGACCCTAAGGCAGTACCCCTATTCAATTTGGGAGATTAGATAATTCTCTAGTTTTTAAAAGAATAATTTTGCTCGTGAATAGATGAATAAATTCTAAATTAGAAATATTATGTTCATCACAGAAAGTTGTTTTCAAAGATTTAATAGTGGCTTGTTCTATTTAAATGCTTGCCACCTGCTAATATGCTTTCATTCCGTTCTGAACTTACAAAAACATATTCTTAGATTGTTTAACTCCAGCCTCATTTTCACGAACTCTACCCTAATTCGGCTTCAGTCAGGTTGTATGATATACATCATTTTCATTTCTAGCCCTCGCATATTTTCATGATCCTTGAGTATTAAACTATTCCGAAATCGGACGTAATTCTTATTCATGTTGTACAACATTCACGTTGAATGAATGATCTGAGACATAGCACTATCCCACGTAGTCAAACTCTTACAAACCTCACGTGAGAAAGTAAAATTTGCGCAAAAGTACGCACTCCATAATCATACACTTCCTTACCCAACTCGCACAGCATTCGGCTATTTAATATTCAAGATAAGAGCGGCGCGATATACACAAACGAACTTATCCGATGCAATAAAATCGAGGCTCCTGCTCGTCCTATACCTCTAGGTGGCACGGGTCGGCTCATATACACGGCGCGGCATAAACCCTTAATCGCGCTCAGGTGGTCAGCTTTACGCGCGGGGGACAGCTATAATCGCGACAACGCGAGCCGACCACGCATGCCGGAGGATTATCGGGTCGTTGGCAAATTTATGAAATCGCCGTTTGCGCTCGGGTCTTGCCGTATAGCCATTGAATCAGTTGCAATCGCGACCTTACCTCAGAAACAAGAGTTTATTTGTCTATTCTTAAAAGAAAGACCAGCTTTAACCTCGCGCGTAGCACATACCTAAAGCTCTAGTTTTTAATAAATATTATAGGTTGTTGCCATTAGGTTAAAATATATATCTGCTATATCCTTTAGCATTTCGAGAGCACGCTCAAATTCAGCGAGTTGAAGAAAAATTAGTTTGGATTTTACGTATATCCACAAACAGTAAATTCATAAGTCCTGAATCCATAACCACTAAACTTATAAACACTAAATCCATAAACAGTATACCGACAAACACTAAACACTCAAGGAACCGTGTACAAATTAAGGGTTCGAGGGGGGGGGGGGTTGTACGAAAACCTTACGAATACTTGTGTGCATGGAGAGGGGGGGGGGCTAAGAAAATTCTTAAGTCATATACGTAAGACTATTTATCTTGAAATCGTTTTCTGAACAATGTTTTTGAAACATCAAAACATGAGAAGAAACGGATTCACAATAAATTTAATCTAAATACGTTAAAGTTGATGCTGACTCTGAAGATTTTTCTAACTAAGATTCCGTATAACTTTTATTTTCGAAAATATAGTTTAAACATTAGGCGCCGAGAAAATGTTAAAATAACTTTGAAGTAAAAACCTATAGTTAACATTTAAAAGTTAAACATTATATTTAAATGTATATCAAATATTAGAATAAAAATAGTTCATGAAAATTTTTCTTATTTACTTACTTATTTATGACTTAAGTATTAGCGATTTATTAATTAATTTATTAATAATAAACATACTATTAACATATAAATCAATTAAAATAAAATTAAAGAATAAGATTAAGGGTTAAAGCCAAATTTAGATATACTTTGTTACCGGAAAATTGAATTGTTTTGATATAGTAAGGTTTTACCCCCTCTCCCCCCCTTCAACAAGAAAATCTATTATAAGACAGGGAGAGGGGGTCACCGAAAACATACAGTTCGTTATGTGAGGGTAAGGGGGAGTTGTAAGTACGGAAAATAACTCTTACGCATTTTGTACGTGGCTCCTAAACCCATAAAAACTAAATATATAAATGCTAAAACTAAACACAAAGCCCATAACCCGGGTAAAAATGAGTCATGAATAATTATATATAAGTAGTCATATATAACTATATATAACTTTTTTCTCTATATTATACATAAGAAGATATGGTTATATAATATAATCGTCTATCGTTATTTATGATTAACTAGTTATATATAACTACTTATGTATAACTAAATTATTAATAAATAATAAAAATAGTTCTTTATTATATAAAGCTATATTTCATTGTCTTCGTCACAGTGGCAACAACGGCACTATAACCTCACTTCCAAGATAATTATTTTGGAGCGCTTCTGTGGCGGACGTACTAAGTTGTAGTACCATTGCCACGGCTGCTGTACAAAAGTTTCTTCTGTGTGCATGTTTGTTGATGTGCGTATATGAGTGTATGTTACGAATCAGTGATTGCCTACATGAAATTGTGTGTGTGTGTGTGTATATATGTGTGAGATTTGCTAGCTTGTGCGTGTCGATATGAGTCTGTACGCATGCTTATGTCATTTGTTAATTTGATTTCATATAAGTGGGTGTGTGTATCAATAACTCAACAACCCAACTTAACTTTTGGTATTGGGTTATAGAGAAATAAGGCAAATAAGGTAAAATTTTAGGAGGAACTGGGGAGGGGCTGTGGAGGGACTTAGAGGGGCCAATGGACTTAGAGGGACTTGGGGGGTTGCCTGGATTCTTGAAGCGACAAAAGCGGCAGTAGGAAAGTGACGCTGAGTATCCAAAGCAATCAAATCCACGACGTACGAGTTAATGTAGACAACGTCGAGCTCATGAGTAGCCACTGCAGATTCGTTGCGTCCACACTCGTGGCCGGGAACAGTAAATGACTCGTCAGACCGAGTACGGATGCAGCGATGCCGGCATTCGAGAGCAGCGCCGGCACAAATTTTGAGCCCCACGTGTCCATCAGAGAGAGCGGGGCGAGCGCGGCACAGACGCTGCAAATAATCGCGTAGACGGTGGCATCGAACGGTGAGACCAGCCTGAACTTGGCGTGCGAGAGAATCGTCTCCACGTATATTATGATGCTGAGTTTACCGCCGATCCGACGTAGCGCAAAGATTACGAGTATGTGGAGGGCCGCCTTTCGGACACGCGGCGCCTGGAGTTTTTGCTTGAGTTGCTTGAGCTTTTCGGCGAAGCTCTTGGCGCCGGCCGACACTAAAAAAACATGTTCCTAGTTATTCGTATACCGGCAGTAAGGGCACTACATTCTTACCCTGGTGAAAATTATTTTTGTAAAAAGGTTTAGAAATGCGTAAAAAAGTGAAAAAGCATGTAATAAAGTGTATAAAAGTATAATAAAAAGTGTATAAAAGTATAATAAAAAGTGTAAAAAGTGTATAAAATTTATAAAATTTTATCAATTTCGACCATTACCCGTGTAAAAAATAAAGTGTGTCAAAAATCTGGCTCAGAAAGTTTGGCTACGAAGACTATACTTTAGTAGGAAGTTTAAGAGGGATAGCACGCACGATACTTCAAAACGTAAGGAACTTAAAGTGATTGACGAGAATTTTACACCTGAAAGGAGTGGTAACAGTAAATATAAGAGGAATTCTTTTACTTAAAACACCAGACCTTATTACAAGTGTAAATAAAAACAGGAAATAAGTCTCAAACTAACAAAACTTTATATCAATCAATAAACGAAGAATGATGTTGAATTTATAGGGATAAAGGACATTTTAGGTCAGACTGCCCTAGACAAATAGGAGATAAGGGAAAGTAAATTTTGTCGAACTTTCTGGGTAAGTTTGACATATAACAACAAGACCCCTAAATGCACACGTTCTCGTTTTTCTATTAGTAGTATTACTAGGAATTCGGGTAATTTTATTTTAACGGTTGCGTTGAAAATAATCAATGTTGTTTTAAAGTAGATTCAGGGTCTGATGTAACTATTTTAGAATTTAAATTAACTACATCAATTACTAATAGAATTCATATTAATAGAGCGATATTTAAGTATCCTACTGGATAAACTGTTCCTGTAGATTGTAAAGTGATAGTTAATATTAGGGTAACGAAAATCTCCGTTATAATACCAGTATTTGTAGGGGTTGTAGCAGATGATTATGTTCTCGGAAACGACATTTTTAAAGACAAATTCTACTCAAGATCAAGTTAATCAGAAATTGATGCAATAATTGTTAATTCATCCAAGACTGTTCCAGGGTCTCTTAAAGAAGTATACGTAAATAATATCGAAGACTTAAGGATGATAATAAAAAAAACAATTTTGATAATTTTTGTTAAATTTTAGGGTCCTATTTGAGGATGAGAAGATCGCAAGAAAACATGATGTTGTTGAACGTAGAATCCAATTATGAGATCCTCGGCCGATTAAATAATCAATCAGACGTATTCTGTTATATCAGCAAAAGGAAGTTGACAAGAGTATTCAAGAAGTAATGGATGAAGGAGTTATTGAAGAACCTTCAAGTTCATGATGTTGTGATGCAATGGAATAAAGATGGTTTGTTTAGATTTCGCATCTATTATCGTAAATTAAATTTTGTCACTATAAAGGACTCGTATCCTCTACAAAGAATAGATCAAAGACTCGATCGCTTAACTGGATTTTCGTGGATTTTTACGATTGATATGAAGAGTGGACATTGACAGGTGAAGATCACGAAAGAACATGGAGAGAAGTTTTTTTATAGGACAAGGGCTTTGGCAATTTACAGTTATGCCCCTTGGATTATACAATGCACCTGAAACTTTTGAACGGCTAAAGGAATAAATCTTACTAGATTTGATAAGAAAAATTTGTTTTGTTTATCTTAATGATGTCATAATAATGGAAAGAATGTTTCAAGAAATGATAAAGAATTTAGAGACAGTATTATGACGAATTCGAGAAGCAGGATTGAAACTTAATAAGAAGAAATGTTTTTTCTTTACAAAAATATTGAGTTTCTAGGCCATATACTGTCGGAACAACGTACTGCTACAGATCCAAAGAAAATTTCAACTGTTAAGGAATGGTCAATTTCTAAGAATCAGAAGAATATTAGGAGTTTTGTAGGATTTTGCTCTTATTACCGACTTTATGTAAAAGGATTTTCTTCAATTGCAAACCCTCTGGATAAACTTACAGAGAATAAGGTTAAATTTTTTTGGTTTATTAAATGTTAAAATACTTTCGATCAATTGAAGAAAATTTGTACAACTCCACCTATTTTAGATTTTCCATCCCTTAGTGATCAGTTTATCTTCGATACAGATGCCTCAAACCATGGAGTAAGAGTAGTTTTATCACAAATACAGGATGTCAAGAAACGTGTTTTTTCATATTATAGTAAGTTGTGTTAGTCAGGTTGTTTGTAGGTATCGTATTCCCTTAGATATTAAGGAATTATCAGAATTATTAGGAATCAGAAAAACGAGAACACCACTCCCCTCAATCGAATCGTCAGGTAGAGACACATCATAAATTGATGTTGAACTACTTGACCATTCATCTCTGATAATCAAAAAGACTGAGATAGTTGGGTTTCACTATTTCATTTAGCTTGCAGGTCCTCTGAACATACGACCACCGGAGCCACTCCAGGGGAGATGTATGTCTGCTTTAATCTTGCTGTTTATAAGAAAATTTGAGTTTGTGTTCTTTTTTATAAATAATGTGCTAGTTATTTAATATAAGTATGAACCCCGTCGTAAGAATATATATATATATATATATATATATATATATATATATATATATATATATATATATATATAAATATATGGGTTATTCTAATACTTTTCGAACAAACCTTGCGCACTCATGTCAGGGATTTTGCCGGCGATTATTTATATGAACGTACTCATCAAAATAAGCTTCCAAAAAAGAATTATAGCTGCTAAGGGTCCCTTTGCGGCGTAGTAGAGTGTTCTGAATTTTCAAAAGTGGCCAAAAAATGGCTATTTTCAAAAAATTCGAGGGAGCTCCCATTAATACCCATTTGAACGTACCAAAAACAAGTTTTTCTCTCCTTTTACGAATTTTAAGAAAAAAATATTAGACCCCCTGACAGTTTAATGGGTCACCCCTATGGAGCTGAATATAAACCTAAAATTTTGTGTTATAGGTCATGTTTGATTGTTTGCCATTTTACGAAATCGATACGGATTTAGGTCTACCTAGTCTGAAATTCTTCATCTTTAAAGGGCCTTTAATTCCTTATTTAGTACGTTCAAAACGGTTTCTTATAGCTAACGATATAGCCTCTGGAATATAGGTACTATTTTGGAATTAGTTAAGTTGGTACCCTTGTAAATATTTTCTCTCATTTGAGCTTCATTTGAGCTATAACTTTCAGAAAACATAGTTTAAACATTCTAGAAAACAATGCTTTTGGGTTGGTGTTGTGTACTGAACTTATAGCATAACAGTGGATTTTCATTCCAGGTTGCTTTTTTTACCTAAAGTATACGTCATACTATTGACGTCTGACGTAATTTACATGGCGTATTATACATTATGGACAATTCTATGCATGCTCAAATGAAAGCTGACATTGAAACCTTAAATTTGAATGGTCTTTGTGGTCATCTTTGAGGATATTTCGATGAAAAGTTACGCTCGATTCAAAATTAAAATAAAATTTAGGTGACAAAATGGGAGATCGCAACTTATCAGTAACTTAAGTTCAATACACAACACCAAACCAAAAGCGGTGTTTTCTAGGATGTTTGGAATGTTTCCTGAAAGTTAGAACTGAAAAGGGCCTGAGAGAAAAAGTTACAAGGGTACCAACTTAACCATTTTCAAAAAAGTACCTATTTTCCAAAGGCTGTATCTTTATCTATAAGAAACCGGTTTGAATGTACCAAAAATGGAATTAAAGGAATTAATAAATCGCCGGTAAAATCCCTGACATGAGTACGCAAGGATTGTTTGAAAAGTATTAGAATGACCCATATATATCTTACATTTAGCATTGCATATACGAGAAATACTAATATTTGTAATTTCACTTCAGATTAT
Organism: Gastracanthus pulcherrimus; assembly: GCA_949152435.1. Lineage (NCBI taxonomy): Eukaryota > Metazoa > Arthropoda > Insecta > Hymenoptera > Pteromalidae > Gastracanthus > Gastracanthus pulcherrimus. Next base: position 24,706,145 of record OX424575.1, on the reverse strand, counting down.
AGACCTCTTTTGATAAAACTATGGACATCAGGCTTCATCTTTATACACCAGAAACCGATCCCCAAAGTTGCATTAAAATCCATCACCGGGACTCCGTGGACTCTCCTCGTAAGTACGGAGTATACAAAAAATGCTCACTGCTACAACATACCCTTTTTTCCACCGGAGGCTACGAACTTCTCGATCCTCTGCATTTCCGCGTCTACTCCTTGTCCCCCTCGGTACCAGTCGACGGACTTCCTGGCGGCTTGGCGCTCACCCAGCTGGACGAGGTGATGCGGCGACTCTGGCAGCCAGAGGAACGCGATCGCCAGAGCCAAACAGGCGACGAGGAGGCATAAGCTCACGGCCGCACTCGGTGACGCCGACGTGCCGGCGAGTCGAAAGCCGAGGGGCGCGCCTAGGCTGACCAAGGAGACGAGGGCGCCGCGCGCCTCGGGCATCGACACTTCGCCCAGGTAGCGCGGGAACGCGCTGCAGGCCATGCCCGTCCCGAAGGCGCTCGACATCTGGGCGGCGTGCATCAGCCAGTCGACACCGATCACTGTGAAAAATCTCTTTGTGATATCGACACGCGCAGCGGAAGTTACAAACCGATCTATGTTCAGCAAAGTGAAATTACAATATTGCCTGTGAAGTATGAAATTACTGCTTGTCGACCGCATAATTTTTTGAGGTTAGGGTAAAAAATTGTGTGACATAGTAATCTGACAAATAGAGTCCGGAGATACTCGAAACAGTTTAGAGACTATTTTATTCATTTATTTTAAGATGTTTATGATACCAAAAATATTAACAAATTAAGGGCAAATTTTTATATTAGTTTGATTTTAAGTGGATTACTATAGCGCTTGTAAAATTGCGATTAAATATGATAACTTTCCTTATCACTGTACTGCGTTCAGCTCAAATAATTTAATGTATTAAAGTAATCTAATGCGGCTAATAAATTTATAATCCGACCCACGTTGAACGCAGCCAATCCACGACAACTATTGTAAATTATATACGTAATCTAACTAATTACAAAGTAATGTTACCTTGATATTCAAGAGAATTGGCGACAGTGATGCCCAGCCAGGCCGCGGCCAGCGGTATCAGGCTCGCGAGAATCGAGCGCCTGCTGCCGAGGCGTTTAATCGCAATGCCACCGAGCACGGCACCGAATAAGCGGTCGAGGCCCTTGGAGGACGCTTGCGTTGTCGAGGACCAGCCGGCCATCAAGCCCAGCTGGATCAGCAGCATTGTCACTGGAACAGGCGAATAAACACGCGTTGCGTCAATTTTACTTAAAAAATGCGATAATAGCCTCAACAAGAAAAATCAGGTGTTACATTAACGTATTATGACATTTATTTTTAAATATATTTTTATAGCTGATAAATCACATGGTAAATCAGGTGATTACATCAGCTAATTTAACGAGTTGATAAAATCAGTCAATAAAGTAGCTGAAATAATGATAATTTAATCAGGTAGTTATTAATAAATCAGGTGATTATAACAAGTGATGTATCATGTCCAAACATTTATTGATAAGATGATTTATCAACTGTTTTTTCAAGTGATTTATTACCTGATTTATCACCTAATTTTTTCAGTATGGACATTTAAACACGCTTGGTAAAACTTTTGTAATAACATTGTACGCACAAAAACAAATTCTTATTTAGTAAACTTGCCTACGATTCCTGAAACCCATTGTGAGAAGATAATGATTGTACCCACTTGCAGGGTCATGATGAGGATTGCAAACTGAACACAGTGAACGTCTCCGAATTTCTGATTTTCATTGGTATGTTCGGCTGATAAGGTAATCTCCTCTTGTTTGAAAAATTATGATCCGTAAATCACTCAGACAAATGCTAAAGCAATGTTTGTTATATACCAAGTAAAATCTTATCAACTCCGAAGTAAATAGTCGTTCGCAGAATGTAGACGTTCAAGATAAAAATTATATCGCAAGTAGTTAAGGCCTGATAGTATAAGAGACAACGTAGGTTAATGAAGAGTACTTTACGAACTGAAGAAAAATTAAAAATCAGCATTATGATTTCACAATTTTAGATATTTTTTCTTGAAGAAAAATTCATTGAAAGCCTAACATTTTTCGTTATTTTCCATTCGATTTTAATGTTTAAATATTTATTTTGCTCATAGAACAATTATCTATAAATTTATCGAAAAAAAATATGAAATAATTAATATCTGCAGAGTAAAAGCTAATTATTTATATGTATAAAATGCGCAAGAACGCATATAAACAAATAGTTTTACTCTTTTCTTAAAATCAGATGGAAAATAACAAAATAAAGCTACAGTTACTTTTACTTCATAAAAGTGGAAATTTTGTGATAGTAAAAAATAAAGTTTTGCTGCAAACATTTAAAAAACAGGTAAGGAATCAAAATACACTATTTTAAAAAAATGTCTGTATGCATGTACGTGTGTGTGCACGTGTATATGTGCGCAAGTGTGTACTGTGTATGTACGTGCGTGTGTGTACGCGCGTGTATGTGTGTATGTGAATGTGTGTGTATGTGTGACTGTATGTATGTGTATGTGTGACTGTATGTATATGTATGGGTTGTGTGTGTGCGTGTGTGTTTGTTTTGATGTGTGCGTGCGTGTACGTGCGCGTGTGTATGTGTATGTGTGTATGTATGTAAGTATGGGTGAGTGTGTATGGGAATGCGTTTGTGTGTGAGTGTATGTATGTGTGTGCATGTGTATGTTTGTGTGTGCGTGTATGTATGTGCGCATGTGTTTGTGTATGGGGGTATGTGTGCGTTTGTGTGTGGGTGTGCGCTTGTGTGTGTGTGTGAGCGTGTGCGTATGTATATTTGTGTGTGTGTGTGTGTGTGTGTGTGTATGTGTGTGTGTGTTAGTGTGTGGCACAGTACCGTTTCAGGTATACATTTTCCAAAGTTTGTACAGATATTTGTTATTATTACCCTATGTGCATTTAAAACTTTTTTTAAATTTAACATTTTTCAATAAAGTTTTTAAAAAAGCGAACTTTTTACAGAATAAAATTCTTCACTTTGAGACCAGATATGATACCTATATGTCGCTATTAATTTGTTATACTGCTTGATTAAGAATATGTTGAAACCTCTATAACTCGAAAACTGTAAAATATAAATCAATTCAATTTTTAGTGAATATTAGTTTTACACGAAGCTACATTATTTGGACAACGATAACTTGATTAATATTTGATATTAATTCTGAAAACTTCAATGAATATGTGTTAGGTTATTAGCTGAATACTTTTTAGACGAATTGGTTCTGAGATCTTCTGAGATATTAGGTTTGGGATTTTAGGCGTTACGAGTTTTAAGTTTAAGAATGTAGGAATTAAAATTTCAATTAAGATTTATCTGAGAAAAATTCCAGAATCTTAAATCTATACTTTATAAAGTACATTATATTGTGATAATAAAATTTACAAGAGCAATTAATTTTCATTTATTTACATCATTTTTTTTTCTTTATTCAGTCTTGATAGTACATATTAATATTGTATCACATTTAATAATGGTTTTGGTGAATCATATCACAGATAGTTTGTTATGTATGTAATGCATATTTGATGACCACGCAACAAATATAATAATACTAAACGAAATGGATCACTCAACAATTTATGGTGTACGAACTTAGAAAATTTGTGTCAGCGAAAGAAGACGAAACAATGCGATGTTTTGTATTTCGATATGCCATGTAAAAGCAAACAAAAAGGGACACGGAAAAAGAATCACCTTGCCCAGTTCCACAGGTTGCATTCGCATACACAGCTTCTTTCCCACATACAGCATACTCACACTCATACACACGTGAGAAATATACACCTACATCACGATATCAGTACCTCGAGAAACGGGAGTCTGCCTCGTACACGTATACATCCACGTATTCTCTCCTCTCTCCGCACAGGCCATCGAGCGAAGCGGTTACACGCTCGTATACGAGCATTCATAAAATATGTTTCGCTCCTTATAAATTGATAGCCGGCGAGAGCTGCTGCTGCCGCTGCGCGCGAGAATTAACCGCACGCGCGCACGCTGCAGGTTATTATCCGGGCGCTTCGCTTATCTGGGCTGCTGCCACGCGGATATGGCGGCGCTTGCGCGCCCGTAGGATAAGTGCGAGGACGCGGTGCGAGGACTACCGGTAATGGCTGCGCCAGCTTCTTTTCGAGATGGTGGATGTGTCGGTACGTATTTGCAGGACCGTAGCGAAATGTAAAATATGCTCGCACGAAAGATCAAAAATGTTAACTGGTGCGTTGTTTCTTTTTCAGCGTAAGCTAGTATGTGGAGTGCTGGTTACTTTTGAAGCTAGATGAAATGATTTTGAAACCAGTATGTTATATAGGTATCTTATAGTTTCTTTATAGCTTTCGTATCCTGTTTACATAATTGAAGCTTGCGAATGTAATTTCATAATCAGCTTGTGAGTGACTTCAAAGAAGCTAGAGAATGTGAAAAGATGGTTGTTTTGTAGAAAGTTACAGTTTCCTTATAGCTTTCGTATCCTGTTTACATAATTGAAGCTTGCGAATGTAATTTCATAATGAGATTGTGAGTGAGTTCAAAGAATCTAGAGAATGTAAAATGATGGTTGTTTTGTAGAAAGTGTTATATTTCATCCCCTAACCACAAAACCGAAAAACTGCATGTACACTCGACGTGAAAAATATCTGGTCGAATGTGTTTGAATTTTTTTTAAATACTGCAATTTCATTGGATTTCATTGAATCGAAGGCGCGTTGTTGAAAACCTCATTGGAGGATTTTAAAAAATTTCAAATGCATTTGACCAGATATTTTTCAAGTGTACTCTTTGCAAAAGTACTTGCACATGTGTATATAAATACCTCTGACAATTCATTGGCACTTAGCTTCTTCAAACTAAATTAATTGTTTCAATATGAAATTCTTTGTTCTTATAAATTAATTTTAAATTGCTATATCTTTCCGAAATATACTCGTTTGAACTAAAAATTACGTTATCGTGTATAATAAAAGAAGGGAAAGAGCATATCCAAAACTTGCGGTTGTAAAAGATAGGTAATTTTATGCTCTTTTAAATGCATTTACAGGAAATTGATAATAATATTTCTAACATACCAAAAAAAATCGATAATCTAAAACTCAATAATCGAAAAATCGTAAAATCTTTATAAAACAAAAACAAGTCGATAAATCTTGAAATATTTTTTGAATTTTTAAATAATGCTACTTTTTTGGAACGCTTCAAATCAAATCCTGCCGTTTTGCTCCAGTTATCGTAGGTGATAAAAAAAAATTTTTTTTCACAATAAGATTTTTTTGTCTTCAAAATAAAAATATAAAGCCTTAAAACATTTACTAAAAAATTTTTCTTCTTATATTTCACAGATATACCAGTTTGAAAAAAGTGACGATTTCGTGTATAACGAAACAAGGAAAAAAGATTATTTAAAATTTCGGGTCGGAAAAGATAGATAATTTTATGCTCTTTCAAATGCATTATTTCTCAATCTATGATATTATTTATAAGGTATCAAAAAACTCGAAAACTAATACCCAAAAATTGAAAAACCGCGAAAAATACGAAAACACATAGAAAAAAAAATTTATTTTTTCGAGCCGCCGCCCTTAAAATAAAACAAAGGTGAGATACACACACGCACACACAGACACGCACGCACGCACGCACGCACGTACGTACGCATGCACACACACTATGTAAGGACGCAACTTTTATGAGCACATAAAACTTGTCACATTTTGAAGCAATTATAACGAGTATATAAGAGAAATAGTGTAAAATTGTTGTGAAATAATCGCACGTAAATAAATTGCAGTAAATAATTAAGATTTAAATTTTAATAACAAAATTAAAATAATTTTATTATGATACTTGTATGCTTACATGCATGTTTTCTAACTGGGAGAATTTTATTGTACGAAAACAGTTTGCAGCAGTTTTTTAACGCTGATATATTTGAACACCCCAAGACACACACAAAATAATTATCACAAGTCTTTCTTTTTAAGTATCTTTTCAGCAACTTTTTAAAAAAATTTATTTTGCCATATTCTTTATAAAAAATATAAACAAAGCAAAAAAGTAAGTATAAGACATTTATATCTAATTAAGCTTATGAAGTATTATTAAATAGACAATTATCAATCCAGTGGTATCGTCACCAGATTTGATTGAAGCCCAGTTTACATAGGAACATTTAGGTATAGAAAACCATTTTTTTATTATTCAAACTCACACTCTCTACAGGTCTCAAATTATAGCTCTTCCCGCTTACTTTTATTATATTTTGGGACATTTTTCTAGTGTTAACACATGCATAGTTATAATCACTAGAAGAGTTCCGCAGGGTTGGTGTTCTTCTTATTAGTAAAGAACAAGTACACTAATAAAATTTTCATGTAAAATGTTGTTTGTTTTGTTTTAAATTTCTCTTCCATTATATCATTATATCCCTCAGAGAAAATCCAGATCTATACTTTAGTTTAGCTAACTTTTAAGTTAAAACAAAATAATCTTACAATAGTACCAATACAAAAAAGAAACATTTTTTTCTGTCCTTTCCGGGTCTAAGTACTTAAGGGTTAATCTTGCCCAACCCCTCAATAATAAAAACAATAATATTATCGGCAATATGGATAACCCCCCGCGCAGCAGGCACAGAGACATTACCATAAATTTGAATGTCCGCGAACACTCCTTTCCCTTCCCTTTCTCTCACTCTCTCTCTCTCTCTCTCTCTCTCTCTCTTCGCGCATGGCGCAGAGCAAGAGACCCTTTATGGCTTACTTTATGGCGAAGACTCAATTTGGCCGCGCTCGGTCTCTCGCGGTATTCCGAGGCTTGACTAATACGCGAGCGCGCTCTCGCCACGTGATGAATCGTCATATACACGCGTGAGCTCTCTCTCTCTCTCTCGCGCGCTCGCGCGAAACATAAAAGGACAGTGCCGGAGGTGGTAGTAAAATAGGCGAGGCATCGTGTGTTCGAGAGAAAGATAGAATCGCGGAGGAGGAGCGAGGAATATGAGGCACGACGAGGGGGCTATATACGCTCGGATGAAAAAGGGCGAGCGAGAAAAAGAAAGGTGCGCGCGGCGTCGTACAGCGCCATGGGATATCCGGCGCGTTAAGTTATACGTTGTATGTGCACAGCGCTGAGGATTATACCGATGTTGTAGATTCGCGAGAGTTGCACTGTGCGCAACGGCCGCGAGGATATATTCCTTGTGTCTCGCCCACGCGCGAGAAAACGGGGATGATTTATACAATTTTCGCCTTCGTGTACGCGGAGCTACGTGTTTCTTTGCGGAGCTTGTGCAGAAGGAGGGAAGAGTTTCGTATAGTTTGTAAGTCTAGCCGCGGAGTGTGTGTAACCGATGTACACGGGGCTACCGTAAAATGCAATGGGATAGGTAGACGCGTATGAAGATATTGACGTATTGTGCTGCTACTGAGCGATCTGAGATAAATCAAACTTTGAACAGATTCACTGCAATATTTTTTAATGAAAAATGTTGCATCGCAAAAATTTGCGGTTGTTAAAGTAAGTAATGAATACTTTTATTGATTATGAGAAACTATATTGTTAAAATAAGAACATAACTTTCTTAATTCACGCAATACATTTCTTAAAAAAGAAACCGCTGCCAATTCATTGGCAATTACAAGGAGAGTCCACACCCTCCGGGTCACGAAATTTGATGAAACTTTAGGAGGTGTCTGTTTGTACCTAAAAATGAAGCCTAGCTCCCGTAGTTTTTTCGAATGGGTCACTTTTCTCAAGATATAAGTAATTATACTCCAAATGCGTATAATTATAGTAAAAAGAAGCACGTCTTCTTCTCAATGTAATTCGGCGTATTTATACAGTAAAAAATTGCCCTAAATTATAATAGAACTCGGCGAGAAGAGTTTTAATCTAAGCTTTGTCGCATATAAAAATATTAATCCGAATAAAAGTTATAAACAATTAAAAATGGTGATTAAAGAGGTGTGAAAAATAATCGAATTTATAACAATTAAGATCCGTGCAATATGAATGCATTTCCAATCATTATATTCGATTGTTAATAACTTTTACCCGAATTAATATTTTTATACTCAACAAGGCTTAAATTAAAGTTCTTTTCGCATTGTTTTATTGCGTTTTAGGACCATTTCTTACTGTACAAATACGCCGAATTACGTTGAGAAGAAGACGTGCTTCTTTTTACTACAATTATACGCATTTGAAGTATAATGACTTATATCTTCATAAAATATAATATATATAATGACTTATAAAGTTTCATCAAATTTCTTGACCCGGAGGGTATGGATTCTCTTTGTTAGCTTCCTCAAACTAAATAAATGGTTACAATATGAATTTGTTTGTTTAATTTAGTTAATTTTCTCTCTAATACCTTAAAAAAGGTGTGCTTTTTTATCATTAATGGTTTGTCAAAAGATACATTTTTACTAAAATTACACATTTAATTTAAATTACAGTTTTTACGTCACCTTAGAGGTACTGTTATAGGCGCATAAGAATATTCTTTATTTAAAAAAATAGTTATTTATTTTGAATTTACTTTTTGTTTAATCTTTAAAATTCTTTTTAGTTTCACATTTCCAGAAAAATACGAAAATTTAAAAATATATCCAACCCTAAATATCTTGAAAAATAAAGACCTCATGGTCTAAATAAAGAACTCGGTCAAGAGATAGTGAAAGACTACCTTTTTAAAAAGTTGCAGATAAAATACTGTTCATTTACTCTAGTAATCGTTAAATATAAAAAACTTTTTTTTACAAAATAATTTTTTTCTCCAAAAAAGAAAAAGGTAAAGAGTTGAAATTTTACTGAATATTCTTCGCCATATTCTAAATCACATAAATTTTTTTTTAAAAATTCCATTTGATGTTTTCCAGACATCATCGTTTAATCATAAAATCACATTTCTGCGTATAACGAAACAAGGGAAATGCTTATCCAAAATTTCGGGTCGGAAACGATAGGTAATATTATACTCTTTCAAATGCAATTCACTGAATCGATGATATTATTTCTAATGTACCAAAAAAAACGAAAATAATATTTGTGATTCCACTTCCTTAAAACAAAACAAAAAATGATCTCTGAAACATTACTTTTGACCATGAATATTCAGAGGAACATACAGATAATGACACCACACACACCCTCATACACATACACTCACACGCACATGCTCGTACACATACGCTCATACGCACCCGCATGCACACGGGCATACATATATTCACGCATGCAAGTAGGACCTCATGCAAACACGCACACGCGCACACTAAGGTGGTTAAAAATTTCCCGAATCTTAAATTTTCTTCTTGTAACCCCTTCAAAATGTTGTAATTGACTTAAAAATCAGATATTTTGTCCGCCGGTTGTCTGAAGTTAACATTAAGAGGTCTCTACCACCACAAACCGGTTTTATCGTTTGATTTTAAGCACTTTTATTACATTAGATGAACTAAAAATAATTGTATATTAATTTCTGCAGCTACTAATTTTTGTTTACGTTTATTATAATTTTATTAACAACTTCACTGCATTCGGCAAGCAAAAAAAAGGGATAATCGGATATCTTGGGTTTTATATACCAACCGATTATTTATTTATTTATTGTTTCTTATTTAGTTAGTCCCTCAATTCTATTTAAATGCAAATATTTTAGGGGCCAACTTGAATTTAAAAATTTTAAATAATAATAACCTTATTTATTTGAATTTTTTTACTTACTAAAGATATGATAATTATGGTTTGCTATATAATAATAAATGACTACGAGTTTTAATCTACATTTTCAATACTTAACCTTAACCTTTTTCTAATTTTTATTTAAATTAATAATTTGCTGCCTGTACGCGCGTGGCATAACGAATTCTAAACGTTATGAAACCAATTTGGATACATATACCGATTACAGGAAGAGAACTACTTCTTCGACAAAAGGTGCATATATAGTCTACGATGCCTCCTGCTTATGCTATGACATATGCAACTTTAGTCGGTCATTAACTTGTAAATTCGGTAAAAAATACAGCATACCTTTTCATTAAAAATCAAATACCGTGATATAGGTATAGTCCTACAATGAAACAATTTGACTCGCGGAAATCAATCTATTCTATTTCCTAATTTAAAATATTTTGAGCGAATAATAAATTCACTCGCTAAGAGAATAAAGCAATCTTTTCTTAGTCATATAAACTTAAAAGTAATAGCCAATGAAAATCAAGTCGACGATTAAGCATTTTTTCAAATTTGTACGGTCCGCAAGACGGCAAATTTGTAATATCAAATTAGAAAAAGGTTGAGGTTAAGTATTGCAAATTTAGATTAAAGCTCGTAGCCATTTATTATTATATAGTAAACAATAATTGTCATATCTTTAATAAGTAAAAAAAGTTCCAATAAATAAGGTTATTATTATATAAAATTTTTAAATTCAAGTTGGCCCTTGAAATATGTGCATTTAATTAGAATTTTGGGGCCAACTAAATAAGAAATAATAAATAAATAATCGGTTTATATATAAAACCCAAGATATCCTATTGTCCCTATTTTTTTCTATATATAGTACTCGGCTTACTCTTCAAAATATGATGTCGAACTTGTCAATTGGTTGAAATAGGCTGCCATAGAAATTCTCCAAAAATAGCAGGTTGTTTAGTGAAAAATTAGCAAACTACAATTTTATTTAGGAGGAAATAGATTTTTTGGCTTGCCAAATGCGGTGAAGTCGTTAATAAACTTATTATAAACGAAAATAAATTAGTAGCTGGATACATTAACATACAATTATTTTTAGTTCATCTAATGAAATAAAAGTGCTTAAAATCAAATGTTAAAACCTATTTGTGGTGGTAGGGACCTCTTAATGTTAACTTCAGGCAACCGGCGTACAAAATATCTCAAGCCAATTACAATATTTTGAAGGGGTTACAAGAAGAAAATTTAAGATTCGGGAAATTTTTACCCACCCTAACGCACGCACACACACACATATATACAAACAAACTTATATTCATTTTGTCTTATGCGAATCAGGCGAACAAATATAGAAGTATATATATAGTAACAAATATAAACGTGCATCAGAGAATAAGCAGTTACATAAAATTGAGTAAGAAAGCCACCCCACTGTACGGAGTATATATCCAGAAGTACTATAATTCGATTTTAGCGGGCGTACACATCTCTACCCACGCATCAATGACGAGTTTGCTGGAATGCAAATGGCCGTCGCGCGCAAGCGGGTTACCGCCACCGCGCGTACGTCAAATGACGTAAGTAGGGTATTGTTTTCATAAGGCTTCTCTGCTCCGCACATGCTTCTCAATATTTGAAGACCCAGCAAGTTTACTCGGTGAAAGCTCAACAAAATGTTAGTACATAATCGAGGCGTGTGTACCTCGACGTTGTACTTACACGCGTGACAACAACTTATTTCGCATATTATTTTCGCATATTGGGAAATTGTTTTGGCGTAATTTATTTAATTTTAACCATTACCATCGTTTGCTAAGAGATATTTTATATATATATATATATATATATATATAGCCCGGTGCGTTCTGCTGGCATAGTTTGCCGAGTGAGCGCTACCGCGCTCTTTGCTACAAAAGAATGTTTATAAATGACGCGATTTTAAAGCTTAATTTATCGAAAAATTACATTCCTAATTCACTCGATGAGTTTTTTGTTCATTTCTTGAAAGATTCAGTGTATAGCATTTCTAGGCCATTTTAATTATAGGTACAATTTATATTTCTTTTTATATTTTAGGAAACATCACAGCATGACGTCCCATACATGGTGACAAATGAAGTCGTTTGTATGCCGCTATTTAAATTTAATAAGCTTGGTTAAATTAGTACGTGAAGGATAGATATGACACTTTAATTCAGCATAAAATTTCAGGAGATGTCACAACGACAGCTATTTTCGAATAACTACTGTAATAAATCATTAATTTCTTCTCTAACACTGCAGTAGTCGAAGTTATCCGATTGAACTTTTTTGTACTTGTATATGAATTAATATTCTTTTTCTTATAAACCACTCATTAAATCAACTTCTATATTGTGAAAAATATGGTATCAAACTTAGCTCTAGTGTGAGAAATCTATTAAATCATATTAATTCCTTTTTCCAAATATAAAAAGATCCTATTTGTGAATAGGATGTATATGCAATTATTGTATTGGTGAATAGGATTTAGTAGATTTCTCACACTAGGGAGGGGGTCTGATAATCAATATTGAAAAGCTCTTATAATAGATGTGTGCACGAAGTTACAGATGTTAAAAGTTACTGCAATAATTATGTCAAACATTGAGATTGAGCCAGAATATTTGACAATAAAAAAAATAAAATTTATATTGTAATTCGCATTTGGCTAAAGCGCATCAATTATGTAGACGATAAAATATATATTGTTGTTTAGAAAAAATAATTTGTTACTATGACGATGATTCGTCTTTTGTTACGCTTTTTATTAGGTCTAGAACTTAATTTTATTTAAAACACAAAATTATTATTTATTTCATATTAAGTAGCTGGTAGTTATTGAGGATGGATTATATAGGATCCTCTCGCAGTTCTTGTTGTTGAGGTGTCGACAACATGAAGTTAATAGAATAAGTTATAAAGTTGATTAATCATATCTATTTTAAGGTAAGATCGTGCCCTTTCTTTCTACGCCAAAGGATTGTCATCGTCTCTAATTAACTTTCAAAGACGAATAATATTTATCCAAAAGATATAAACAAAATATATTTGACATGAAAAAACGTAGAAAAATATTCTTTATTTAATTGCACAGGTTACTTTCCGATAAAATCGTCGATATTAAAATAAAAAGAAGTATGTAGAAGAAAAATTTTGGAAAACTACCCTGGTAGAAAGTTAGCTAGAATGGCTGGTTAGCTTATTAATTATTAGCCAGATTAATAAGCTATTAATAAATCAAATTATAGCTAATATCTGGCTAGAATCTGCTTAAGACTATGCTTTAAGCAAGAATGTATTTTGTTTGCAAATCTAACCTATTTATATTTGGTTTTGAAAAGTTATTAGTTTTTAAAAATATACATTATTATAATTATTGGAATGTTTGTACGATGTTAATACGAACATTCGTTTCTTAAAAATGATTTGAACGTCTATCATTGATAAAATTTAGAAATATAGTAGATTTTTTGTTAAAGAGTGTATGAGACACTCTAAAAATCTCATCTACAATTTGCTGTTAGAAGTAATCATCTATACATTATTATACTTTATTGAATGTTCAATATAGTATGCTGCCAAAATAAATATTTTATTCAACAAATAACAACTTACGAGATTATAGAAATATGTATATTCAATACTAAAAGTATTTGATAACTAATAATTTCCTTTCCGAAAATTAGTCAATCATAATTTAGTCAACAAAAATTTTGTAATTGATGTCGAAAATAAAATTTTAAATAAAACTTCATTGTTAAACTACAAATATTTGTTTACCAATTCTCCAAATTTCGTCATAACTTACATTATTCTGTTTTTATTGTTATTTTTAAAATAACAATAATTATATGACTACATGCATTCTATTATTTATAACATAAATATGTTTAATAAAGACACTTAAATTTAACTCGGGGCTTTGGTATTTTTTGTGTAAATAATACTTTTTAAATGCACGAATCATTATTATGCAAACAAATAACCTTACCTCCATTACTACTAGACATTTAAGGTACATTTTTAACTTTAATTTAGTAAAATACTTAATGTAGTATGATTAGAATTGTGTATTACTTTGATTATTATAAAACTGTTATTATTTCCATTATCAATTAATACATAAATTACTTAGTTTATCAATTTTATGTTAACAAAAATATTAAACAGAATCTAACTAGAAATTAGTTAAAAAGCACGTCGTTTTTAACTGATTTCTAGCTTATTTCTTAATCAGAATTAAAGCAGATTTAGAAAATCTAGCTAATATCTGGCTAGAAACCAGCTTAGATTTCTACCAGGGTACTACAAATATCAAAGCGTATGGAGCATTTATTTAATGTTTAAATAATTTTGTTTCTACACATGTTTTTCAACAACAACTTTTATTTATGAGTTAAATACTGTCTAAAAACAGCTGTATCTAATTCTTTTATCACTATCCAGAACGGTCTATAAAGTGAAAAAGGAATATTTATTTTTAATATCGATCTATATAAAAAGTAATCTATTTTGATACATCTATTATGATAAAAAATGTACGCACAAATAAAAATATTGCTTACCTACTAATTAAAAAACTTGAATCTACGAATTTAACATTTTAGCTGTCCAGAACATAAGTGAGTATACAACATACTCGAACGATCATCAGATTATAAAATAACTTTTATTTAAAAACTAAAAAATATTTTTTTATATACCAATGTACTGCTTTCACCTCCAAATATACCATTTTCTGATACTTTAGCACCTTCATACTTTCAACCCTAAAGAATCTCACAAACAAACCCATTGTATCACCACAACCCCAACACTCAGCACCACCATCCTGTAAAACCAATAAAACTTAAGGAAAATCTAGAAAGACCAAAAGAGAAAGAGACCACGGCAACGCGCCAATCTTCGGCTTACAAAATGAGGCCCGATAAGCCTTATACAGCAGCGGCAACCGGTGGCTCTCACCACCTTTCCACATATGCATATACACGCGCATACGCACCGCATCGCGGCTCTCGAGAAGCCGCTGCTCGCGCGGTTATCGGGCAGTAAAGATGTTTACAGGCGGACGCCGACGCCGCGCGACTATCGCCTATCGGGCCGAATATAGCGCCGTATAGCGGCGGCTCGGAGGAAAAGTATAGCAGCGACGACGACGGCGCTCTAATTGATTTGTGGCGCTGGGCACTATCGTCGAGAGCTCGTAACTTAAATTAAATCGCGCGCGCGTAAGGTAATCGCCGCGAGCGCGTGCGCGCGAGATGACGATAGGGGAGCTGGGGAAAAGAGGAGAATCGCGCGAAGATGTTTCTGCATTTTGCTTTGCGTTTTTTGGTTGGAGGGGGGTGGGGGTTGTTGTTTGTTCGTTTTAGAGATTGCCGGTTGATGGTCGAATGAGTCTTCATTATGTAAAGTATGCATTTCATTATGATTAGGTACTGGTATTGGTTTAATCTTTTGAGACCGAACCTTTTCTCGCTTCAAACTTCGATTTTTAAAATGATATTATTCAACATGTGATTGAAACGACTACAAACAACCGAGATAAAATGTGCTGAACTTTTGTTTTATAATTAAATTTGTTGTTTTTTTGATAATTGAAATTACACATTAAATTTCGATTTCATGATTTTTTATGAGAAATTATAAAAGAACGAAGAAAATGTTATGAAACGTTTCCATTTTATAGGGTCACACTGTATATACGTATTTGTGACAGAAAATGGTACCGCATCCTCAGCATATCTAGACTATAATGAGAACTGAAAATTCCGAATTTTCGGAAAATCGACTAAGAAATAAACTTTATTTATGAGCTGAAATGCCCTCAATTTATTATTATATTATAGGTCTTTAGATTTTTTAATTGACTTTTAAGGTATATAAGATATGACATATATTATTATACGTTGTTTTGCTCTTGCTATTGTGTTCTTTCTTGAAGAGTTGTCATAGTTTGCTCAGAAAGGTCTACAGAACATTGTTTCTAAGTAATCCAATCCAAATTTAATACACCAAAGAACATTCTCAACAAAATCGAAAATTCAAATACATTGAATCTTGAAAACAACCTTAACACGAATCACATCGAACAAACGTGTGTCGTTAAAGTTGTAAAACGTCTCGAAAACCCCAAAAACATGTCTCGCTCCAAAAGCAGAAATAAAACTTATCTCCAGCAATATTTCAAAGCTCCCCACCTTATCAATAACGAACGAAATTAATTCCCTCCTCGTCGTACAAGGAAATAAACCATCGTACAAAACTCTCGGCCTTTCTCACAGTCGATCCTGCCGAAGGTATACAAGAGGAAATTACCTGGCGTAGAAGAAAAAGTGTCTCGTGAAATCCCGTTGTCCGGCCCTGTGTAAATTCCGGGCTTATCCGTCGTTATGCGTTTAGGCACAAACTGTCAAAGTCGCCGATAGTCCTTGTCGAGACGAGAGCCTTTGGCTTGCGTATATACTTATATAGGTGTCTAGTCTGCCCCATGGTCTCTCTCGGCGATGCCTTATCTTATCTGCGCGGCGGCCAAGTTGGCGCGGCCCGAAGCTGATCCAGACGGCGTGATTTTTTTCCCCGGTAGCGGATGGGACGCTGCGACGACCCTCGCGTTGAGATTCTTTACACTCTCGCTTTCTTTGCTTTTCCTGCGTGCCTGTGTTTGGCTTTGGCATTTGAGGATTACGGAGGCGAGACGTGATTTTTGCTTTTGTGCTGTGAATAAACAGTAATAAAGGTTTTATCTGTGTATTTATGTACGTCGTTTCTGAAGTGACTTTTGGTTGTTGACAGATTATTAAATACCTTTTGTTTCAATAGAATTTTGTAGAAAATCACGTGAATAATAGAGTAGGTTCTTTTAAACACTTTTAAACTGAGTGGCTGTTTTTAATGAGCATGAATTTATGTATTTTACGTAATTAGATTATTATACGATTATTATAATATTAAGTAGAATCTTTGGATAAGAATTAGTTATTTTAGTGGAAACAATGACTCTGGGGAATGCGTTGTGTGAATCTCAGAAACTATTCAACCGATTGATTCGAAATTTTTAGAGAATCTTCCTACAATACTACTCTATAGAAGTGCGTAGGATTTTTACGATTGACTATAAATATTTTTTTTCTACAGACATATTTCAACGATTTTCTCTTTGAGTGCCACTGGTAGAAGATTGACCATTTCTAATGGTCAATGTGTTAATCAAATGGAGGCCTTTTCGCTTTAAATCAATATCCAAATCTAATTAAAAATAACAAAAACTATTGTTATACATTAAAGTATCAATATTATGAACTGTTCATCTGGAAATATATTAATTTTTTTGTATATAATTATTAAATAATGCTTCTGTGACCGTTTTAATTTTAAATTTGACCATTAATTGGCTAAAAATAGTCAAAATGTCTATCAGGGACGTATTATATTTCGTGAATTGAAAGCAACAACGGCGGAAAATGATGTTGCCCATCATGGGCGGTATAGCGCAGTTCATCCTTCTTTATAATAATTATAATTAAATTCTCTTCGAGAAAGTATATATACTGCCAAAACAGTAGGCAGCATTTTATATTTACAAAAAGCAGCAAAAAACTTAAAAAATTGACTTTTATGAAGAAACATTATTATAAAAATTAAAATTCCCTAATAGAAACCTACTCGAGTTTCTAGTCAGTTTCTAGGTAATGTGGCGACATCGACGATAATTTAAGCAATTTTATAGTCAAAACTCTTTAATTTTCTACCAATGATAGATATACATACACTTACTCCAGCAGTCCTCCCAAGTAATCGTCCAATTCCCTACCACACGACAAACCTGCAAACTAGACCAAACTTAACGACCTCTTGCAGTGCGACACGCTCTCGAATACAAGTCCACGAGTAGAGGAGCCCATCGGAGTTATCGTCTCTTTGTGAGCGCTCGCCGATAACTCGGAACGCGCACGCGCTAACCAGAAAGCAAGGCAAAGGCACAAGAAGAAGAAGAAGAAGAAGAGGGAGCAGGAGCAGGAGCAGCAGCAGCAGCAGGAGAAGAAGAAGAAGAAGAACAGGGAACCGTGAGAGCGGTATTCCCCGTGTCCGGCGATGGCCGGCGAGGGCTTTGTGCGCGCCCCGCGTGGCCGAGACTGCCCCGCGCGGTTCATTCACGCGATTCTTCCCATTGATGGTCGCCGAGAGTCTCTCTCTATCTCTCTCTCTCTCTCTCTCGCTCTCACTCGTTCGTGTGTATGCGTTTGAGAGAGAGAGGGAGGGGAGAGCACGGTCACGGAGAAGGAGCGAAGATTTAAGATTAGCGGGAGATAGAGAATGCGAGGGAGAGAGCACGGCGTATATGCAGGCTCAGAGCGAGAGAGCGAGGGAGGGAGGGTGGGAGTAACAGTAAAAACGAAGAAAATGAGTGTAACAGCGAGAGAAATGTGAGGGGAGGGTAAAAGAGAAAGAGAGAGAGAGAGAGAGAGGGGATTTTCAAAGCATATATCACGGTTTTTGATTTCTTTATAATTTTGTAACTTTTGAGTATGCATATGGATAGACCTAACTTACCCCGGACTTGAAGCAAGACAGTTCCCAAACTTCAGTCGTATTTGCAATTTGATTAAGAAATTTTCTGTTTTAATAAATTTGGGATTGGTTTATTCAGCGAATAGGATCCAACTTTTAGCTCAACCAGTTTGTTCAAGTTTGGCTAAACTTGCTCAATTTTACTTGAATTTTACAGTAATTGGATCATGCAATTCATTGCTGCATAGCAATATAAATGATGTAAGATGCGCTTTCTCCGAGATAAACGACTATCAACAAGTACGACTGCTTTGAACAATCACAGCATAATTTTCTCTAACAATATATTAAAAATTTACAGTCGACGCATCGACGAATTCTCAGACTGGCAGAAAGATTCTTCTTGATCTCCGTAGAGTACACATCCCAATACTCAAACGTATTTTACTTATGCTTCACGGTCATGCAACTTTTACTTAACTTTATACTGTACAATAATTCAATCTCTTTACTTTAATTTTTTAACTAACTAACAAGAAGAGTGTCACACCACCGTGTCACAGATTTTCATAAAACTTTGGGTGGTGTTTTCTGGTACCTAAAAATGAAGCCTAGTACCCGTAGTTTCGCCCCATAGGACCTTGGGGGATAAGATATGACAGTTTGTGTTCAAAATACGCGGTATTTCAGTAAAAAGTGGTACTTATACTTCGCATCATAACTCTGCAAGTTATTTTTCTATAGAAATGATGTAATAAGATAAAAAAAGTTGACTACAGGAGCTTTAATTTAAGTTTTGTTTCATATAAAAATATGATTTTGCTGCAAAGTTATGAACAATCAAAAATAATGACAAAAATGCATGGAAAATTACTGAATTTAAAGAGCTGAAAAACCTCAAATTTTCATGAACTTTTCGTCATCATATTTTATTGTTCATAGCTTGGCAACAAAATAATATTTTTATATGAAACAAAGATTAAAAATAAAGCATAAATTAAAGTCTCTTGTAGTTAACCATTTTATCTTATTTTACTGAAATAACGCGTATTTTGAACAGAAACGGTCATATCTTGTCCCCAAAGGCCTATGGGACGAATCTACGGGTGCTAGGCTTCATTTTTAGGTACCAGAAAACACCTCATAAAGATTCATTAAACTCCGTTACCCGGACGTGTGACACTCTCTTTGTAAGTGTCATTATGCTTGAATAAATCAATATAGTTTTACCTCATAAAAAAGAGTTATTGACAAATACATTGTGCAACTAGGGGAGAAAATTGGCTTTTTCTAAGCGAGGATGACGATTGAGCACAAGTAGAAGTCTCGGGCGCCGAAGGCCGAAGGTACCCGAGACGCACGCGAGTTCTCCAATCATCATCATAGTCTGAAAAAGCCCTTTCCACCCGTGTAACACATCGTATTTTTTTAAATAAGTGTATGAATAGGGCTTTTTTCATGCATGCAAAGGGAATGGGGAAATGGACATTACGAGTCACCCACTAAGAATTTCAGGAGCGGGACGTAATCAAACATCAAACATTACCTCATGCAAAGACGTTAGGGATGCCCAATTTTCCATTCGCCTTGCAAGCATGGAAAAGGGCCTTTTTCATGCACGTGTTAAGGAACATATATTTTGAAAATGATGCCAATGATAGTATTATTTTTTAACATTTATGACATAAGCTGTTAATTTGAGTGATTTAAATAAAAATGAAGTTATGATATTTACTCAGCCTATTGATTTATAGTATCCTCCATAAATTTAGTTAATCTCTACCGTACTTATATACCATACCGCAATAAGTCCCATTTCTCATGCGACCGCAAAACGATTTGGGATAATTCTACCTGCAGGGAAAAAACCCATTCCGAAAGTGGCTGAATATTCGATGTTCATGTCATAATGCGTAGGTTTGAATACCGAAACCGTTCCATCACATACCTTGCGCTTGGTTTGTTTAGTAAAAAACACCAAAGCGATCGAACGAAGTTAAATAGTTTGGAATAGACTTTAAGTTCCTTGCAGGTCACCCATCCAAGTATTAATCGCACCTACGCTGCTGAATGTTGCTAATTACCAGAGGTGCAGTATTCCGCCAATTCTCCATATCGTTAATTAAGTGATTTAAATAGAGTAATAGATTAATTGTGTAACAAAGTATTTGAAAACAATTAAATCAATCAAATTATTGGGCAATACATTGTAAATTTAAAAATAATCATGATTGTAAAATTTTTAGAATGAATTATTTTTACAATAAGCAATATGACGTTCTATTCTTTGTATAGCCCTGTTTGATATAGTTTGAGCTTTTTATCTGACACTGTCGGTTACTGCTAGGTTAAATTTTAATTCATTTTTGAGAATTCTATATTTGCATCGGATAAAATTCGATTTTGTATAAAAATGTACATCCTTAATTTATTACGATTAAAGAAAGTACCTATTTTGATTTGTGTTTCATACAACATTTTTATCAGAAGCTGTATAAGAATTTATACTCACTACTTACTATAGAATTTTACCTACACACTCTACTTCGGATAGTGGATATTACTCGGACCGAAAAAGATTACTTAATAGATACTGGTGTTGAATTTGAAACGAGATTAAATTTTTATGGAGTCAAGTGGAATGTGCAAACATAAAATCAGTCAAAAACAATAAAAAAATATATATGAATGCCGTTGCAAAATTTAAAGTAATCGTTGGTTTGCAAAAATATACCATATTGTTTTCATTTACTGTTATAACTGAACAAGGCTTTTTACTATAATACGTACCTCTTTGTATTTTGATATAAAGTTACATCTTCTTTATAATATATGATAAATCCTTCTGTAAACTTATTTATTACACTCGGCACATACGGATTTGATTTAGTGCAAGTCTGTCACCAAGTTTACAAATGAAAGCTTTGGTTTCTATCTACAATTCGAGTGGATTCAAATGTACGTGTCATCTAAAGATTCAATTTTCGGATGAAAGTTGTATACAAAAATTACATATATTTTGAACGTTATAACTCAGCTCTTTTTTTAGGCTTTACCTTCATCCAAATGAACTCACAGCAACAGAAAAAATCGTATAGCAAATATGCTTTAAATTACACGTGCGGAAAAAAAAGAAAGCAGCAAAAACAGTATGCAGGGAAGAGACAGACAGAAAGCAGAGTATGTAAAAGCCCGCCGAAGATAAGAGAAAAAAGCGGGAGAGAAGAAGGAGGAAGAGTAAAGGAGGAGGATGCGGCCCACGTCCGAAAGAAACTATGCGGCAACGGCTATGCGTAACGAGGGAGGCTCGCGCATAAATATGCGCGTGCTTCACATCTCCGCCTCCTTCCTCTCTTCTCCACCGCAGACTTTCTCACCTCTTGGCTCAGGTGTGTAACTCTCACATATATGTACACATACACATATACACACTAACATACACATCCATACGTACAAATAAATACAATATAAATAACATGCTTATACAGACACATGTATACATCCTCACTCACACACACATACACACACACACACACACACACACACACACACACACACACACACGCACACAGATACACATGCTTACACATACACATATATGAGAAATTCCACAAGAAGTCTGCACTTAGACGGTTTAAAATAATTAAAAAAAAGTTGAGGCACACTTCTGCAACCATTTTTCCTCGTTCTATAAGTCATATAATATATGTGAAAAATGTCCAACATGAAAAACAGACAATGTAATTTTTTTTAAACGAATATCAATTTCTTTTATGGGAATTTAACATGAGAATTATTGACTAAAAAGGGTCATCATTGATATAACAATTACTTGGCTTTTGACGATGCAAACACTTTTCCCCGCCAGTAAAATATAAAAAAGCTTTAATTTGAGACGTAT
Source organism: Gastracanthus pulcherrimus (assembly GCA_949152435.1). Classification (NCBI taxonomy): domain Eukaryota; kingdom Metazoa; phylum Arthropoda; class Insecta; order Hymenoptera; family Pteromalidae; genus Gastracanthus; species Gastracanthus pulcherrimus. Next base: position 24,683,945 of record OX424575.1, on the reverse strand, counting down.
CGCGTTTAAAAAGATTAACAAAATTTATGAGTGATAAAAGATAGTGAATAAACGCGAATAAACGCGGAAAAATGGTAAAAAATGAAAAATCATGAATTTAGCAATCTTTTCGCGTTTATTCACTATCTTTGATCACTCAAACTTTTGATATTGTTAATCTTTTTAAACGCGGTACAGCTCAAATTAAAACTTTCTTTCTCTACTTTATATTCTATTAGGCGAAAAAATTGTTTGCACCCTCAATAGCCAAATAATTCTTATATCAATGATGACCGTTTTTAATCCATAATTCCCATGTTAAATTCCCATAAGAGAAATTGATATACGTTTTAAAAAAATGACATTGTCTGTTTTGTGTGTTGGACATTTTTCACATATATTATATGACCTATATAACGATAAAAAAATGGTTACAGAGGTGTCCTCAACAATTTTTTTTATTATTTTTCGAACCGTCTAAGTGCAGATTTCTTGTGGAATTCCTCATATACTCATACACATACGTATACACATACACACTTACACATACATTCACACGCGTGCTCTCGAAAAAAGCCGGATCCTCGATCCTGCCGAGAGTCCGCACCGAGCGCAGAAAGAAGAAGTCGACGGAGGCAGGGTGCGAGAGATAAAATAGAGAAGAGCAGAGCAGCAGCAGCGGCGAAATTCGGAGTGAGAGAATACAAAAGGAACACGGCAAAAAAAGACTCGGGGGACAATGTGAGCTGCTACCGTCGAAGGAAAGACAAAGAAGGAGTCGGCACTCCTCGGACGTTCCGAAGATATCGCAGTCACACCTGCGCACAGAAGGATTCTTTCGACCCCCTTTTGTGTATGTATATAAGGCCTCACGTCCATCTTTGAGCGTGGCCTATTTCGTTATAAGCTGAGATACGAGCGAGCGGTTTTTTGCGAGGAATTCGCGCGAGCGCGAACGCGAACACTCCACAAATCAAGGTTGCCGTGCAGAGATGCATCGAGAAAGCCGCTACTTACTCGCGTTACTCGCGTCGAATCCGCTGGAGGGATAAAAAGCGGATGGATTTAGTGGAATCGAGAGTTGGATCGATTTGGAATAGTGTAAGTTTTAGACGATCGGTGATTATTATAGCGATTAGAACGTTTATGTTATCAACGTTACATAGTAAAGGTAGTTAACACCGAATAAACGAAAAAGTTTTGCTGATTACAGTTTATCCAAAGGATAGATTCTAAGGTTTCTTCGATTGGATATTTGAAATAATCGCATAGTAAAGGTAGTTAACACGGAATAAACAAAAATGCTTTGCTGATTACAATTTATCCAAAGGATAGATTCTAAGGTTTCTTAAATTGGATATTTGAAATAATCGCATGAGAAAAGCCAACGGAAATCGGATCTTAATTTTGATAGTGCTACTACTGATATGCCTAATTTAAAATATTAAAAATCATGTTGTATTAAAGAATATGATATAGCAAATAAATGACATCAAGAATATCCACTTTAATAGAATAGAATACCCCACGTAAACCATCGTTATCGACGATCAAAGATTCCATAATTTCAATTGATTTCTTAATTTACCAAAATATACATTTGAATCGAATCTTATTAATTCGTCAGTAGAAATGAGATCTTAATACGTCACGCTCTTTCATAAGAACCCAAACACGATCAAACAAAAGTCCCACAACCCGCATATCCCTCGTCACGTCGTCCGCCACAGAAGCGTCGAGTCGGAATCTCAAGACCCGACCGATCCTCCAAAACCCTCAAATTTGCATTATAATAAGCGCTAATTTCCGCACTTCCTCCCCCAAAATAGACCCACCAGGTATCCACGCGTACATCTACATAACGGACCGATTCGCGCCTCGCGTCGGCTCCCAAAAGAAGAATAATAACCGAAGAAAGCACAGCGCACCCATACGCGCCACTGGCCTTTGTCACGGAAGAACGCGCGCGCGCGCGCGGCTTCCACGAAAGGAATACCGAATCTCTGGAAGGTTCGCGGTACTTCGGCATAACACCGCAAGGGCCCCAGACTGAGGGACGCGACGCAGAAGATCGTAGAGATGTGTGGAGAGAGAGAGAGAGAGAGAGAGAGAGAGAGAGAGAGAAAGACCGGATGGACCGCCGGACTGGGACAGGACGTTCCAAGGATGTCGCGTATGCGGGGTCCCATTCTTTTCTTTCTTCGCTGGGAGGAATTGGCTGTTATGGGGGGAGATTGGTTTTTGCTTAGGAAGGAGCGAGCAGTGACCGCTAGATAACTTTATGGGTGGTGGATGTTGTAGGGTGATTTGACACTTGATATTATTTGGCTTACGTACTATGGAGTAATTATTAATGAAGGTAAACGTTTTATATGGAGAGGAGTGATTTTATTGTTCGGCGACAATATGTTAAAGGAAAGGTGCTTTTCTAAAGAATTTACTGACCCCCCGAACTTGAACTATTATTCGATATATCGCTGATTTATCTACTAACTACTATACAAAATGTCTATGATGTTTATTACGTAGTACATCTACACTTCTTTGTAGTAACAAAAATCCCGAAACATCAGAGATTTAGTTTAAAATCGTGAAGTTTAAGTTAGTTAGGATCAATTTTATTCATTAAAGAACTCTTTAGCTGTAAGCTTTTTATAAATTGCTATTCTTTGAAGATGCTGTTTTATAATATTTTACACTACATTATAGTCTATTAGGTATCTTTTAATGACCTTCATAAATTCCTACGGAAAGTAGAATCAAAACTATTTCCTCACAGTAATGCAAAGTTCATATATAGAAGTAGAGTCCACAGACTCGGAAAAGGATTTCCATCATGCTTTCGTTGGTAGTTTCTGGTGCCCGAAAATTAATTCCAATTTCCATAGTTTTCTTAAATGAACCCTTGTTCTCATGATATAACCTGTTATATCCTAAGAATGGTTTATTTTAGTATAACATGGTACCTCTACTATCGACCACAATTCTGCGAATTTTTACACTAAAACAATAATCCAAAAATACAGAAGATGTAGATGGAGAGAGCTTTAATTTATGCTTTGTTTCATAAAAAAATTAATTTTCCAAACGTCATAAAGAATAAAAAGAATGACTAAAAGTACATGAAGATTTATTAGATTGTAATTGTTGTAACCCTCCTTATTCCTCATCGTTGTTGTATGTATATAACCTTATAAAAAAAATAGTATTTCTATATACTTTATACGAAAAACTTGCAGTTATAATCAGACGTGAACGTACCAGTTTATACTAAAATAAAGCATTTTTAGGATAAAATAGGCTTTATTTAAGAATACTAATAAAGGCCTATCTGACGGAGTTACTGATACCAGGCTTTATTTTGAGTATTACGAACGTATTTCTCAAGCCTACTCAAAGTCTACTTCCCACTATGTGAGAAGTATGCTTGTCAGTGATTTTATCTAATAAGTACCATCTTGGAGTAGTGGAAAAGTGGCACGGAATGGTCATTAATATTTTATTGAAGTTTTGCATGTAAACAGGTAGATATCAGGCTGGATTACCTGAAGTTGTTTCAGAGTCTACAAAATTTAGTGACTTATTCCGCACTCTTTTCTCGTTATTTTAAGCCGATACTAACTGTACCTAAGATCGCCAGATAAACTGGAATGACTTTTCTATTAATAAAAAATGTAAGTAAGGTAAATGTCCCAGTGCCTGGCCACCTTAAGATCGGTACCTACTATTCTTACCAGGCCATACTATTAAATAATTCCACTAGGAATTGCGATAGGTACCATTCTTAAGGTGGTCAAGCATTGGGACTATTAAACGTCTCGTTTAATTATTGCATCGCTTATTTTAATAAAGTATTCTGAATACAAAATAATTTTCTTATTATATTTCAGAATTCATTTTATTTAATCGAAAAGCGAAAAACTCGTACCACTCGGTAAATAAAAAGCCTTTCATTCACACTCTTCCTCTTTCGTCACCTCTCTTTTTCTGCCTGCCTCTCTCACTTCGTCTTCTGGAGCGGAGACAGCACGACGAGAAACAAGAATAAAAAAGCACTCTCTCTCACTCTCTTTCGTTCTCTCGATGAAATTCGAAACTAAAAGAATTCTACCTTCGCACGCGATTCCTCGACGCGTCCCCGAGTTAAATTCGAAAAGTGGAAACCGCAGGTGCTAGAGTGAGAGGGCAGCTTGACGAGAGCGAGAGAGAGAGATGGAGGGAGAGAGAGTCTGACAACATTTTTTTATTACGGTATAGGTCACGGGCGAGGCGAGGGAGAGATGAGATCCTTTTGAGGGGGCCGCCAGATAAGGACCACCGTAAAAAAGTGTTTTATGCAGGCGAATCGTCGTTTTGAATGTGGAATCGCGGATGTGAGGGACGCCGATGCATCGATTAGCGAAATGAAACTAGAAATGTTTATTTAATAAAAAGAATTAAACTAAGAATTTATATTACTACAGATGGCAACATTTTTTGGTATAAGAAATATACTGGAACTTTTCTGCAGTGATGGAAATCTTGCTATATTTGTTACATAAATCAAAATATGTCACTAAAATAAACGGAAATATCCTAATTAGTCAGGATAAATAATAAGATGGCCATTACATTTACATTGACGTCTCGATGACTAATTTATCGCACTCTTCATAATTTTTTCACGTGAATCAATCGTCGTTTTTGCAATCATATTTGTCATGTTGCATGTCATTTCATAATGTTGATTTTTTTCTTCATAATTTTAAGTATTCTATTTACATTTAAAACAAAAATCAATGTAAATGTCACCAACATCCTATTGTTTATTCTGTCTCGTCATGACAATCGTCAAGAATTCTTAAACAAATAACTTATATTATGAAAGTCAAAAATAGTTTTGAACATAAAGACCCTAATTTTAGTAAATTTTGAAACTACGCTATAAGCATTGATTATAAAAATCATTATGGCTTAGTTAAAGGATACATATTAATCCAGATTTCCAAATTACAGTCTGTGCATACCCAAAATTTTAATCGACACTAATATTACAACTCCTTGAAATTCGCACTATAAAAAAGTAAATTAAAATACTTCCCATTTCTTTCTACAGACGCACAATCAAAGCACTACTCCATAACTCACGCAAACCAAAAGCCAAACGCCAGAGCAACGAGTAGCCCAAATGCAAAATCGCAGCTCCACATCTTCCAAAAACAACGGTCCACCAGCGGCAAGCAAACAAACAAAAAAGTCCGCGCGAAAGCATAAAGTGCCTCTTGAAAGCCGGAAGCGGGCGCTCGAGAGGCCGGCTATCAATCCCCGCGCGATTCCCGGCTCTCGCGTATACTCTCGCGATGATGGATGGCCGAAATCCTCGAAGGGAAATAACGAGGCACGGCGCGCGCAGGTGACGCTCGCCAGCACTAATCACCATCGGTTTTAGATTATTTTGAAATAATGACCGGCCCGCGCTACGCTTGCCGCGCGCGACCTTCCGCGTTACTGTCGTGACGCGAGAGCGAGAGAGAGAGAACTGTGGTCGCGATCGAGAGGAGCAGACGGATAGCGATGTGATAAATCGTTTGTACTGACCAGACGGTGTCTGGATGCTGGAATGGATGAATGAATGAATGTATGGATGTGCTGGAGTGGAAATCAGCTGGAATAGCGTGAGACGTTGATCAGTGTTTGAGGAGATACGATCGGAATATCTCGTACGTAAGTGTAAGAGCTAAATCGTTTTTATAGTTGTTAGTAAGCTTTAATTTGTCTATAAGTGACTTATAAGGTGTGCTCGGGCATTTTATCTCATAGGCCCTTGATATTTGATATTTGAAATACGTACGTTATTTCAATAAAGATAGACTCCAGCATGAGTTTCGAATATTAAGTTATTATATAGGTTATTGTTTATGAATTATACAATATGCACTCGAGGGCCAAACTATTTTTCCGAACATGCTGGTTTAATGACTGTCAAAATATTCGTAGTTTATTGAATAAGGTGCATAGTCTATGGCGTAAACAGTTTATGCCATAAATTATGCAGCTTTTGACGGTCATTACCGGCACTTCCGAAAAAATAGTTTGGCCCTCGGATGTACACCCGTAGTGGAAGAAAGACAAGGTGTGTTCCCTAGGAGTCTTCCCAGCCTCTGTCATAAATGGCGCATTAAAAGTACAGGAGCACAGCTTGTATTTTCTCCACAATGTGTACACTCAGTGGAAAAAATACCTTTCCGAGTGTGCCGGTTAACGACCGTTGAAAGGTGCCTACCATATGGTGTAACCTGATTTTGCCATCAACTATGCACCTTACGCCATAGATTATGCGCATATTGACGGTTAGTAACCGGCAAATTCGAAAATCTTCCCTCGGATTTACGCTATATAATTTTCGCATTGTAGTTGGGTTATATATAGTGTTGTAGGTTTTTCAATTATTTGTTAGGAATCCTATATTATTTAATATAAGCCCTGTATGCCCTTGTGTAACTCAATTAAACCTTAACCTTGAATAACTTCAACTTTAATTCAATTAACTTAACCGTTGCTTTGATATACACCATTGAATTGCCAAAGCCTTGTATAGCTCAAACAATAATCCAATTAACTTAATAGCTGATCCGATATACCTTAATAACCCAATTATTTGAATAAGTAATTCAAGGTAATTCAATAAATTGATACGATTCTAATGGATACACGAACACGAATATTTACTCATTATCAATTATAGTGAACTACTTCTCCAAGAAACATGAAGCGAAAAATTAATTTATTCTGACATTCATTGGTGAGAAGTTTTGTAGGGTCACAATTGTTATGAATTAATAATATAACAAATTTTGTTTCCAGGAAAATTTAAGATATTTTCTAAAATTATTAACCAGATTTTTGGCCTCGAGATTGTCAGCAATCTATTATCAGTACGATTACTGACAATCTCTTTTGTAGACGCGTAAAGACTGTTGGTGAAAAATTTTAAATCGAACATTAGAATCTTCATACATCTCATTAAATAAATCCGTTTGAAAAGACTCTGCACTTGTTCGTCTTTACCCACAAAAACTCGAGGCACGAATGACTTTGACAATTTCGATGACAACCTCTAACGCTGCGAATCAGAGAATCGCTCGACCTCGCTAGACGAGACGAGCGCGCGAGGTGAAAGGACGAGAATCTGCCGGTGGCCTACTGCTGCCGTCGATGTTGCTGCTCTTTTTTCGGACCCTCGCGCGTAATCTCCGACGACGATCGCGGATCGTCTGAGTGCTTTCAGGTGGTCGGGCGGTTGACAGTTTTTTCGCCGATCCAAGTGAGCTTCCGTCCGCTGCTATACTTTTATTTTTCTTCGACCTGCGACACATTCTGCGGTCGTACCCCGAGTAACGGGAGTGCTGCTGTAAATTTGCCGATTTGTGCTCCGAGAACTCGACCGCTTGTCGAGGATGTTAGAAATTAATGATTGGCATAGAATTTGAAACTTTGTTACTTCCGATTTCTTTTCTAGCCAAATAGTTGCTAATAGGTTAAGATTAAGAAGCGTATTTGTCAGTTATATATACAAATATAAATGAGATAATTGCATTCTTCTCGAATTTGCGCCTACTTATAGTTGATCATTTTATAATGAAAGAAAAAAATGAATAATATATACTATGTCAATAGCCATGTGAGAAACAAATGTTCTACGTTAAAAGATTTATTTAATTAATACATGTTTAATGACATCAATGAGCGTTTGACACAATTTTATTTTTATTTGGGCTCACTCGTTATAAGTCGTCTTGTAAACTGAATTCATAAAATGAGTTTCTGTGTAAATAGATAAATTTGTTTAATAGTTATCAAAACTCGTCCTAAAATAGTATATTGTGTACCTAGGGTGAAAAGTAGCCTTCTTTTGCCCGCGTGTGGTTTGTAGTACGAGTCGAGGCGAGCAAGTACGATCCGATGGCGAGTGGGTATTGCGAGCCAAAGACGAGTACTGCAATCACACAAGGACAAAATAGTATATTACGCATCTAGGAAGGAAAAGTATTGACTAGTCCGTAGCACGTGTAAATTGCCACCCAAGCCGAAAGCGAGGGTGGTAAACACGTGCTATGGGGTAGCCATTTTTCCTCCCGTGGTGTGTATACTATTTTTCACCATACCCGGGCCGAAAATGACACTATTCAGTTTCGGAGCTGGGACGAAATGTGGTACTTTCGGCTAGGGTGTGGGGAAAAAGACTTTTCACCCAAGGTACACACCGTACTTTTTGTCATATATGTGTTGATTTCGCGTTTCATTTATGCCTCTAAAGTGGGTGTAATTGCAGTTATTATTTGAATCGGTGTAAACATATATTTATAAAACAAAACTAAAATATCAATAAAATTGATTCCAAAATTTTCAAAAATTTCAAGTTTTCAAAATTTTCAAAAATTTCAAGTTTTCAAAATTTTCAAAAATTTCAAGTTTTCAAAATTTTCAAAAGATTCAAGTTTTCAAAATTTTCAAAAATTTCAAGTTTTCAAAATTTCCAAAAATTTCTAGTTTTCAAAATTTTCAAAAATTTTTTACATTCGCATTCATGCATGCACGCACGCACGCATACACGCGCGCATGCACATACATTTTTATATACAAAATATCGATTTTCTGAGCAGTGGACAAAAAGTAGTAACTTTTCGCCTGCTGGACGAGATTTATTTGTTTTAAGCGGACAAAACAATTTATTTCGCCCGCCGGTTGGAAAACAGCTGCTTTGCACCCGCTTTCGAGGCACGAACAAACGCGAAAATCGTGCGTGTCTGACAAAAAGAAAATTGCGATGCCTTCTGTAAATTCAAAATGGCGAATCTATATTGACAAAGTAATGCATATGGGAAGAGGCAATGCACATTGCGCTGCAGACTTTTCAATAAAACTTCTGAGAAAAAGTTTTTGTTTTAATTTCTTTACTGGTTACTTGTACAAGAACACGCTGATTAACCAATTACCATGTTAATTCTTGAAAATTTATTAATTTTAGAGCATAATGACTTATAATCGTTTTTCAGGATTATCTCTCATAATTGTACTTGAAGTTTATTTTTCTTTACACATAAACGAATAAGAACATTGGAAGCAAAGGGTTAAAAAAATATTCTATTTTACCAAAATCATTACTGGTAAACATGTAAGTTCTAAGAGAGTGTATTTTTATAGAATTAAAACTTTGCGTGTTATCTCTTATATTAAAATCCAGCGCGAGATATCGAATCTAGAAAGATATATCGAATTTTCGATTTCTAATTTCGATATTTTAATTTACAAAAAAAATTGAATGTTTGGCAAGATAACCTCGGCGCGCGGAGCGCGCCATCATCTTCTCTAGTTATTATTATTTTTCTTTAGTGTTTCTGATCGATACGTTGGCTTGTTGAATAAAACCAATCACAACATTTAATACTGCGACAATTATTATTCAAACCAAATTAAAAAATATATTCACGCATGTTCATTTAAACATATATTTCTAACGACATAGAACTAACTTCATTTCCATGAAAAATACAAGGCTACGCGTCAAAGGACCAATCTCCATAGAAAAACACTCAGCTACGCAATAACCATTTTCGTTATCTCAATGCAGACTCTCACCACTACTGCCGGTCCCTCTCAAAAGAATAAACCGAGAGTCAATCCCACACATAGCCACGCATCAATTCCGCTTCCATTCCAGAAAAAATTCCCGGTCAGCTCACTACGTAGAGCGTGAAATCGTATTAGACTCCATTAATCGGCCTCCTCTATTCCGAGAGACAAAAGGCCGCCCTCTCACGTCTCGACCTTATCAATTTTATCTGCCGACAATGAAACCTACATCCGTGTGAATCTCGCGAGTGGTCCGCCCCGCACTTATGTATACCAAAAGCCGAGAGGACCGTGGAAGAAAAAAGAAAGAAGGAAGGAGGCCGGTGTAAAAAAGGAGCGAGCGAGTTGACATTCCGCTGGAGGAATCGAGAGCTCGTGTGGATTCTCTCTTTCTCTCTCTTTTGAGATGGTTGTAGAGTTACAAACCAGTTCAAAAGTTAATTTCATTAGAAAATGAGCATGTAATAGGGTTATTTGTGCGTGAAACTGTGAGTTACAACTATATTGTAACATAGAACATTAAAAAATAATGTGAAAATCTTAAAAAGATGAAGAAATTGAAAATTGGTGTGAACTTCTTAATGGGGTTGTACCACTATATAGATATATCGACAATATTAGACGCACACTTTTGATGATTATACTTTTAAAATAAGATGGCTAGATACTGTCCTTTTTATTTAATATAACAGAAACAGTACTTCTGCGTAACATATTAGTTTCTTTAAAAAATCCTAAGAAAATCTTAGTAATTAAACATTAAAATGCAGCATCCCCATAATCTCATTATTGGCATGAAACTTCAATTATCAATATCTCAGCTTAGCGAAGGTACATCCCTCTCAAACTTTAACCCTACACTCCTAAACTCCTTACAAACAAACAATAAAAATTTAAGAGAATTCCTGAGAAAATCAAATCTCGCTAGAAGCCACCTCCAAAACACGTAGAGCCAAGATTCGAGGAGCGTAGCAGAACGCGGTGAATTCGAGTATACACAGAGAGAAAGAGGAAAGAGGAAAGAGGAGGGAAGAGAGGATCAGAGCGAAGAGCGGTCCGGACACTCGCAGCATCCGGTGATATTTCAAGTCCGCGGCGACCGGGCCGGACAACCGACTTCTTCTCCTTTAGTGGAGAGAAAGAGAGGAGAACAAACAAATCACCGAGCGTAGCATTACACGCTTCGTAGGACCCCGTGAAATATCGTATTTTGGCACACACGAGGCCTTGTGTATTCTCTTCTCTCTCTCTTTCTTGAGATTTTAGCGAAAAAAGTCGGCGCGTGCTGCTGCTGCTGCTGTTACCGCGATGGACGGGTAATTAGCTATGCGCGAATTCAGCCGGAGGTCGTGAATTTCTCGATGGGTCGCAGGAATTTAATGAGATGGAGGCTGGTGCTTAAAATTGAAATTGATGGGTCTTCATTTTTTAGTTTTTGAAACAGGAGCTAGACCATGAAATATGTTAGTTATTGCGAAAGAGTGATTTGATTGATCAGAGGATCTGTTAACACTTGAATGTATTCGATGAGGTATTAGTACAAATTTTTGAAGCTTAACGTTCTGAAATTAAAAATTAATGGATTATTAATTTACTATAATTTTATAATACGTTACTTATAACAAAATTCTTATATTTATATATCTTGATAAATGTCTTCCTATAATTTTTGTATGCTTTGCAAAACAAATTTTACTAATGATGAATGAAATAACGTGAATAATGAATCATTCCATCGTCATCGAGCAGTCACATTACAGTAACATCCAATAAAAAGTTCTTCGAAGCAATAAATTCCACGGTCCGGCACCTATATATTCCTTTTTGTACGATTCAAAGAAACATTCCCGTAGACTGATTAACGTTATCTTAACTTTTGACTCTGTTCTTATTACCGGACAGAGAAAAAGGCCTCTTTATGGCCAAAAACGAAGATACAGGCAGCTAACCGCCTAATGAGAAACTACTTGACTCGATGAAGAGAAAAGAAATACGGAGGAGGAAATAAGAAACACTAGAAAAGGTAACTTATCAGTTAGTTTACGAGCAGATGGAAGGTTGTGCTAGATAAAAATGGTGTATTATACATGGATACAAACGAATTCTGAGTATGTTACCTTTACTTCTGTGTTGTTCTTACATTTTCAAACGAACATTCTAGTTTTTTTGATAAAATTGCTTATGAGTAGATTGATGGTTTTTTAAGATTTATTTAACAGTATTTAACAGGCTAACAAAGAAAAAACCGTTGCCAACTCTTTACCACTTAACTTCCTCAAATTTAATTTATTATTCCTATATGAAATTATATGAACTACTATAATAATTAAATTATGTATGCAGATGTTAGTACATCGATTCCTAATCATCTCACATTTTGATTTCTCAAAGAGAAAGCTTTGTATCTATAAACACCGCTGCTAATTACTTTAGCAGAATACTTTCTCAAAGAGAGATCCTAATAAATCGATTTTGAGAACTTAATAATGGAAATTCGTATTAAATAAAGTAAAGCTAAAGTTAACTCATTAAACGCACACATTTAAGTATTGCCAGTCTAAGATAATCTTAAAATTAAAATCATTTTCATCATATCTCTACACGAAAATTTCTTATATATATTCTTTGTATAATATTAACAGTTATATCTAACAATTATTTTAAAGCTATTCTTGTGAAAGGAAAATATAAATATTAATTTTTAAAAATTTGTAAACATTACATAAACCGCTGCAAATTCATTGTCACTCTGCTTCCTCAAACTAAATAAACTGTTCCAATATGAAATTATTTTAAAACTCTATATCTATTTCTAATTAATATCTCAAAAAAGTCTGTTTTATTAACAGTTTATGAGAAATAAACTTGTTTTTTTTTTTAATATGTATTTTATAAATGTGGTTTATAATGTACTGAATACAAAGAATTTTCCATAAAATTTCAAATAAATCAAAATTTATCCGTATTAGACATTCTTCTCTAACTGCATTGACGCAAAAGTATATGCTTATTGTGACCGTGACATCGTAGGGCAGAACAGCGAGGAAAATGACCGTGACATCGTAGGGCAGAACAGTGATGAACAGTGACTCACGATCTGAAAAAACATGCAGGGTATGAGGATAGTAAAAAGCTACCTTTTTGTAAAATTAAAATAAAGATAAAATTAAGTCAATTTACTTCAGTTATCATCGAAGAAAGAAAATCAATTATTTTTTTCCCGATAAAAGTGAAAGGTTAAGCCTAAAAAATTTGAATATTCTTCTTTATGTTCCGAATCATTTAAAATCTTTTCCAAAATTTTCCGTTATACATTTGAGAGATATAACCGTTTAAACAGAAAATGACGTTATCGTGTATAACAAATGAAAGGATAGACCTTATTCAAACTTTCACGTCGATAATTTTATGCTCTTTTGAATTCATTTTCGCTGGAGCGATGACATTATTTCTAAGGTATTGAAAAACCCGAAAAACTAAAACTCAAAAATCAAAAGACGGATAAAAGAAACTAAAACGAATCGGAAAAGAAAAAAAATTGTTATTGTGTCGCCTTCCTTTAAGAAAAGAGCCCTGGAACATTAAGTTTCACCGTGTATATGCAGCGCAATGTTGATCCACGTCCATACACACACGCGCGCGCACGCACGCACACACACATGCATCCATACAGACATTTTCTAAAAATAGTGTATTTTGATTTCTTAAGTCTGAAAACATGTTTCTAACATGTTTTTAGTAAAACTTTTTTTTGACTATCACGAAGCTTCCTCTTTGAGGAAGCAAAAATTTTTGTCCACATATACGATTATATATGATCTAATATAACTATATATAATTATATATACTTGTATATGGTCAAAATCTTTATACAATTATATATAAGTCATTATATATGGTTATATATGGTTAAATATAACATTTTTTTCAGGGGATATCTCAGTATATAAAATATTTCATAGTCTGGGCAAACATACAGGTTATAAGATTGTACAAAGCTACCTTTATAAAAAGTTTCAAATAAAGTGCTGCCGTTCTAACTCTTCGTGCTCGCTACGCTCGGGCGACAAACTCACACTCGTTCAAGAATCATTTTTATCGCACTAGTATCAAGGAAGTACTATTTTGATCGTTTATATCTCCAAAACAGCGCCGTCATTTTTACTAAGCAGTTTTTACTAAGGGCTCATTTTTGTGATTCTAAATAAAAATTCTAAATTAAAAAAATCAAGATTCATTGGCTCATTTTTGTTTTATAACGATTCTTTTATTTCACGATATTCTGAGATCGCCAATTCACTTAATAAACACTAGCTTGTAATGACTGTTTTCTCAATTAAAAAAAAAGCGTTAGAAACATATTTCGGGAAATATGCATTAAAAATACATTATTTTTAGAATGTTTGTATTTTTTTTGTATTTCTATTGTTTTAGCTATTTTTCGATTTCTGAGTTTTAATTTTCCGGGTTAGATATTTGGTATGTTAGAAATAATATGATCAATTCAATATACATGAATTGAGAAGATTATAAAATTACCTATCTATTAGTACCCAAAATTTTAGATGAGTACTTCTCCTTCTTTTATTATACACGAAAACAGCAGTTTTAGTTTAAATGGTTATATCTCGGAAATTTATGATGAAAAAGCTTTGAAAAAATTTAAGCCGATTAGGAATATCAAAGAGATTAATCGACGTACTATCATAATCTGCTTAAGTAATTTAATATAATTTAATTTAAATATTTAAGTAATTTTAATAAATTACGTACAAAGAAAATATCACTGTGATAAGGATTATTAAAATTGTATTGTCAGGATATGATTCAGTCCATCACAATCTTTGGCACCGTAAGAGGTTCTTTTTTAATGTTTTAGAAGATTGACTATAGTCACTTATTTTTAACTATTTTACCATAAAAATATACTCTAATATCTTGAAATGTGTATTAATTGAATAAAATATTTAAATCTGTCTTCAAAAATAATTCATAAAAATGACCTTGTTTTTAAACTTTGCGAGTGTAGGTGACCCCTTAAATAGTTTTATGTAGGCATTATTATTATTATTATTATTATATAGGCAAAATAGTGATAATAAGCAGTAACACGGCCCGCAGGGCCGCATCTCTTACATAGTCTTTATGTCGGCTGTAGACGTGCTTGCATAATCACTATAGCTATCATAACTACTTGTTGGGACTAGCTATCCGAAGCTGTGTAGTCCATAGCCTTGGTCACTCAGTTGGCGAGTTGCACCCAATCCTCCTCATAATATCTGATTTCTCGTAGATCAATTTTAATATTGTCCTCCCACCTTCGTCTCGGTCTACCTAGGAGTCTTGTGCCTGTCGGCTTCCCTACCAGCACTAACAATGCTGCTCTCTCATTTTCCACCCTAGCTACATGTCCAGCGAGAGATTTAATCACTCTGGTAATGTTTGGCTACCCGTATAGTATATTTTTTGGTTATGTAAAATTCTCCATTCTATAGTAATCTCATCTACTTTGCCCCCAAATATATTTCTAAGCACTCTATGCTCAAACACTCTAAATCTATATATTTTACCCACGTTTCACACCCGTATAGAAGTACTGGCATTATGATTTTTCTATATATTTTTAATTTAGTCTTTCGCAGTAGTAATCGTGATTTTAGTAAGTTATTTACCGAATAGAGGCACACATTTCTCGAATGCAGTCTCTTCATGATTTCTTTATGAGTTTCCTTTTGGGGGTAATTATATATTCTAAAATATGAAATTGAAAAAAAAAAACTCGGAAAGATATTTTATAGAAAATGGAAAATTCTGAAAAGTTTAATCCCGAAAGAAAAAAATCGGAAAATATTAGTATTAAATACAGAAATATTGATATACCAAAGTATAGAATAAAAAAATTCGTAAGGTTGAAAAAATGGAAAATAAAAATTCGTAGAGACAAAATATTGAAAATCAATAATTTTATAGATTAAAATATTGAAAATTTTATATGCAACTCGCTAGCTTGACAAGGGCAGTAATACTCGTATATTAAAAAAAGCAAATTAACAATTTTCAATATTTTAATTTACAATATTATTGATTTTCAATATTTTGACTCTATGAATTTTTATTTTCCTTATTTTTGCCCTTATGAATTTTGTTTTATACACTTTGGTCTTTCAAAATTTATATATGCAATACTAATATTTTCCGAATTTTTTTCTCACCAAATTTAACTTTACAGAATTTTTCATTTTCCATAATATTTTTCCAAATTTTACTTTTATGCAATTTTATCTTTCCGAATATTTAACTACCCCCGTTGGTATCAGCGATACCTGGCCCTGCTCTGCTAGTGACCACGTAATGGTTTTTCTCTTCACATATTTCTAAGCCTATTTCTTTAGCTGTTTTTATTAGTATTTCTACTTTCTAATTACAGTTTCTCTGTTTTTTCCTATACTATCTATGTCATTTGCGTATATTCACAATTGTTTTTAGGAGCCATTTATTACGATTCCCTCATTGCTTTGTTGTACCGCCCTGGATTTAGTTTAAACTGTTATACATATGTATCTCGGAAATCAATGATGGAATATTTAAATAAATTTAATAACATACTTTTAAATATTTAAATAAATTTAAAAAATTACATTTAAATGTTCAAATAAATTTAATAAATTACATTTAAACATTTAAATAAATTTAATAGATCACATTTAAATATTTAAATAAACTTATAAATTACATTTAAACATTTAAATAAATTTAATAAATTACATTTAAATATTTAAATAAATTTAATAAATTACGTTTAAATATTTAAATAAATTTAATAAATTACATTTAAATGTTTAAATAAATTTAATTAATAAATTACAGCTAAATATTTAAATAATTTTAATAAATTACAGCTAAATATTTAAATAATTTTAAGAAATTACAGCTAAATATTTAAATAATTTTAAGAAATTACATACACAGAAAAAATTGCTGTGATAAGAATTATTACATATCGTAAAAAAATATCGTTGGACAAACCATAAATGATGAAAAAGAAGACCTTTTTTGAGTTATTATATATATATATATATATATATATATATATATATATATATATATATATATATATATATATATATATATATATATATATAATAGCTCAAAAAAGTTCTACTTTTTCATAACATCTGATTAGAACAAAGAATTTCCATATTGGAATTACTAATTTAGTTTGAGGAAGCTAAGTGCCCATAATTGGTAGCGGTTTTTTCTAATAATAACCATTTATTTGCTCAGTATAAAATGTATGTAGATATACAATGATTTTTAAACATTTGCATAAGTGGCTGTGAGTAATTGCTATTGTTTTTTTAAATAAAATGAGGTGTTGAATTGCTTATACATATGTATTCAAAGCGTTTTTCCTTATTTGTAAAAGTATTTTAATATTGTTTAATCACGTGAGTTGGTGAAATTAAAATATACAATTCCACCACTGGTCGCTATATAATGCCGCGGAAGCGTTAATTTTGTCATAGTTTGAGACGAAATATTTCGGATCTGTAAATTCCAATTAGCCATCATGAAAGTTTTATTTTTAGCATTTGTTCTTTGTTGCTTGTCCGTTTTAGTATCATCTACTCCTGATCCTTGTAAGTCAAGTCGCACCCTCAGAGCAAAAATATGACAACTTGAATTACTATGTTTTTGTAAACCCAAGCCAATCACTTCAATTTTTCATGAAATAAACATTTTTTAACTCACGGAGTACCAATAGTACTCCCTTAACCCTTTTAATCAGTTTTAGAAGTGGACAAAGAATTTTTATTATTGTATGAGCCATTTTGTATACAAAAAACAAGTTAACGAAATTTTGAGTTATCATACTTTTGTTCTGGAGATGCGAAGTGAATAATGAAATAATAAGCTATATATAAATTCAGTGTGATTGTGACATATCTAAGCTAAATGATATTTACATAGTATATTTAGTTAGTGCACAAATTAATGATTAATGGTATGTTTAGACTTTAAACTATTACTTGAGAAATATTGAAATATCTCCCATTTAATGGGAGATATTTGAGTTTTTAAATTAAGAAAGATTTTTGTATTTTAACACACGGCTTTTTTTTTTTTTTTTATTCTTCAACCGATTTTAATTAAGGAGGTCTCATTTTGTTCCTTAGATCCTTGAAGGTAGACTTACCATTACAATGAAAAAATTGAAAAATAATTAAAACCCAAAGAGTTACACCTAATTGTTCATAAGTGCCTCCGTATATAAGTATAAACAATTGGATGTAATTCTTAATTATTTTTTAATTCTTCCATGGGTAAGTCCCCTGAAATGATCAAAGGAGCAAAATGAGACCATCTAAATTAAAATCGGATTAAGAATACTAAATCGCTGTGTATTTAAAGTACAAAAATCTGTCTTCCTTATTACTTAACAATATCTACTGTTGCAATGTAAAAAATTATGTTAAATAAATTGTTTTGTCATGTCCAAAGCTCTTCTTTCAATAATATCTTACCGTATTATAATATCTTCTCTCATGTTAAAATATTTCAGTAAAGTGCTAAAAAAATATTATATTGAATGATCATTTAATGTGCTACATGTATCATGCAGGAGCTACCATGAAAGAATTTTCACATTGCTAAGTTATTTTATACATTAAGATTGAATCCAAGCTTTGTGTTATAAGTGTGATTAAAATTATTTTGTTCCCGACTTAACTGTAAAGGCTATTTTATTGATCTGAAAAGCGGGATAATAGTGGCGTATGATTCCCTCTTATACTGTGTGTCCCGCAGATTTACTTTATTCCCGCATTTACGGGAATACAGTACATTATTCCCGTATTTGCGGGAATAATGGTATATTTCTTATCAAGGGAGTAAAGTAGGCTATTAACGCCCGAGAGTGACTTGCGATGCGAGGGTAGCAAAGTCGCAAGCGTCAATAATAGCCCTCATTGCTCCCGAGTGCAATATACAACTTTTTCTCGTGCCCGGCGTAAAGTCATTTGTGTTTAGTCCCCGATTTCAGGGTCGAAAGGCCACATAATCTCACTTCTAGAAACTGTGACGCGGATGCTCGTCTCTACTGTTGTTGACTTATGCCGCCTGCGTAATTTGCAGCCCGACCGAAGCGAGGGCAGCAATAGGCAGGCAGCGTTAGCCGGTAGGAAAAGTAGAGAGACGCGCATACATGTGGCAGTTTATAGGCACGAGCGAATGTGGCGTTTTATTCCCTGATAACGAGAAATAAACGCAATACTTTACAGGGTATGAGAAAAAGTAGTTTTATTTCCCGCAAACTTACTTTATTCCCTTATTTATGGAAAAAAAGTAAATTCTCAGTTTTCTGGCTTTCTTTCTCTTTTTTATTTTGAACTATTTCTCTTAATGTTAATATAAATTTTCAATAAAAGTCAATAAGTGGTCACAGTTAAGTAGGAAATAAAGTTCTATTTGCAACACGGGAATGAAGCCGACTATTGCCTCGGGTGATTACTGTAAATCCATCCTCGGAAATAATCTTCGATTTTATTCCCTTGTTGCATAATGTATTAACGTGTATAAAAAGTTCTAGTCTAAAGATATTATTCTCATTTTAGATCATGATCCAAGACCATACCCAGGTCAAGGAGGGCCGGGATATTCGAGGATTGCAGCACTGCGTTAGGATCACTTGCTGGTGGAGGACTTGAAAACTAACATCAGTTTGAAAGAAAATCTTAGCTGCTTGTTTGTTATACAGTTGAAATAAATAACATTTGTTAAATATATATAGGTATTTTAATAGTTTATTTTGATCTGATATGATGTTACAAAATTTACTACGATTTTCCTAAGCTTCTGGGACTTTGATGGTTTCATGGATACATGTATGCGAGCTTGCATGGCCAGCTACCCCACCGCAGCCTGCGAACATGCATATTTAAAAAAAAAAGTACTAATCGACATATTTCGATTTGTACTTTACTCCTACGTTCGTACTTTTAATTGTACTCGCTTAGTTTTTTAATAAAAAAAGTTTGATTCTGCATTTTTGTTTGCATGCAATTTTGATATCTTGTCAAATAATGCATTTATCTAACTGTACCCAAGCTTTATAAAATTGTACAAATGCTAATTATAATTGTACAAGTGCATTTTGCTTCCTCGTAGAGGAAGCACTGTGATGTTAAAAAAAGTTTTATTTAAAACATGTTAGAAACATGTTTTGAGATACTGGGAATTAGAAGACACTAAATTTATAAAATATCTGTATGAATGTGTTTGTATGTATATTAGGGTGAACCAAAATTCTTAAATTTTATTCTTGTAACCCCTTCAAAATGTTGTAATTGGCTTAAAAATGAAATATTCTGTCCGTCTGTTGCCTGAAGTTAACATTAAGATATCTCTACCACCACAAACGTGTTTTAACATTTGATTTTAAGCTCTTTTATTATATTGGATATACTAAAAATAATTGTATGTTAATTTATCCAGCTACAAATTTTGTTTACGTTTATTATAAGTTTATTAACAACTTCACCCCATTAGGAATAATAAATAAGGTTATTATTTAAAATTTTTAAATTCAAGTTTGCCCCTGAAATATGTGCATTTAAATAGTATTGAGGGGTCAACTAAATAAAAAATAATAAATACATAATCGGTTGGTATATAAAACCCAAGTTATCTCTTAATTTTTCTATATATAGTACTGGATTTACTCTTCAAAATGCGACTTCGATCGTGTCGATTGGTTAAAATATACTGCCATGAAAATTCCCTGAAAATAGCAGGTTGTTTAGTGAAAAATGAGCGAACTACAATTTTATTTAGGAGAAAAAATTTTATTTGGCTTGCATAACGCAGTGAAGTTGTTAAAAAACTTATAATAAATGTAAAAAAAATTAGTAGTTGGATAAATTAACATACAATTATTTTTAGTTCTTCTGATGTAATAAAAGTACTTAAAATCAAATGTTAAAACCTGTTTGCGGTGGTAAAGACCTCTTAAGGTGGTATTTACATGAGAGTGGACCTTAAAAATAAAAAAATATACAATGATTTGTTTACGTGTTACAATATCAGAAACGCTATAGTATAAAAAAAAGAGTACTTTAAGTGACAAAAAAATCTTTTTTTTCATAAAATTTCGATATTGCAAAATTAGATATCGCGTAAATTAGCGAATAATTTGATAAATGATCCGAATCGTTTTTATTGCTTATCCGATTTTAATTTTAAAGGTTTCATTTTGTTCCTTGAAAGATTTCATGGGGACTTACTCCTATAGTAATTGACAAACATGTTAAACCTGCAAAGTTGCAGCCTATAGTTTATACTTGCATATGCACAAACTTACAAAAACACGTGCATGGACTTGTAAACAATTGCCTGTAACCTTGCAGGTTTCTCGATGTTTATCAATTTTTATATGGGTAACTCCCTCTGAAAATTTTCAAGGAACAAAATAAGACCTTTAAAATTCAAATCGTTTAACAAATAAAAGAGATTCGGATCATTTGTCACATTAATCTTTAATTTACGCGATATCTAATTTTGCAATATCGAAATTATCATAAAAATTTTATTTTATTATTTAAAGTATCCTAGTTTATCGGCCTTAAAAATAAACATTTAAAGCCACTTACAACATTTTGAAGGGGTTACAAGAAGAAAATTTAAGATTTGGGAAATTTTGGACCACCCTAGTGTATATGTGTGTGTATGCGAGCGTGCGTGCGTGCGTGCGTGCGTGCCTGTGTGTGTATTGGTGTGTGTGTGTGTGCGTGCGTGTGTGTGTGTTTGTGTGTAAAAAGTAATGTTTCGGAGCTCATTTTTTTGCTTTTGTTAAGGAAGGCGGCTAAAAAATATTTTTTTTTGTTTTTCGATCTGTTTGATTTTTAGAGTTTTTTAATTTTTGAGTTCTAGTTTTTCGGTGTTCTTTGATATCTCAGAAATAATATCATCCATTGAGTAATAATGCATTTGAAAGAGCATAAAGTTACCTATCTATTCACGTAATCGTCATTTTTTTCAATTGGTTATAACACAGATATATCTGTGAAATAAAAGATTGAACATTTTTTAAAAAAATTCAGAGTATAGGAATATAGAAAATATTCTATAAAATTTTGGGTCTTAATCTTTTTCTTTTGAAGGGAAAAAAACCTTTTAAAAGAAAAATCCATTTGTAGTCAATAACGAAAAGTGGAGTAAATCGGCAGCATTTGATCTGAAACTTTCCAAAACGGTAGCACCGGGATCCGACCACAGGTAAATAAAAGTATATTTTTGACTATAATTTTTAACCATAACAAAAACAAACATCCACAATTATCCTTCTACATTCTTCCACCATACAGCAATATAACCTCATCCCACGACATCGTTACAGAGTTTTGTCGACTCGCGTTCAGTCGCACGTATCCGGCGCGCATGCATCCCGCACCTCCCCGAGCTTTCGCGGTGGTCCTCGGCTTTAAAGGCTCGCGGGCGGTGGCACTTCGGCACACCGACAATTTATTAGCCATTATATTGGAAGACACACAATGCGCGCGCGCGCAAGGGCTACCTGCACGGCAGCGGCGGTGGCGATTCGTCTGGCGAACGTCTGAGAGAGAAAGAGAGAGAGAGAGACTTTTACTTACTCCATTATCGGAATTGCAAGTATTTCGTACCCTCGGCTTTTTTGGACTTGTTGCGGATGGGTTGGTAGGGATTTTTTGTTTCGAGGGACGTTTGTTTCGGATTTTTTTGCGCTTGGTGTGGTTTCTTGAAGAAGCTTCGGGGGTAAAGAGTTTTTTGGTGTTTAGTTTCGAAACTAAATTTGATAAGTGAAAACACGTGGAAATCTCTTCTTGAAAATTTGTTGTGGTTTTAATGCTTAAAGAATTTGTGACAGACATTGGTGTTCCGCTTTAGCTTACAGATGCAGGTCCACACCCATGTGCACGAATTGCGAATATCCATCAAAATCGGATTACAAACCAGTATATAAATATGAAATTGATTCTGCATGTAACACTGTATGTAAATTTGCATGTAAATATGCATATTTTTCGCAATAAACCTGCATACAATGCTGCATGTTAACCTATAAGTTAACAAGCAAATCGGCATGCTACCCTGGTTACAGTTCTGCAAGTAAACGCACTGCTATCCTACAGAAAAATCTGCATGCTATATGGGATGCAATTCTATAGCAGATCTGCATAAAAATCTGAATATAAATTTTTACCTTTATTGTACATGTAAGCCTGTATGTTAATCTGCATTTAAACTCGCATGCGAACATGTATACTATTCTGGATGCAATTTTGCAGTTAAACCTACCCGCTATCCTGTGAGTAAACCTGCATGCTACTCTGATTGCATTTAAGCAGCTGAATTCTGGAGGACCACATGCATATGATTTGTATAAAAATCAGCTTACAAATTTTTCAGGTATTTCTGCACTGAATGATCGTGCACTAAACTTGCACTCAAACATGCATACATTTTTCGATTATTATTGCATGAAATCCTGCATGTAAATCTACAGGTCAACATGCATACTACTCTGGACGTAACTCTGTAGGTGTAGAATATAAGAAAGTTTGCAAAGAAAATTATGGATCCGAAACTTGATATTTAAATAGTATTAATTTGCAAAGTTTTACTTGCCATTGATACACGTTGTTAGATAGACATAGACAATAGACATTGTTTACACGCTGGAGTCTAATATCAAAACCAAGGTCTGCAGATCTATATGCAGCTTTTTTTCATAAGAGTTATGTCCCTATGAAAAAAGTATCTAATCTATCTATTAATCTAAGTATCTACCTATCTAAATATTTAAGCCCTATTTTCGATAACTATTAAATTAAAAACACGTGAATAATTTTGTATACAATTAATCTTAAATTAAAATTTTTTTTCGTGTGCATACATTTGGATACTTTAGGGTAATGTTTCTAGTATGCCGACATCAAGATGGAGAAGTTTTTGGTTCAAGTAGAGAAAGTCGTGTAACGCAAGACTGAAACAAGTTTTGCCAAAAGGATAAAATGCATTATATGTGTATTTTGTAAAGTATTTTTGTTGATTTGACTTTAAATACAGATAATTTAAAAAATTAACAAGGCAATAATCCAAATAATATTTAAATGGAGTATTTGTATGTTTTCAATTCCGATTTCTTGCATTACGTAAAATAACGAGCGAGATGTGTCAATTGAACAATGAATTATCATACGTTACGCCCGAAAAGTGATTAATGTTTCAAGAAAAACGACGCTCGTTTCGGTCCAAACTTTATATTCCATTAAATTATGCATTTATATAATACCGCGTTTAATCACCGCGCCGTCAAAATAAAATTCAGCGCGTGCATAAATCCCAACTCCCAATAAATAATTAAATTGTGAACTCGAAAAATCTACGAGAGTCCAGTGTCACCAAACCTCCGCGGCCATATATCCTCTCGCGGCTAAATCCAGTAGGGAATATAATGAATATTTAACTAGTCGTTTCATTCGCCAAAAGAGAATCTCTGCACAGCTCTCAAAAGAAGCAAAAAGAAAAAGAACGCGTATTTATCGACTGCACAAATCATTAAAAAAGAAGGTGTCCCCATGCAAATTCGGCCGGCCGGCAGCACAGGACCGCACTTAATCAACATCGGTGCAGCAGTCGCAGCAGCAGCAGCAGCACGCAATAATACACAAGAAAATCTCCGAAATATCGAAATATATGATATATATAATCGGTGGTCGGGTCACAAAATTTGTTGTTATCGTTTGAGCGTGCACGAATGCCAGAAAAAAGGAGGCAGAGAGAAAGCACGCGCGACATCATCGATTTCGAAAAAATCGTTTCTCTCGCTTCTCTTCCTCTTCGACGCGACTAGGAGAGGAAAAAAAAGAGAGAGAGAGAGAGAGAGAGAGAGAGAGAGAGAGAGAGAGAGAGAGAGAGAAAAGCAGGGAAGTAAGAGAGACGAAGAAAAAGTCGTCTAATTGATGCTTCGTCTTTGTTTTGGTTAATTCCAACATGGTTCGGCCATTAAAACGTCCCGGAGTATCGGCGGGCCCGATCTCGCTCTCTGCTAGACGCTCTCTCTCTCTCTCTTCTCTCTCTCTTTCTCTCTCTTCTCTCTCTCTTTCTCTCTCGCGAGATAAATGATGACACCCGCTCTCTCGCGCGCAGAGATGCCATACTTACCACCGCCGTGCTGCTGCTTCTGCTGCAGCTTCGCTTCTTCCTCTGCCTTTTCTTCTTCCTCTTCTTCTTCTTCTTCTTCTTCTTCTTCTTCTTCTTCTTCTTCTTCTCTCTTTCTTCGTCGCTGCTTGCTCTCCATTACCTGTGTGTTTCTTTTTTCCGTATCTTGCTTTCTTCACTTGTTCGGGTCTCAGTGTTTGATTTCGTATCTATGACATACGTGAAGGTTTAGGAAGATTTTGTTTAGCGATTTGAGGTGTGTCGAATGCCACGTAAATTATAAAAAATATACTTAAAAATGGTTTAATTAAAATTATGCTAAAAATAATAAGCTGAACGGAAAGTGCCTCTTATGATATATTATCTTGCGATCAGTCCAATATATTTAAATTTTATCTAAAACATTTTAAGTTGTTTATATACCCGGAGAAAAAAGATAAATTTGAAAAATGTAGGTACATAGGCTAAAATAAAAGCCGCTACCAATTGCTGTAGCAGATTGTTTTCACAAAGAACCAAGCCCTGCTGTAATTGATTCTTTCAAGATTATGCAGTTCTATGAGATATAAGGTAAGATGTGCCATATTTATTAGGGCATGCACTTTACACACATTTTTAATAAGCTATATACGTCAACAATTCGACATCAAAAGTTCGTATTAATTGCATCGATTAATCTTTTGCTTCACTAAACTATGAGATGACGTACTGAACTGATGATCCAATGCTATTGCTTAACGCTTCATTTAGCAGTCTGCTTCAGCAATCTGTCAAATTTTGAAAGAAAATAAATATTCTGTTGTAAAATATTAATTTATTTATAATCATTACAAGTGAATAGCCTTACGCCCAATTATAAGAAGTATAGATACAGAAATATATATAATTATATGTTACCGAACAGTGGTTAAAATCGAAGCCAAACTTGACAGAATGTTTCCAAATGTCTTTTGAATTAACTTGAAATCTAGATAAATTATCTAAAATAATTAACCCGTGCGGTAAACTATGCCAGACAATGTATCGCGGATAATTGATGTTTACAGAATATGATGATTTTATAAAAATGCGCGGATTCTAAGGTTACAGTTAAGGTCTCTACTATAAGTTTATATTGATATCAAACTAAATAATTGTTATTAATAATTGTTGATTTTGTAACATCACTGAACTATTTTTTTTTTAATTATATATACGGGCATTACTGCCATTAACTAGGTAGCTTTTATCTTCAATTATAAATTATAATTTAAAGCAGTCACTTTAAAATGTCTAAATTTGAAAGTAAACTTCCAATACAGTATCTTAAAAGAGTGGCCGCGCGCGCTTCAAAAAAATTCGAACAACGTATATGTGTGTTTCCTGATATAAAACCTGTAAAATTCTGAAACATATAGTTACGATATCTAAATTGTCATTTACGAATTACAAGACTTCCATCGAAAGTCACCGAAAACAGTTATTTTAGTTATCGGAAGACTAAAAATATATACGCGCCTTCTACAAAGCGCAAGAAATTTACTGGTTCTCTAATTCGCCTCGTCGATATATAAGCGATTTATTTTCCTCGAAGTGGTAATGTACTTTGTAAACAAGATAAAAGTAAGATTTTTTCTCCTCTCTTTTTTCCGTCTCCCAAACTCACGGATAATTCAATTCCGTCATTTTCCCGTAAAACTAATTCCAAAGCGTTACACGGTAATCCTGCGTATTATACAGATCTCCTGTATTCCAATAAAAAAAAATAAGCTACAACACACGCAATGTCCAACAACCGCCAGATGCAATCTTACATCAATATAACCGTCGATTCAACATAAAAGCCTCGTGTACCCGCGCATGCTCGTTACGTGCAAATACCCGCCGAGAGAGTGATACCTTTCACGCCTGCACTTTTCAGCCTTCCTTCGCGGAACACCCGTACCCAGAATCAAGCCAAAAAAAGAAGTAAACGAGCCGCGTCGCCAAACGCGCGCTCAGATCTCCCACAAAAGTGCAAGAACGCCTCGCCGTATCTCTATCGGAATGGTGTTTTACATTAATACTTTGAATGTATTTCAGCGGCGGGCGATATTGCCCGAGAGAGGCCGTTAAATGCCACTCACGGGCTTTCGCGTATATGGCTCCCTGGCTTTTACAAATTTATACGCTTCTCGCGAGCGAGGCGCGCCGATATCATATCTGTGGTCGACGCCGCTACCGCCGACTGGGCTTTTTCTCCGGCTGTATGGTAGCCAGACAGGTAATGCGTGTGACCGAGAGAGGGAAGAGGTCCAATATCTAATTGCGGACATGACAAGCCATTTCGTTTTCTCCGATTTCTGTGAGTGCACGCTCTCAAGAAGATTTTGATGGGTTACTTATGGAGGTGGGTTTGTGTGTTTGGAGCGCCAGTTTGGAGCTTCTGTGTTGTGCTTGGCTGATTGTGCAAGTGGGTGATTGGGAAAGGTGTTTTTAGTGGATACTTGCAGGTGCGATCTGTACAGTTGTTTAAAGTAGGTAGAATGAAAGTTACGTATGAATTGTAGTGTTTATTTTTAACAGAATTTTGAAATTATAATTATGAATTGTTCGTCGAGTTTTAGCTTATGACTTTAAATTATGTAAAATAAATGCTTACAACCTTTCGACACATTTTTCATGTAATCGTCTCCAATTATTATAAGTCTACACTCGAAGATAAATGATACCTGCCTTGGTAAAAACTTTCCTCAACAGTTTACCTACGCTTGGACAAATCTTTATGCGTTGCTCAGTGGATTCTCTACATCGGCTGACCAATAATCCCGCTTATTTTGTCACGGATTTACTCCTGCCGTTAGTCAGGATGGTGAATTTTGAAAATCACGATAAAAACTAATTTAATATATCGCAAGAAGACCAGTCACTGATCAACTGTTGCCCAACTACGATGGCCAATGAAAATTGGTGAGCGGTTTGCAACCGATTTCATCTGGTACTCTACAACATAATTTTGGTTGTTATCGGACTTGCTATCTGAAAATATAGACAAAGAATTCGCATAATGCATGCTTCGCGCTTTTCTGTCACAAATTTGCCACAATTCTGTTGGATTGGGGATGTCAAGCTTAAAACCTGGTTTTTCTCTTTCCAATAACTTTCTAAATATAAAATGTAAAGAAAACATCGAAGTTAAGCCCTGTAGATTTGAATAATATCAATACTACTATGCAGAGTAAAGTCATTCTGTTGCGTGCTGCTTACGAACAATTGGACATACTAAAGGTATATTTCAGTGTAGCATGAATTCTTTATGTTCAATAATATTGATATCATTCATATCTAGGCGGATCAACTTCCAGATTTTCTTTAAATTATAAATAATCAAAGATACATGTAAAAAACATACTTAGACCGGCCAAAACTGACTCCACCTCAGCCCCGATGTCCCCTTTGTTCGCAATTCCATAATATTGTCTCATGCGATCACTTTCCGACAGAAATATTATCAAGTCAAATTCTGTAACAGATTATGGAGGATCTACTAGAATTTCTATAATATGATACGTAGAAAAATTGCTATAAAATTACTGTAGAATTATATATACTTACTACTAAAATTATTTTATATACAAATATTTTTTAGTAGTATGTACACTCGCCGGAAACATATTTTTGGTCTAGTTGACGGTATCTGACGTCACATTTACATATACCTTATAGTGTAGGTACCGTCAAGTACCGAGTTAAGTGTCGCCGAATATACCAAGAATATCTTACAGGCGAGTGTACACCCTGCTGCAATGGGTTCTATCAAGAATTATTTGAATTTTAGCGTCATGAAATTATACACAAATCAACTTTTTGCAGTATGAAGTTAGGCACGTTTCAACTTCTGTCTCGTGAGATTGTATGTGAAGTATAAAATGCACTCTTGTACAACTTCATATCGTCAAACTTTTAAAAATTCTTGAAAGAATTCACTCGAACACGGTATACGTGAATAGTTCGTTTAAAATGCTCGATAAACAAACAAATTTTTCAAAATTCAAGTTACCCGCTTGTAACGTATATTCTATTTAGAAATGTTGGTTCCTTCTTAAACTAAGCTACCGAACTCCACGCTCATTTCTCGCGCATATCAAAACCCATAATAAATATCCACCGAGACTTCTCGCTACCGTAGCCAAACACTTTAGCCCCCAAACTTAGCATCAATAACGCATAAATCCATTTTTATGCACATCCCGACTCCTCCATCTCCAACCACTCCTTTATCGCTCCGAAAAATCTCCGCTCTTTAAAGTCCCGGCAGCGCAAGCAGCTTCCTCCATCAATAAACTACGCGCGAATATACATCCAAATACCTGGTGAACACTTGCGCGCTCGCCGAAAGTATAAAAAAATACTCGAATCTTCGACTTATCGCGAACTCGATCGCCCATTCCCGAGGAGACGAATTCGGCAAAAATAAAGGAAAAAAAAGAGAAAGATCCGATGAAGGGAATTCCCCCCGACGCGAATTCCCGCGCGTCCTATTCCCGCGTCTATTTTTACGCTGTAATGAGCCGAGAGGAGAGGATAGACGAGTCGACAAAGGTCAAACTGCGCGAGCTGCGTAATACGAACGGTGGACGCGGTGTCGAGGCACACACGGTAGCTCCTAATTAGCGCCGATGGCAGATGAGATTCGGACGTTCGAAATTCTTTT
Source organism: Gastracanthus pulcherrimus (assembly GCA_949152435.1). Taxonomy (NCBI): domain Eukaryota; kingdom Metazoa; phylum Arthropoda; class Insecta; order Hymenoptera; family Pteromalidae; genus Gastracanthus; species Gastracanthus pulcherrimus. The sequence goes on along the minus strand of OX424575.1, from coordinate 24,654,484 downwards.
TCTTTCCGTTCGTTTAGATTTTTATGAGGTTTCGGATGGTTTGTCCTGGTTGACTATGCGACGCGATATTTATTTTCTTGATTCTTCATTCAAATCATTGCTGGTTTCGTTGACTATCTGTTTTATATATTTTACTCTTTTTCATTAGTTAGAAGTACGCGGTTTTTATGTCAAATTTATTCTATATAACAAGTTAAGTTATTTGGACTTTATATTTAAATGTACTGAAACTTGATATGAAGACTTCTGTGAATCCGTTAAAATCTCTGTTAGATTTAAAATAATTTTCGAAATGCTATTAAAGTAAATGTATTACAACCCGACTAATTCTATTCATAAAGTCATAGCTCAGGCACGTGTTCAACATGGTTCTATGTGAAACTTGCGTAAAGTATATTGCTACGTGACGTCTTCTATGAAGCTTTGTGATTTAAAAAAAATAGTTTTGTTTAAAACATTACAGAAACAATTTTTGAGATACAGGGAGTCAAAATACACTATTTTTAGAAAATGTGTGTTTGTATGTGTGTGTATGTGCGTGTGTGTGCGTGTGTGCGTGTGTGTGCGCATGATTGTGTATCTGTGTGTGTGTGTGTGTCTATGTGTGTGTGTCTATGTGTGTGTGTATGTCTGTGTGTGTATGTGTGTGTATGTGTGTGTGCCTGCGTATGTGCGTGCGTGCGTACATACGAGCATGCGTGTGTGCGTGCGTGTGTGTGCGTGCGTGTGTGTGTTTATGTGTGTGTATGTATGGATGTGGATCAACATTAGTCTGAATATACACGGTGAAAATTAATGTTTCGCGGCTCATTTTATTTTGTTTTTTTTTTTCAGGACAGAGGCTTAAAATTTTCTTTTTGTTTTCGATGCGTTTTTGTTTTTTAGCGGTTATTCAATTTTTTAGTTTTACTTTTCTGGGTTTTTTTGTTACCATAGAAATAATATCATCGATTTAATGATAATGCATTTGAAAGAGTATAAAATTACCTATCTTTTCTGACCCGAAATTTTGAATAAGCTATTTCCCTTGTTTTGTTATTCATGAAATGGTAATTTTTTTCAAACGGTTATATTTGTGAAAAATAAGAATGAAAACTTTTTTAAAAAATTGTGATGATTAGGAATATGGATAAGAATATTATGTAAAAATTTTGAATCTTTATCTTTTTCTTTTGAAGGGAAAAAAATCTTTTTGTAGAAAATTCGATTATTATTCGATATTTATATTACTGTAGCATATGAGAACAGGCCAAACGGGTTTTCCGAAAGAAAAAGCTGGAATGGGAAAATAAGGAAATTATTTCTATTCAGGAAAATAATAACAAAAACAATATTCGTGAAATGTACGCAGGGATAAGTTTGATCAGGAAAGGAACACAGAACAATTTCGACTTTCAAAGGGTGGAATAAGGGAACCTAATAACCGATACAGCAGCAGAAGCTACTTTGTTGAGCTCCTAAATGTGCAGGAGCAATAATCCGTCTCGGACTTCATCGAAATCCATACTGCTGAACTACACATCGAGCAACCCACCTTTAACAAAATACACGCGGCAATCAAAAAGCTAAAAAATAACAGATCCCCGAGAGTAGATCAATTACGAGCGAAACTATTTAAAGAGGGGGAAGACCACTTATTGAAATAATTCACACTCTTATACGTGTCATGTGGAAAAGGGAAATTATGCCTAGGGAATGGAGAGACTCAATCATAATCCCGATTCACAAGAAAGGGGATAAAACAAATTGCAATAATTGCAGGGGGATTTTTCTCATATGTACATGTTATAAGATATTGTTCAACGTACTACTAGCGAGACTCACTCCACTCGCGGAAGAAATCCTTGGGGATTATTAATGTGGATTTCGCCGAAATAGATCGACTAACGACCAGATGTTCACAGTTAGGCAATTCCTAGAAAAGAAATGGGAATCTAGCAAAACGGTACACCAACTATTTATTGATTTCAAAAAAGCATACAATTCGATTATAAGAGCTAAAATGTACCACGTCGTAATACTACTAGGGATCCCAAAAAATCTAGTTAATTTAATAAAAATGTGTCTAGATAATAGCAAGGGCATAATTCGAGCAGGAAACAGCCTATCAGACCCATTCGAAATCCACAATGGATTAAAATAAGGGGATGCGCTATCAACACTTCTGTTTAACCTAGTACTAGAATACGTTATCAGTACCCTATAAGAAAGCGGGGAAGGAGTAATACTGAAGGGTTTCTTAACGCAATTGCTAGCCGATGCAGACGATATAGATATAATGGGACAGAACAGGTAAACTATAATAAAAAAACGTTAAAATACTAATAAAAACGGGAAAAGAAGTAGGTCTAGAAATTAACGGAAAGAAAACGGAATATATGGTCACTGATAGAACGGTACTCGTAAATGAGTATAGCGACCTGAAGGTGTTAGACAAAACCATTAAAATAGTAGAAGAATTTAAATACCTCGGCACTATCATTGACTCCGAATATGACATGCATACAAAAATTAAGATAATACTGCTTTTCGGAAATGCATGCCTTTATTCGGTGGGCAAATTACTAAAATTGCGACTACTATCACGGAAGGCAAAATTAGAGATATATAGGAAAATTATTATGCTAGTAGTCCTATACGGATGCGAAACATGTTTCTAGATATTTCTAGAAAATCTGTATAATTACTATCATTTTTTAACAAATCGGTTTAGCCACATCTGTACGTATACATACGAGATTCGACAATGAAATGATCATTCTTCAAAAAGACTCAGAGTTTGGTGTGCATCGAGTACGAATAAATCACTTTTACTGTTATCGCATCTTCCACGAACGGACAACTTACCAAAAGTTACATTTATTTGTTCATTGCACCTCACGTTAACCCTCACTCTCCTCCTTCACTCTTCCCCCCTCTCTCTCTCTCCTCTCCCTCCTCTCTCCCCACAATATTTTTTCCCGACATTTCTTTTTCTCCGTCGCGCGTGTATATTTTTTGTCGCGCGCCCTTCGCGCGCGCAGCGCACAACCCAGAGGCTTCCGATAAACAAGCTCCCCCCCTCTCTCTCTCGGACGGCACGGAATGAAAGGCGAGCGAGCACAGCGCGAGAGGAAGCATTTAATTAAATTAACGCTTATAGGCGAGATTAACGGAGGTGCGAGGCGAGATTCGGAGATGCATAATGAGTGTCGTCGTCGTTCTCCTCTTCCTCTCTCCCTCGGGAGATACGCGCGAGGCCTGACCTCGGGCCCCTTTGGGTGGTCCGGCCGCTCTCTCTCTCCCTTTTATTTCTTCTCTCAATTTCTCTCCTTTCCTTTATTCCTCTCCTATCTCTTTCTTTCTTTCTTTCTCTGGGCGCGTCTCTTTTGGCTTCTGCAGTCGAAGCGGCTCGTTACCGCCCCGCGCGTTTTTATATCGCCGCTTCTTGTGCCGCGGACGCGCTCGATTATTTAGCGGTTTACGAGGCGAGCGAGCGTGGAGGTACACGTTGTATTTGGGGAATTTTCGTGCAGGAGGGTATATGCATGAGTCTGGAGAAGAGGGAGAGAGGGGGGACTGGATGAGTTTGAATGCGCATCATCGCGTAATAAAGAGCGAACGGTGTATAAAAAGTGAGACGGAGAGGTTGTGTCTTGTAGACGAGATTATTTGTTAATACCTAGTTATTGTGGCACCACACAGAAAAGGTTTATGTATGGTTGTGTTTGGGTTTTATGATTTTCTCATCAAAATTCGTTTACAAATGTTCAAGTGAAATGTAGTTTGATATTACGGTTTGGGAAATTCATTACGACATGGAATATTATATAAATATCTTTTTGTTTATATAATTTTCCGTGTTACATATATTTTTGGATTATCTTCTTAAATACGTTATTCAACCCACAAAGTACACATTTAGTTAAGTAGTAATAACCCTGTATGATAAGGCATGTTAAATTAATGAGCCTAATTAAGAATACGTAATTAAGCTCAAATCATAGCAAAGAAAGTACACCACACATAAAAAAATGCATAAAATAATGATTCATTAATAAATTTACTTTTTTTTCTCGACACTTTTCAACAATGTTGCTACAATCGATCAAAATAAATTTTTTTGTTCCTTATTATAAAAATTTATTTTCAAAACTTATTCATGAATGGCAATGCAACGTCGCAACTAATAATGATACTAACCATTTTTACTGTACTTAAACAGTAAAAGTGTTAATGAAACTATTGTTATTTTTATCTTTGGATTAAATAAAGATAATACTTACTCCTATGCTAGACGTTTTCCAAAATGGTCTCAAAGATGGATAAATAAAGTTCCTTAAACTGTATTAAAATATTATAACTTTTGGAGGTTATTTTTAATAAGAATTAAACATCGTTTATGAGCATTTATCTTCTAGATCTTCAAGATTTTTCTTTTATATATGCACATTTTTTATGCCGTTGCATATTATTCCGTATATGGTTTAGCAATATCTTTTGTAGATCTAAAGATAAATAATACACATTGCCAATATAGCATATGTTGTGCGCCTTATCTAACATTTTTAATAAAAAAAAACACGTCTAAAATTACTTTAATTATTTTTAACAAAAATCAAATGATAAATTACATATTCTACCACAAACATCCATCGAAAGCACTGAACTCGTGAGAAGCTCGAGAGCGGAATACAGATGCGCATACGGATTTTCGGTTTAATGGCTATGTGCCGCTGTGGTGTTGCGTCTTATCTATCTCTTCATTATTGAGAAATATCACCGTGCAGCAGGAAAAGGTTTATGATACCGGCGATATTTCGAATTCCGGCGCGCGTGACGCGAAATCGCGCGCGTCCTTTATATGCTCGGAACCGCAGTGACGCAGGAGGAGGAAGAGAGGAAGGAGTTTCGGATTCTTCGGGGGGTTTCGATGAGAGACGAGACGAGCGCGTTAATTAGCGAGAGAAGACGCGTCGAGGCAGCGAGTTTTTTATGTTTGATTTTGCAAAACGAAAATTATTCAGATTTTACTAGGCTCTGGATTACTTTTAGAGATTTTCGTTGCATGGGGGCTATTCGCAAATTGCGTCACACTGTTTTTGTGAATTTTTGATCCTTCCTCCCACTAAGTAACACTTTTGCACTAATTTTTGTATGCCTGTAGTACACACCGTCACACTAATAACGACCCCCCATCCATCTGAAAGTGTGACGTAATTTATGAATGACTCCATGTGTAATTTTAATATTTCTTTTCTGTTTATTATTTGAATGATAATCACTATATTATGATCCAAAATTTTAGTTATTAAATTGACATATTAAACAGACTTTACATACATTTTAAAGTAAAAATAAGTCGCTCATCAGAATATATTATCTGATGATTTATTTCGGTAAATTTGAACATTTTATCAAAATATAATTAAATTCTTTTTGTTGAAGAACGTCAGGTCTCTTTGATTGACGATAATGAGAACCTCTATATTTCTTGGGCTACCGCAAGGTTTAGAGAGCCAATGTGATTGAATTGACGCTTTCAAGGTTATATTATATTCAAAATACATATAGTTATGATATAAATGTGGGAACTAATATATATAAATTATTGACGAAAGTTATAGCCTATTTAAGTCATATTTCATAATAAAATTTAAAAGAATCGCAAAATTTTGGCTTAAATATACTATAACTTTGGTCAATAATTTTTATCTACAAATTCTCTCATTCATATCATAACTACATGTATTTTGAACATAATACCCGAGTAAAAAAATCTTATATATAATCATATATAATCATATATAAGTAACTTATATACAATTGTATATAGAATAACGTTATATATCATCATATATGATTATATATAATTATATATACATGTGTATAAATTTTAAATTAAATAAATTAACAATATAATAATTAATTTATGCAAATTTAACATAAAAAATAGTTTATATTGAAGATTAGCAATGTTATATACATTTCTTATTACAAAAAATTATTAAAAAGAAAAAAGAAAAATTGCTCTGTGTAGAATTTGAACCCAAAATCTTTGGGTTATGAAGCTTGTACCTTAAATAAGCACTACCTCAACAGCTCTTGGTGTAAAAGTAGTATCCGAAGTACTCGTATATTATAAGGTATATTGGTAAGCAACTGATATATAGTCGTATATACTTATATTAATACAATTACATATAGTTGTATATACTTATATAGAATTATATATAAATGGACTTAAAAAATTTTACTTCACAAAAGTAAAATAGAGTTGATAGTAAAAAGTAATATATTGTTGTACAGTAAAAGTTCAGGCACTGTTGAAGACGGGACTGAGCTTAACGCGCTTAGTCTTGGTGGTTATGGTGACTGATGATGAGGTCCAGGTAGTGCGTTTCATAGGTGTTGGTGTCGAGCTATAACTACTGGTCGGAGACGGTGTCCAGGTGATTATAGGTGCCGATGACGAGGTCAAGGTAGTGCGTTTCGTAGGTTTTTATGTCTAGATGTAGGTACTGGTCGAAGAAGGCGTCCAGGGGGTCATAATTGCCAATGACGAGATCTAGGTAGTGCGCTCTGTAGTTTTTGATGTCTAGCTATAATTACTGGCCAGAGAAGGTGTCCAGGTGGTTATGGTGGCCGATGAAGAGGTCTAAGTGACGCGCTCCGTAGTCTTTTGTATATAAATGCAGGTACTGGTTTGAGATGGCGTCTATTAGGTGGTTATAATAGCCAATGACACGGTCTAAGTACTGTGCTTTGTTTATTTTTTAATATCTATATATATGAATTCGTCGGAGGAGACATTCAGGTGATTTGGTTGCCACTGACGAGTCTAGATACCGCGCTCAGTAGCTTTTTGTGACTATATGAACATACTTTTCGAAGAAGGTGTCGAAGTAATTATGACGGTCGATGACGAGGTCGCGATACCTAGATGTCTAACCAGTACCTACATATAGATACCAAGAACGACCTGGACTCCTATTCCGCTCGCTTATGCATTAGAAAATATGGTTCAAGAAAACTTGAAAATTCAATATGTATTTATATATAAATATATACAATCGTATATAACTATATAAAAACCCATCGTAAAAGTAAAATGTTTTATATGTAACTGTATACGAACATATATAATCATACATAATTATATATATATATATATATATATATATATATATATATATATATATATATCAAACTGACTGAAATTGTAAAAAAACTTATATATATAATTGTATATAGTTATATATACTTGCATGTAATAGTTTATATATAAACATATACAATTATATAAATTAATATACAATCATATACAGTTATATATATATATATATATATATATATATATATATATATATATATATATATATATATATATATATATAGTTATATATAAAATCTTCACGATTCATGAATTTCAACTTGTATATAGTTATGAATGCTTACATATAACTATATATTATTATATATAGTTTTGACGAAAACTAACAAAAAATGACTAAATCATATAGTTATGATTATTAGTTTTTGCAAGAGAGCCACCTTAAAATATAGAGTAATAATAGATGTCTAAAAATCTTATCTCCAACTATATGATTTAGTCATTTTTTATTAGTTTTCGTCAATGTACTTAGTTACCTATTGAATTTGCTTAATTTGATTCTTAAAAAACTGAAAGTAATGCAGAAAAATTATTTCTAAAAAAAGTGTTCAATTATTTTTTCTTGAAATTTTTTTTTAATTATTTAGAGCCAAACTATACTAAAATTAGTATATACTAAGATCGCCAAATAGTAAGTTTCAATCGACAAATTAATTAAGCAAAGAGTATTTATGTGTCTCAAATACATATTTTTCATAAAATATTATTCTTTTATTCCTAATTTGTTAATAAAAATTATGATAAAAAATAGAAAGTTATTTACTAAATATAATAGAAATATGCGAGATCCACCTTGAAACGTTTTAAACTATTTGAGAAAATTGTTAATATTCTTGTTGTATTTTAGGTTTATTTGGGTGTCTGCATCAGATGTTGAGAAACGAGCAAAAAAATTAAAGACTAGATTTGGGGTTTCTAAAACTGTACCAAACACAAGAAAATATCACTCGTTTACACCTCTTGATGAATCAACAATTGATGTTAAACTTACATCGTTCGACAATGAATCACAAACAGTTAAAATACAATAGCAAATAATTTTATTATACTGTTCTTTTATATACTACTAAAAAAACCTTACACAATTTTGTGCAATGACAAAAAACATACGAATATTAGAATACAGTCCAACAAAATTGAATGTTTTAACATTAAACGAGTATAAAAAATGAGTTTGTATTCCTTATTTATTTACTTTGAGCATCACATTGTATAATTATTAAAAAAAAATTATTTCCTACAGAGATGTATGTATGATTGAAAGGTTCGTTTTCCATATATAGATATGCAGGGCTCTAATCACAATAAGAACGTGATGATCAATGTTATACGTATTTACGGCATAAAAATGATCAAAATACCCATGTTCTAAAAATCGTAGTCGCGCAATAAGTGCAAAATACAAAACCAAACTAAGCGCGTTGTTTTGTAGGAGGTTTGAACTATATTTCCATTAAATCTGAGCTCAATTGGTTTTGGTAGAAAAAAGTTACAGGGGTGTCAACTTAGCGAATTTCGAAAACACCCTTATATTTCCATGGCTGCATCTCGACTTCTATTTAACGAAATCGAACGTTTAAAAAAAAGAATTGAAGGTCTTCTCAAGACGAATAAAATGAGCCTAGCCAGGCCTAATTTTTAAAACTCGGTAAACAGTAGAGGATCAAAGATAACCTATAAATCGTAAAAATGTGAGTTCATGGTTTACTTTGTGTAAATAGTCCATTGCATTATTTAAGATCCTTATATTTTTTTCTAATAGTCGGCGGAAAAACGAAAATTTTCTTTTTTGAAAGGTTTAAATTGGTCAAATCGAGACACTTGTAGATTTTTTTGAAAATAGGCCTTTTTTGTTTATTTTTCGAAATTAAGAGGTCCATCCCTAGGGCTAGGGTGCACCTAGGGGGCTGAAAACTTTTTCGAGGGGCTATTTTGGCATGTACTTTCATATAAAAAATCGGCGGCCAAAACGGCTGACCCCCCCCCCCCCCCCGACCACCAGTGACCGAATTGCACAAGAACGACCCATATTCATATAAAATTGTATATAATCTTAATCCATATATAACTGTATACAACTATAAATAATCATATATAGTCGTATATAATCATATATGATTTTATATATAACCATATATAACCATATATAATTATATATAAAATCATTTTTACTCGGGTAAGACCTCGAAAGCGTCATTCCGATCACATTGGCGCTCTAAACGTTGGGATTGCCCAAAAAATATAGAGATTTTCATTGCAGCCAATCAAAAGGACCTAACGACATTAAAAACAAAAATATCTTGATTATTTTTTAATAAAATGTTCAAGTTTACCGGAAAAGTTAGGTAATATATAATAAAGCTCTTAAATGAGTGATTCATACATTTTATGATCTAAACGGCTCATAATCGTTATTTTGTAGTCACGAATTCTAAAAAAGAATTGACAAACTACGAAAACAAAAGAAAATATTAGGTGCAATAAGCTACCGGCTTTTATATAAGTTATTTTTGTATAAAAATATTTTAAAAGATATTTCCTCATTAGATAATCCTCACTATAATTTTCTTGTAATGGTTATTTACCTTAGATACATTTTCGGCAATGCTATGTGCTATCGCATACAATTAATTAATTTTTAATCTGAAACGAAAAATTAAAATCAAGCCATTAAAATAAAACCAAGTAACGAAAATTTTCCACGAAATAAAATTTCTTCTCTTGAACTTTATTTTTCTATTATAGTTTCTTCACCCTTTTTGGCTAATATTCGAACTGTATGACGGCTTTTGTTTTTGTTTTAGTATAAGCTAATATTTTGTGCATAAAACTTAAATGAAAAACATTTGAGTTATCATAGTCTTGTTCTGCGGCGGTGCCATATAATTATAAACTTTAATTTAAAAATAAATTTTTTGCTTAGAAATCCTATAAAGGTATAAAAAGATAATGTTTCCATTTTCTTTCATTGGACTATATTCATTTCGATCAACTATTGGATATTCAAGGGGTTATAACCAAGTAATTAGAGCAAAAATTCACGAATTTTTATTGTGCTTTTTTTTTTTTTTATTATTTAACGTCGCCATGTTTGTGCTTCCATGTGGTGCTAATCGACGACGGGGGTCTGCGGTCTGTTTGTAAACAAAGCACATGTAATTTTTACAGAGGTGCTTGTATCAATCGGCAGAGAGTAGGATTCGAACCCGGGTCACCGGCGTGGGAATCCGACACTCTTTATTTTGCTTAAATAAATTGTATTTAAATGAACAATATCCTATGATCAAGTAAATGTCTTGAAGTACTTGTATTTATTTTTCATGACAAAATAATAAAAAATAATGGGTTGACAGACAAAATCCCAAAACGTATTTTGTGTATGTTTAGATAACCAAAAAATAAAGCTCTCATTGTTACGAATAGATTATATTATTATATTGATTTATAACAAAAAGTTCGTGATTTTTTATTAAAAATTATTTAGATTGTAAATGATCCTTGTGCACAGAAAATTTTTGTTCAAGACTAGACAAATTCCTATTTACTTTTTATACGAGTTATTTGAACGTATATAGGTATTTTTATCAAAATTGAATTCAAGTAACCGTAATTAGAAAACAGAAAATATTCAAAATAATTTTTATAATTATTGTTTACAAATAAATATTTTTCATTTGATCCAGTTTTTACACTTGTCCCTTGACGATAAATTATACATTTGTTCATAATGTGGAAACGAAGATCTCCTATTACTTTCAAAACATTTGGACAAAAGATAATGCGCAGGGACAGTTCAGAGTAAAACAGTTGAAGAAGGTGTAAATTCAATTGATCGAGATGTCTCTTGATATTCAAAAACCACTGGTAACGGCTTTGGCAGAATATTTTCTCAAAGAACCACAATACATTTCTGCATTTAATTTTATCTTTTTATACAATTAAAACATAAATTTCTATATTAATACGTAATACTATTATTGAAATATTAAGACATTTTTCTAACTTGAAAAACACCTGATCATATTTAAAATATTAACAATTTTTATATTAACAAAATAAGTTTAAATAAGTTTGAATGTTCAAATCATTAAAAATAAATTATACATACAGTAATACGTTAAATTGAATGAATATAATCTATAAACTGTTTTAAAAATCCCTACGATTTTGAAATTATTTTAAGGTGTACCTTTGTATTTGGTGCGTTCGATTTGATGGGTGGGACATGGGACATAGGTCGCTTTGGTTCCGATTCCGTTGTCTTAATAATAAAAATATACATAAGATAAGAAAAGATAAGTGTTTATTTTTGTGTACATCAAAAAGAAAATCGCTGCCAATTCATTGGCACTTAGCTTCCTCAAACTAAATTAATAACATTTTTTATTCTAATACATTAATTTTAAACTGTAATATTGTTTTTAAATAGAATCTCAAAAAATGTCTGCTAATTTATCATTGATTACAATCCCAACCTCGGATTCGTAATCAGCTACCCCCAAAACCCCATAGTAAAAATTTGTAGCCAATTTGTTCAAATTTTTATCAAACCGATCCGCTATCTTGAATCCGCTATTTTGAATTTTGCATATCGGACCTCGGATTCGTAATCAGCGTTCTTGAAAACTTTTATACCGTTCCCTGCTAATATATTTACCTTAGCAGAAAAATGCGTACCTGTAAGTGTTAAAATTATTTTTATTTTCAATTTTTCATAAGAATATAAAATTAAAAAAAAAGTATATAAACTTAAATAAATTGATAGATTTTTATTATTAATGAAGTACTAAATTATTTTAAAAACATTCTATAATTGTTTAGAAATTTAGATTATTTGAGAGTAACCAATCTATTTCCATGCTGTTATAAACAATAACGATATAAAAAATTATTTATAAAATAAAAAATCTTTCGTAATAAAAATTATTTATATAAAAAGGTATTTTAAGAAGTTATTAAAATTTATGAATTTTTTTTAATACATAATAGTACAATTATATCAACGTGACGTTATTATTTATAACTACATATAATAACAAAATGTTTTATGAAAGTTTCATAACGGATGTAAATCTGATAATGAATGGAAGACTTTAGTCAAATGTAAACATGCGCACAGCCACACAATTCAAATTATCGTGCCTTGAATAAATAAGTCTACGCAAATAAGATTAAAAGAAACTATTAAAATACCCAAATATATTAAACAAATGTCATGGATATCAACTGTATCACATTACAAGCAGCTATGATTTTTTTTTCAAACTGATGTTACTTGCCAAGTCCACCACCAGAAAGTGATCCTAATGCAGCACTGTTAATCCTTGAATATCCTGGAGCTCCTACAGGGTATGGTCTTGGTTCATCTAAAATGAGAATAAAATATTAAGACTAGAACTTTTTATAGACATTAGTACATTATGCAACATGGCAATAAAGTTGAAGATTGCTTGCGAGGGCGGATTTACAGTAATCACCCGAGGCAATAGTCGGCTTTATTCCCGTGTTGCAGATAGAACTTTATTTCCAATATATTAATATATAAAGAATTAGTAGAAACAGTAGAAAAGTATGCTTTTTTCGCCGGCGTGTTAGGTTTGCATTACGAGTCGAAGACGAGCAAGCACGAGTCGAAGTAGTGCGTATTGCGAGCTAAAGACGAGTATTGCAAACACACACGGGCAAAAAAGGCCTCTCCCCCATGGTGCACACCGTATTTTTTGTCAAACATGTATTGATAACGTGTTCTTTTTATGCCTATGAAACGGAACTAAATTTGGTCGTTCTTCGACTTGGTGCAAACACACCCTTGTTAGACTGTAAAATTAGCTTACTAAATTGTTTAAGCCCACCTAAACGTGTGTTATCATCCGCGTGGTACCCGATATTTAGGGGGGCCAAAACCCTTTTAGAGAGTAATTTCGAAAATTTGCTTTACGCCAGCTATATCGGGTGAAAAAAGTCCTTTCTGTCCGCTGATTCGGAAGCAGGCGTAAATCAAATTTTTACCCGCTTATCGCTTTTTCGCTCGCCAAAAAATAATTTGAATCACACTTAAAGCAAAAAGCCTACATTCATTCTTGATGTATAAAACATACGTGCTCAAAAAGGACGATTAACTTGGCAATGCAAAATTTCTTTCAAGGTGACTCCTGCATATACATATGGCAGATTAAATCATCATTCAATATAATATTTTGTTAGCACTTTACTGAAATATTTTAATATGCGAAAAGATATTATACGAAAGAAGGGCTTTGAAAATGTCAAAACAATCTTTTTAACAATATTTGTTATATTGCAAGAGTAGCGATTGATAAGTAATGAAAAAGAAATATTTTTGTACTTTAAACACACGGCCATTTAGTATTCTTCATTCGATTTTAATTTAGAAGGTGTCATTTTGCTCCTTGGATGATTTCAGAGGGACTTACCCATGGAAGAATTAAAAAATAATTCAAGCCTTAAGAGTTACACCCAATTATTTATATATACATATTGATGCACTTATGAACAATTGGGTGTAACTCTTTGGGATTTAATTATTTTACAACTTTTTCATGAGTAAGCCCCCCTCCAAGCATCCATGGAACAAAATGAGACCTCATAAATTAAAATCGGTTCAAGAATAAAAAATCGCATGTGCTGAAGTACAAAAATCTTACTTTCTTCAAAAATTAAAAAATCTCCCGTTGAATGAGCGATATTCCAAAATTTTTCAAGTAATAGTTAAACTCTAAATATACCATAAATCATTAATACACGCACTAATTAAATATACTATGTAAATATCATTTCACTTAAATATGTCACAATCAAACTGAATATATATATATATATATATATATATATATATATATATATATATATATATATATATATATATATATATATATATATCAAACTTCTTTGATTACACTGAATTTATGTGTGTGTGTATGTATATATATATATATATATATATATATATATATATATATATATATATATATATATATATATATATATATATATATATATATATATATATATATATATATATACACACACATAAATTCAGTGTAATCAAAGAAGTTTGATCCGATCTAACTTGATGTTGCTGGACTGCAACGTAAAACTCGAATTAAACAATAAATCTTCATAATACAATTTTCGTTCATTTGGAATTCTTATTTTGCCTGAATAGGTTATTATTTCATTATTCACTTGACTTACTAGGATCAGGAGCAGATGATACTAAAACGGACAAGCAACAAAGAACAAATGCTAAAAATAAAACTTTCATGATGGCTTATTGAAATTTACAGATCAGAAATATTTATTTTCAAATTGTGACGAAACTAACGCATCCGCGGCATTATATAGCGACCAATGGTTTAATTGTATATTTTAGTTTCACCAACTCACGTGATTAAACAATATTAAAATACTTTTACAAATAAGGAAAAACGCTTTGAATACATGTGTATAATCAATCCAACACCTCATTTTATTTATAAAAACAATAGCAACCATGTATACCTACATTTTATGCTAAGCAAATAAATGGCTATAATTAGAAAAAACTGCTGCCAATTCATTAGCACTTAGCTTCCTCACACTAAATTAATTGTTCTAATATCATTTTTTTTATTCTAATAAATTAATTTTAAATTGCTATATCTATTTTCAAATATAATCTGAAAATATGTGTGCTGATTTATCATTGATGATAAATCCAACCTCGGATTCGTAATCTTCCGGATTCATAGCTACCCCCAAAACCCCCTAGTAAGAATTGTTAGCCAATTTGTTCAAATTTGTATCAATCTGATCCGCTATCTAGAATCCGCCATTTTGAAGTTTGAAAATCCAACATCGGATTCGTAATCAGCGACATAGTAAACCGTTATACCATTCCGTGCGAATATATTTACCTTCGAAGAAAAATGCTTACCTGTAAGGATTAAATTCTTTTTATTTTAAATTTTTCATAAAAATATAAAATTAAAAGAATATGTATATAAACTTATTTTAAGAAAGTTATTTTTCTCCACCCCTGCACCGAAAGTACCATATTTCCTCCCGGGCGCCTGGTGAGAAATGTGTGTTTTCGGTGCTGGTGTGAGGAAAAGTAGTATACGCACCATGGGAGGTAAAATGGCGACCACATATCACGTGTTTGTCACCCTCGCCTTCGGCTCGGATCGCATTTTACACGTTCTATGCACTCGCCAATTCTTAACCTCCCTAGGTACGTAATAGGAAGTTAAAAAATTTATGAAATTATTTTTAACTTATAATATACAATTAATACAATTACATAAACGTGATTATTATTATTTATAACTACATATAATAACAAAATGTTCTATGAATTTCATTACTATATATTATTTGATTTTATTGCAAAGTTCACATAAAATAGTGTTATAAAGAAAGTCAACTTCATTCAATTTACTAACTGTCGTAAAAGTCATAATACTGTAACTTTATTGTGCATATTTTGATAACTCTAATATTATTAGTGAAAAATGTATATCTGATCACGCTTGAAATATTATAAACTTAAAAATAAATAAATAGGTTAGTTTTTCATCGATGCTCATGGGGAAAGTATGCACGTTAAGTGAGACTTCACTCTACTTAAAAGTGAAAGATTTCCACTCTACTTTGAGAGTTTAAAATCCACTCTAATTATAGTGATTTATTTCACTCATTCTTCGAGTGGCATTTCACTTCAATATTTCACTCCAACGAGTTGAGCGTGTAATTAAATGATTTATACGTATCGTTTTTATCCAGATTTATAAAAAATAAAAAATAAAAAATACTAATATAGATTATTTCATTAATCTTTAAATCCTTTTTCAATTAATGTTTAAAAATATCAATGGAAAAGTTATAAGAACAAAAAGAAATATCACCGTTTATAAGTAATTTTATACTCTTTCAAATGTAAAATGAAGCGATCATAGAGCCCTCCTTAGCTCAGTGGGTATGACGCATAACTACCGATACACGACGCTCAAGCAATCGAGGGTACGATTCCCGGCGAAAATTCTCGAGAAGGATTTCTTCGAGTTTTGTGCTTTAATGCAGGATGTATGCGCCCATATAGCCTCTTCAAAAGTGTCCGAGACGATAGTAAGCAGATGATGGATTTCTCTCGACAAACACCGCACAACGCAACAAATAAGTATATAAAATACCAATGTTAAATACAAAATCACATATGCATTGTGACATATCTGAGCCCCAAATAAGAGGGGACACATGACCATTAAATACAAAAAATGAAAAGAACAATTAAACAATCATATTATTTATAAAATGCAAAAATAATTTGCTTTATCAATTTCAGAATATCGTAAAATATCGTAAAATAAAAAAGTCATTGCAAACAAAACTGGATCGATGAATCTCAAATTTTTTTTTCAATTCAGAAGCTTCATTAAAAAACGAAAAAAATGAGCCCCGGTTTGCAAAATGTGATCGCGCCTTTCTCGAGATATTAACGATAGAAAAAAATTAATAAAAAACATAATCTCAAATAACTCTGAATGTAAAGGTCGATATAATCTCGGCTTCTAACAGTCTCAAGAGATAGTAAAAAGCTACCTTTCTGTGAACTTTCCGAAAGATAATAACATTTTACTCAAGTTATCCTTCGCCAAAAAGAAACGATTTTTTTACAGAATTATTTTTTTCGTAAAAGGAAAAAATAAAGGCTTCAAAGTTTTACAAAATATTCTTATTCATGACGTTTTTATGTATAACAGAAAAAAGACAGAACAAATGAGTCGATGATATTATTTCAAACATACCAAAAAACCTGAGAAACTAAAACTCAAAAATCGAAAAACCGTTAAAAATAAAACATGGAAAAACTACAAATTTTGTTTTCAGCCCCCTTCCTTTAAAAAAACAAAATCATTGAGCCCTGAAACATTAATTTTGACCGTGAATGTTCAGAGAAATCTTCATACACATCCGACCACACACACATCAATTCAGACTGTTTCTAAGAAAATGTATTTTGGTTCCTAATGTCTCAAAATATGTTTTTAACATGTGTTTTGAAAAACTTTTTTTTCCTCTATGAAGAAGCAAAAAACTAAATACAATTTATACACAATATTTCATATAATACATTAGTCATTAATTATCACTATGTCGTCATCGCAGTGATTCATCATTTGATTCCGTCATAATCATTATTGCACATTTCTCGTTTGCATCTTGTCATTATCATGTCGTAACGTAATTATAGGCATTTGCATCACTATAATCGAAAATGTGCCTACGTATGTAGTCTTAAATCTCTTAAGTGAGGGCAGGTTACGGGTAGGTAACCTTATGTTACGGGGGATTGAATTCGAAAAACGCACACCTTGGGCGTTAAAAGATTTTAGGCCAATGTTTTTTTAAAAGGGTCGCAAGATACGGTGGTTGCTCCATGCCAACAGCCGTATATAGCTGGATCGCCATAAAATACTCCCTTTTTGCCTCTACGCTCAACCAGCCCAGTTTCCTCCTTTAGGGAGTAGCAAGCTCGTCCTTTCTCGCACCACATATATATTTCGCACAAGAGTTTTGTAATCTCTGAAGCTTAGTTTGAAGTTCGCCAGACACGTCAAGATACACAAGGGAGCAATAATCTAGGTGAAAAATGACAAGAGCGCTTGCAAGCTGCTTGTGTAACGCCTCGGTGGTGCAGAATCTGAAAGATCGGAGTCCATATAAGACTCCGATAACCTGTTAAAATTCCGGCTATTGCATCCACCTGCGGTTTCCATGATATTTTAGAGTCCATGACAACACCGAGGTTATTTGCAGTTTCGTCAAAGAGTATGTAACCGTTATCCTACACCTCAATACCTCGCAGATCTAAATCCTGCAACTTGTTTACACTATATTCTGAACCGAAGATGAATGTTTTTGTTTTCGCGAAATTGAGGCGAAGGTCGTTCTCAGAGGCCAAAGCTAATACTGTTCGCGCCACGGCTGACAAGCGATCAACGCCCACACGAAGATCCCCCTACTGACCTGCGTGTAGGTCTGCAGGTCGTCAGCATAAAGCAAACGTTAAGACACCTTCCGATAAGTCCCCCTTTGGAAATTTAAAACTTGCTAAAATATCACAAAGATCATTAATACAAAGACTGAACAGAAGGGGCCTCAAGACCGAGTCCTGCGGTACTCTCGGATTAGTTGTGAGCCAGTCGGATTCTCCATTTAATTTTGTAACCACTTTCTGATTACGATTTGTGATATAAAATTTGATCCACAGGACTACATTTCTGGTAAACCCCATTCTTATCAGCTTACACAGAAGTTTTGAGGGGGAAATCTAGTCGAACGCCTTGCTGAAATCGATGAGCAGTAGAATGGTAAGCAACTGTTTGTTATCATTGATACCATTCCGAATGCTCTCTGGCAGACTCAATAGTGCTGTTTGCGTGCTGTGATATTTGCGAAAGTCGGTTTGGCGGGGATCTAGAATTTTTGTTGAAACAATAAAGTCTGTGATGTGATCATGGACAATCTTCTCCAGGACCTTAGAAAGAAAACTCAGAAGGGCAATAGGACGGAAGTCCGAAACAACTGATGGTATAGCTTTCTTTTTAAGAGGCACCAAATGAGCCCTCATCCAGGTCCCAGGAAAGACTCCATTATTCAAATAGGAACTGACTGAATATCTAGATATAACCTAATCTATGGTTTTAGTGTTTAAACAATCAGAAAAACAAAAACTGAAAAATTCGTACATTTATTTGTTTACAATAGTATTTTTTTAACTTTAGCTTAGATTTCATTTAGATAACCACGCGCTTAATAAAGACTGTTTCTGCATTTTTATTTTCAAGACAGCGGAATCGGAATCGAAACGACCTATGTCCCGTGTCCCAGCAATCAAATCGAACGCAACATTAAAATAAATTCTATTCATTAATGTTTCCTCCATTCAAAATAACTTAATTTCCACGTGTCAAGCCTTCTAAGAATCCCTGAACGCAAATCACCCAACAATCATCCATAATTAACTCTTTCTAACTACATCTTTAAATAGCGTCATTAATCGAGAAACCATTATTCCTTGCACGTGCCTCCCTTTTCTCTGCGCACCGAGGCCGAAAGGGAAAAAGCAGCAGCACAGTCGCGATGATATATCACGCGCGCGCGATCCCTATCGCGCGTTTACGACGAATTACAATAATGCGACACGTCGCGGCTGTACGTGGGGCACAATAGCCGCGACGTTAGAAGAGAAAAAAGGCACTATGAGTCGCGCGCACAAAAGGTTCCATCCCAGGAAGAAGCGCAGCGAAAGCTCGAGGAAGTCACGTTGAATGTCAATTGCGATGCACGCAAGCGCGAGTCTATTGGCACGAAGACGAGTAGTGTACGGTGAAGACGCGGTGGTCCGTTGATAAAGTGATTTTATATGAGTTTTATAGAGGCGACGAGCGTACGTGGGTTTGTTTGGACATGGATTGCTGATTCATTATAATGGGTCATTATTAGAGATTAAGTTACTTATCTAGTTGTCTTGCGATTTTCAATTTATTGTTTATTGAACATTAACACATTGTACGGTACATTTATTATGATAGGTAAATTTCAGTGATATTTTTAATTCTTATGTTAACTTTTATTGCTAATTATTATTATGGAGTCAAATTTGAAAAATTTCATATACGCGATTCAATAGACATAACATTTCTACATACTCCGTGTCGAAAAAAATATAGTTATTGCCGCTAAACTAGGACTGCTGCAAGACGAAACAAGATGAGACATTTTAAAATCTTGTCTTGATCTCAAGAAAATCATCAAATTTTCGTTCTTGTTTTGATCTCATCTTTGTCTCGTTTTAGTCTTGTCTTTGTTATTATATATCAACCCTGTCTTGATACTGTCATAGTATTATCTTGGTCTTATTAAAATATATCAAATAGACGTTCTTGTAGGTAGTTGTTAGTAAAATAAATTACGTTATTTTATATAAAAAAAATTCGTATTAACCATGTAAACTGGACCTGCACCCATTTTGTTTTTCCAAAGAGAAAGCTTTGTAACGATTAAATTTTCGAAATCCCAGAATCAATTAGAAATTTGCAAACTTCTTACAATAAGAACGCGATGAATTACTTTAATATAATACGATTGAACGCAATTCGCGATTCTGCCGCCGACTCCAAAAAGTCGTACTTAGTTTGAATTAAAATAACCAATTCATTATATTTTATCAAGGAGGTTCTATCATTTCTATTATAAGTATATTTATCATTGTTATGCAAAGTCGATTTGAACTAAGTACTTCAATACGACTTGAGGTGAAGAACAAAATTATATTTATTACTTTTAAAAAAGTTAATAGATTTATACAATATCAAAATCTATTGCCAATATCTTAAAAAATGTGTGATATGAATCTAATTCAAATAATATCCAACACTGATTACCACTTCAAGAATATCCTGCACCACAACAAGTTCAATCTCTCGCGTACAATGACCAGCCCATTCGCGCTAGCATTTCAATCCCCGCTGCCAGCAAACAAACCAAAGGAAACCCATCACCAACCATGCACACATATATACCATCCCGAACCGAGACACCGCATACACTACACAGAACTTGCGCGTAACACTTCTGCACCCGAATAATCCCATCAATTTGGCGCTGCTCGCAGCGCGCAGCTCGCGTCGCGCCGTTACAAATCATTCGGCCGCGCGCGGCGAAAATCTGTTTATCAGCCGGGCAATCGATAAATAATCCGCACGAGAGAGAAAATATCGCGATAAACGTTTGTGTACATGCGCGTGTATGCACGCACGCGCGAAGCGTGTGTTGTATACGAGGAGGATGGCCCCCAGGGGTGAGAGAATCTCAAGAGGAGGATTTTCGCGCGAGGAAGAAGGAGAGACAGAGAGAGAGCGAGAGAAAGAAAGAGAGAGAGAGAGAGAGAGAGAGAGAGAGAGAGAGAGAGAGAGAGAGGGCGACATAAGTAATGAAAACAATGATTGGTATGTGACGTGGGCCATTCTTATGGCGCCGTTTGTGGTGCGCGCGCCGAGTGCACGGGCGGAGTTATATGACCGCTCACTCTTCGCTCTCTCTCTGTATTGTATCTCTGGCTGTGTCTTTATTTATTCTCTGCTCTCTTGTTCGTATTTTCCTGGTTTGTCTATTTCGTTCTAATTTTTCTATTTTATTTGATAAAACCTTTCGAACCAAAGGATAATGACCACTCCTACATGATACAAATTCTTCAGAAGGTATCTTTTTGTGTTAAAATTATATTTATAACGTGCTAATAAACGTTGTGATTTGAGCTTTAACATTGTATTAGTTCTTTCGCTAATATTACTTACTATTCATCGATTGATTAGTGTTTTTTTAATAAGCAGATATGTTCACGTTGTACGATAAATGAGAAAAAAGCGCGCGATATTTAAATTTCTAGCCTAAAAAACGAACTTTTTTGAAGTAAACAATAGTTTGCATGCAGATATTTTGTATTACTTGTACAAAGATTTTATTTAATAATGTATATTTAAATTTATTAAACCGAATGCCACGCCTAAAATGAAAAGATAAAACGTGCGGAGTGCTATCGAAATTGTTAGTTTATATCAACTATAATGTTACTTAACAATTCACAATTCTAAATACACAAATCCTTGACCAACAATCCTTTTTTCTACAGTAATTTCCTTGAAAAGATGAAAGTGATATAAGAATAAATTATCTAGAACTATATTTCGTAAAATTAAACCTATCGAAGTAATTATGATTTATAATATGAATTCTCTAAAAAAAATTAATTTTTCAAAATAAATTTCATAACTACTGGATTGTCAAGTATCCGCATCCCGCAGTGCCAACACCCCTCGAGAAACTTCAAATTGAATTAACCCAAAAATATTATTTCTCGACTCCACCTCTCTCCCACTCCATCACCGTGGCAATCGTCCCTTCTTATCCTCTTCCCGTCCCCGCTCCTTCACCATCGAGTACAAATATAATATATTAGCGTGAGATACGAGTGCCGCGCCGCCGTGCGCCGGTACGCCGTAGGGGGTAACGGATGCCCGCGCTGGCCGGACGTGACGGCGGAGCGTGCGGCTCGCGAAATTCCACCTGGAGATCGCCGCGCCGGGGTAGCGTCTCGCCGCAGGCGACCCCCTGCGGCCCACGCGAGCTGGCCCTCGACGCGCTGCCCCCCCGCCAAGACGGCCACGCGGCCACGAATGTGCCGTACCCAGCGGTACGTTCGTTCGAGCTTGAAGTTTTGTGTGTGTGAGTGTGTGTGTGTGTGTGAGTGTGTATGTGTGTGTGTTTGTGTGAGTGAGTGTGTGTATGTGTGTGTATGTGTGTGTAATTGTGTGTGTATGTGTGTGTGTGTGTGTGTTTGTATGAGTGAGTGTGTGTGTGTGTGTGTATGTGTGTGTGTGTGAGAGTGTGTGTGTGCGCGTGGGTGAAGAACAGATTATGTAAAAGATAATGCAGAAGATTCCATAGAAAGTCTTACAGAAGATTCTGTAGAAAATCATGTAACTGATTCTGTAGAAAATCATGTAACTGATTCTGTAGAAAATCTTGCAGAAGGTTTTGCAGAACATGTTACGGAAGATTCTGTAGAATGTCTTAAAGACAATTCTGTAAAATATCTTGCAGAAGATTCAACAGATAATTTTACAGAAGATTATGTCGAAAATCTTGCAGGTGATTCTGTAGAAAATCATTATGCTGAAACTTAGCAGGTATATTATATATGATCCTCTGTATAAATTATTAAACTTTGAATTCGATCTGATAATATTATTGTTTGTAGTTCATCAAATCATATTACTGTAGAAACTTAAATAAATTAAGGTGTTTACTCTAAAGTAATTACTAAAATTTAAAGTATAGTTAGCGACGGCATATTAGGCTTTAAACTTCGCTTGCTTTTAAAGACTACACAGATAGTTTGTATTTGTAGTTTGCTTCATTTTAATTGCTGCAACAATTACAAATTAGACTTACTATAACTCGCCATTTCAACAATTAGTAATTGTTACTAAGGTAGATATACCAGTGACTCGCCACTGCCCAGTACCTGGCCACTAAAGGCTATTTTATTTTTCAACAACCTTTATAGATAAAATTCGTAATGTATAACTACTAATTGATGTTATGTAACTATTTAGTTTCTTGTATACAAAATGTCGCTACGTAGTTTTGTATTCTAAGCATTAAAAAACTAGTCTGAAATATCGTAGTTACGTGCACCATGAATCTCAACAGATTTCTTACGCTAAGACTAAGAAAAGTGGCATACTTGTTAAGATGATATTATGTTAATAAAAGGTGTTTCTGCTTAAGTAAATATGATTATAGAATCTTAAGAACATTTACAATAGATATAAGAAGCAAAATTAGATAATTATTTATTTTTCAATAAATATTAACTTGGCTATATACTGGTGCATGACAATCGCGTTTGCCCGATAACTGACCGCCTGGTCAGTTATTAGTCAAGTCGCCATCTAGCGTGCTTGTTCGTTTGTCCTAGTACCTGACCACAAAATATTACATAGAGATGTTGGTATAATCTCTGGCAAATGTTCCGAATTTCGTTACCTGAATTTGCTGTAAGTATACAATCGTAAGTATACTTAACTAAAAATAGTAAAATAGTATATTTATAGCATATTTTTTGTAACAAATGTTTGGATTACGCGCTTTGTTATGCTTATGAAGCGGAACCAAATATGGCTGTTTTGTGACATGGTGCAAGCATGCTCCTACTGGATTGCAAATTTAAATTTAACAAGTGTAAATATGTCCAGGCCCTTCCAAATAAATACGTGGTATCATGCGGATGATGCACAGGATGTCGGAGCCCCGCCCCATGATTGGCTGTCCGCCCTATTTTGTATATCCAATTATTTGTAAAAACTACAAGTCCGATCGACTGACTTTATTTTGTACATATCGTTTCATTACAGTAAGCACTACACGGCTCAACTCCAATTCTTACTATAAAACAACATTATAAAAAGTTATTAGCAAAAGTTTGGTATGATTAAAATTTTGAGGTTAGGTTTCAATGCGTAAGCACCACGTATTTCTAATTAATCAGAAAAATAACTCATCAGATCAACTTTATCTTGCATGCAAAAGCTTTATTATAAAGAGCACTACGTGACTCTGCTCTTAATCTTTCCTACAATCTATACTTTAAAAGTAATCACTAAAAAAACATGACTTTAGCTCTGACATCCTTTTATCTGCACGTTAGGATAGCTTGATTTGTTCAAAATAGGTATTAATTATGTACATGCTCCCTAAACATGTGGTAGCAACCGGATGATACCACATATTTAGAGTTAGTAATATTAGTGAGAGTAGTGTGATTTTTTCTCGTTCATCTTTTTATCGCCCGCCGGTCGATAAACGGACACTTTAGTCCTTCTATTTAGGCATAAAAAGCGTAATTTCATGCAAGTGTGACAAAAATGAATTATTTAGTAGATTAAGACTCTAAAACTGTTAAACTATTTCCATAATGAATTATTTATTTAATAATAAATAAGAAAAGTAAATAATTTATCTTAAAATTACAAACAAATAGTCTTCATTTTTAACCTTTGGAGCCTTAAATAACTACTTTACGCACATTTTTATTATTAAATGTTCCCAAATATTTCGTTCTGTATCCCATTTTTAGTAACGTTTAATACCTTTGCTTTGTAAGATGATTTTTCCCTATTGAGATTTTTTTATAACGTTATAAAAGTCAGGGTCAGTTACTAGGGTACCAAAAGTTGGACACTGGGACAGGTCGATTTTGGGTGACCATGTACTGGTACATCGAACACCCTAACATTTCTATTTATAATTTACTTAATGTCGTGAGAAATATTGTTTTTCCACTTTTAACTAAGAGATAATAGTAATATCTTTCAATAAGTAAAAGTTGTTTAGGTCTAAATTTGATTTTAGTGCTTTATATTTTAGATAAACTGTTCTCGTGTTACTAAGTGACCAGTTACTGGTACATCTACCTTACTGCACTAATTATTTTGATGACCCTTACGTAGACTAGCACGCTTGTGGCGTTTGCTACGAAGAGTAGCACATTTGGAAATCTCCCATGAAGACTAGCACATTTCGCCATTCCCCCACTAATTATTTCGATGGCCCTTTCGAAGACTAGCATGTTTGCCACGAATAGTAGCACATTTCGCAATTTTCCCACGAAGACTAGCGCTTTTCAACGGATAATTTTTTAGTATTAAAATGGTTTAGTATCCGACCGAACTCGATAAAAAAAGATCAACCCGATTTACCGAGAGGTTATCAGTACAACTTAAATTTGCATATTCTACATGAAAAGTACTAGTCTTCGCGGGAGAATGGTAAATGGTGCTAGTCTTTGTGGGAAAAGGGCGAAATATGCTAGTCTTCATGGCAGAGTTCCAAATGTACTACTCTTCGTGGCAGTTTGAATTGTGCTAGTCTTCGTAAGAGCCGTCGATTTGTGCATGTAACAGTTCTAGTTGTAGTGCAACAATAAGATAAACTATAAATAGAACTCTACCAGTTTAAGTAAAAAATTATTATCGTTATTATAAAAAATAGTATTTTCTTTAAAATATTTTAAAAACTACAACTGAAATAAGTTTAGGGAGATTAAAACTAGATTGAGCAAAAGAAAGTGTTCGGGACTATGCCTCACTCATACTTGTCTTCTACATGCAATAAAATTGTAATTACTGTATATTATAATTAATAATTTTACTTATAGAACTTAGAAATACGACAGACAACTAGTATATAATAGTTTAGATTGCAAAGTCCATACATTCAATAAATACTTTAGATAAGCCAACATGTTGCAAAAAGTTTTTGCAACGCTTATTATATTTAAAAAATATAATTATAATTTATGGTAGAAAATAATAGTACTAACTCACACGTAAATTCAAAATAGAACTAAAATTTCATATGATATAAATTACTTCATTTCAGAGCAGCTGATATTTATACCGCGGCGAAATAGTTCGAATTCAGATGTCGATCTCGCAATCAGCGGCAATTAATAACCCTCACTCAAAAATTCCGTGCGTTATTAATGACGTCTCGACGAACGAGTATTGTACTTCCTCATAACTTTTGACGCTGAGTAAAAGCGTATTGACGGCACTTACGACACGTCAATACTAGACGACAGAGAACAAAAAATCGCTCTTGAGGCCACGAGTCTGTGGGCAAACTCGAGCTCCCAAATACGTTGTAGATACATTCATAATTGATGGAAACAGGTAGCCTGAATAAAAATTAATACGCTTTCAAATCCATCGAGTCTGATTGTAGCTATGGACCACCCATATTTGATTTAATAATCAATATACATATAACTAATGGCTGGGCGAGATTTTCTAGTTCAGACGTATACATACATAATCAATGTCATATTGACAGACGTATACTGCATCAAGGTAAGGCATACTATTTCACGTTGGTATATTCAACTTCATTAATTAATAACATTCGATAAAATATTACAACATTTGCGCAGCACTTGATGTGATTATTATGATTGCACGTCAGTATAAGAGTCGAAAAGTCCCAGATTATCTTCTCGCTATTTTAAACAAAATTGGAACAAAATATTAATGAAAATCAGACAAATTGGGTATCACATGAGTGACATTCTACATACTTTCAATGTTACTGATACGTTTGATTTTGAATTATAAATTAAAGGCATGAAGTGCAATATCTCAAATTACATTCAATCATTTACGGCACTTGTCAATCGATAGTGTTACGTTTGTCCTATCATTTCAAATTGATTTTTATTATATAAAGATCTAACACAATTTACACAGTTTATATTTATTAATCTTAGAATTTTTGTTCAGTAACGCTAATTTTTGAAACATATTGTTACATATTTTTAAACCAAATTAAAATTTATAATTTAATTACCCGTGTATATTTATTCATGTTACTATTATCATTAAAAATTAAAAATAAAATAGGAGATCATAACAAAATAACATTAATAGCAAGTTCATCGTATTCTTTGAAATACTACGTCTAACAATTTTTAGCTTATTAACATTTATAACCTTCTTATTGTGTGAAGTATTACAGTGTTATTGACTATCTGTAACAATCGGCTTTCAATGAATACCCTCGCATTCAATTAAGATTAAAAATATAGTCTAATAAAAACAAAAATAAATGGATCGTCGTAAAACCAACAATAAAACCATTTAATCATCATGTTTCTGACCTAAGTAACGATTTTAAAAAATAAAAGTAACCAAACGAATCTAATACGAGACCGCGAAAAGAACTAAAAATAATCTTTCCTCTCCAAGGTAACGATACACCCCAACGAGTTATAATAGCCAGAGCCGAGAGACGTCGTATACCCTTGATATCAAAGCTCGTCATCGAGGAGCGAGTGGAGAGTATCGAGCGTGCGAGAATAAATCAAAGGAGACGAGGAGAGAACCCATGGAAAACAATTACATGCGCAACTTCCGTCGGATAATCAACGCCCCTGTGGAGGAAGAGGAATAAAAAGTAGAATCGAAGCAGAACAAGAAGAAGCAGAATCAGAGAAGAGTGAAAGAGAGACTGTACTGCGGTACAGTATATATACGAGCGCTGCCCTTGATTCATTCACAAGACGGGCCCGGTAGCTTTATCTCGGAATTCGTCCCGGAAAGGACGCTGGACTTCTCCGAACACCCTACACTCGCACTCTCTCTCTCTCTCTCTCTCTCTCTCTCTCTCTCTCTACTATACTCCAACGCTCAACTTAGAATGGAAATGGAAATTGAACCTAACCTCAACCACGATGTGTGTATAAATGTATATATGGTGTGTATGCATGTATGTGTACGTGCAGATCATGTAGCGAACGAACAAGAACAAGAAGAAGAAGAAACAGCAGAGTAGAGAGAAAGAGAGAGAGAGGTGAGAGGGGGTCCAGCTCCATTCACGTTTCTCACTCGTGTCTCGCTGCGCGATGCTATCGCGCGCAACGGTTTTCGGGCCGAGCGAGACATCGATCTTGGTCCTCCTAATTATTTTCAAGATGGAGAGCCTCAATCTCAGTCTGACGCGTCGCGTCCTCGTCGTCCCGGTCCTCTACCCACACATACAGGAGGAAGAGGAGATGGTCAATGGGATGCAGCGTCGCAGAGAGGTCTTTGCTGGATCTTTCTTTGAATGAACGTAAGAGAGAGAAAGAGAGAGAGAGAGAGAGAGAAATCGTGTTTCTAAGTGGCTTTATAATGGGGACGTGCGAGGAGGCTCTCGTGTTTTGCTCGCTTCGGTGTCTTGTTGGTGTCTTATCCGGTATTATTAAATGCGCGTGCATAGGCTTATCTGTGGAGGTTTGTGCGGTTGGTAGTTACAATACGGTGAAGCTCTATGATAGATGATGTGGATAGAATTAGAAGTTGCTTAGACAATTATTATTAAATTGCGGTGGGATATCAATAGCAGTCTTGGTAGCGAAACTCATTGTAATTCTGCTGCAATTTTTCAACATGTAATGGAAGTTGCAGCATAACGCGTGTGCTTTTTGTATACTTTTACTATATTTTTGATGACAGACGATGGCGTCTGCAATTGCTTCAACATTGCGAAAAAAGCTGTTTATCAAATATTATGCAGCAAAATCGTTGCCGACTTATAGTAGAAGAGTGCATAAATTTCATTACACAAAGGTTTTGTTTGTAATTTTTCATTGAAAATTTCTTTCAATTATACAAATTTTGGTTTACACTTCTTTACTGTAAGTCTAACTTAATTTTGATGCAGCAGAAATGTAGGAAAAGAAATGAAATTAAATATATATTTCATGCAATAATACATTTTAAGAAAAGCAAAGGTAACACGTGGAATTTAAATACTTTGTTGATAATATTCATAATGTTGACTTTGCGAAGTGTTAGATTGAGTCATTGACCAAATATAGATAATAATTAACTTCGAAAATCAAGTATTTCGGCCGATTTACAGTAGATTGCTATTTTACTTAGTTAATTTGAATAATACATACACGCAAAGAATTTAACAAAAAAAGCGTACTTTTATTAAAAATTTGTTAATTTAAATAAAAATTTAATGAAGTTATTTAAGCTTAAAATGGAAAATATTTTCAAAAAAAATTATTATTTTGATTGACGTTCAATCATATTTGAAAAATAATAATTATTTGCTTATAGTTTAGTATAATTGTTAAAAAGTTTTTAAAAATATTGATTCTGGGGAGCATTATAAAATCATATCTATAAAGCTTATTACAAGCGAACATTAGAAGCTTTAGATTTTAAATTGAAAAGTTATTAATAAATTATTCGTGAATCCTAATTTTATATAATAATTAGTATAAAAGTTCACAAATAAAGACGCTTTAGAATCTAAAAATCGGTAAAAAATTATGTTTGCCACTAAAGA
Source organism: Gastracanthus pulcherrimus (assembly GCA_949152435.1). NCBI lineage: Eukaryota > Metazoa > Arthropoda > Insecta > Hymenoptera > Pteromalidae > Gastracanthus > Gastracanthus pulcherrimus. The sequence goes on along the minus strand of OX424575.1, from coordinate 24,624,867 downwards.
ACCTGTTAAATAATTACCTTCATATTGTACTAGAAATTAAATATTTATAAAACATTATGAATATCATAGCAGGATTGAGAAAATCAGTGACGTTTCTACCTGTGAGCAAGCACTTTCAATTGTTAAAAATTAACTAAATAATCGAAAACTTCCAAAAACATTTAAAAATGCTTTATATAATTACTAACAATAAACATTGCTATTCATCGCATTCACCACTCACTTTCGAAAAGCCCAATTTCCAAACCAAAATATTGTTCCATCATTAAAAATTCAAAGCGCCATCTCTCCGCGCGCACCGAAATCGCCCGTATGATTCATTTCCATAGCATAAAAATGCGCGAGCCGCGATGGGGTCGCCGCGTGCCGTGTCAAGTGGACGCGTGGCGCAGGATCCGGACGATAATGGAAACGTCTCGATTGTTGCCGAAAGCTCGACAATGGGCACATGGCTTTTGTGGGAAGAGGCAAACGACGTACACCGAGACAAAAAGCCCCGCGCGTGTATATCGATCTCGCGGCAAAGCGACAGCGCGGCTGATTATGGCTCCGGGCAGTGGTGTTATTCTTTGAGCCGGGCTAGAAGGGAAATGGTCAGAGGAGCGAGCGATGTTCTTGGGGAGTCCCTCTGGTGCTTTGAATTATAATTGATCATTCGCGAAGTTTAATTGAAAGGAAACATTGTTTTAGAATAATTGATTTAAATGAGCACTGAAGTTTAGAGTCTTTTTAAGATGTTTCCATATTTTTCTGATTGTCGGGTTAATTGAGTAACTTGTTAACTTTCGCTACGTAACTTATAATGAGAGAGTTAGGGCTGCAAATCCTGCAATATCCTGAAACTTTGAGGTATTATGTCACAAGAGTCTGAACATTCTTTTTAATAGGATCTTGTTCACATGATATCTGCTGTTGTACTGAAACTATATATTATTTTAGTGGAAAAGGGTACTACTGCTGCTGAATATATTTCTGCAAATTTTTAAGCTAGAAAAATGATAAAAACAATAAAAGTAGATGGAAAGCACTTTAAGTTAAGCTTTGTTTAAAACCATTAATACTTCCAAAGTTATGAAAAATCGCTAAATTTAAAATTTAAAAGAGTTATAAATTAAATCATCGAATTTTCATGTATTTTTCGTCAGTTTATAATCGTTCATAACATTGGGAGAAATGAACATTATTTACGAAATGAAGCTCGAATAAATAAAGCTCTTTCTATTTATTTTTATTATCTCTTAAATTTCTTTTCTCGATTAAAATCTTGCAGAATTTCGATCAGAAGTAGAGTTACTCCATTTTTCACCGAAAAGCATAATTGCAGCAGAATCATAGTTGCAACTATGGCTATCTTAAATAAAGAGTATTTCATATTTTGTAATAATAAAATATATTCCGTAGTTTAATAAGGATATTCCAGGACCAGCATCTATTAATTTCTCGTTTTAAATGTAACTCTACAATATTAATTTCATTTTAATATATTCTATTTGAAAGTATCAACATAATTACAATGAATATTTAAATAAGATTACCTTAATTTAAACGATATAAAACAATTCATAAACCGATAGTAGCAGTAACACATCTATAAAATCTCAATTTTAATAAGTTACCAATGTTTGTTTTATTTATAAACAAACAATGATTATATGGTTCTTGTAATTAGAAACGTAATGATTCAATCATAAATGTTTAATCATAAATTTCATCACCCAAAAACAAAAGAATAATTTCACTGTAAAAATATTCTCATTATTCAAATCGTCAATATTCTTTTAAACGATTATTCGTCCTTTCAAGAAAAAAGACTACAAAAGAACCTTATTACCATTTCCTCAATACCGCAGAAAATCATTTCACCCGAGGCGCATAGGTAAGCGCGACACGTATACTCGCACGCGAGCAACAACAGCGCAAACCGCCGCAGAGCCACCATCAAATTTCCTATTCATTCGTCGCGAACAATCGCGGCTTGATGCCGCACTCCGTGCAGCACGGAGAAGAAAACAAAAGTGAACGCACGTACGCATCATCCCGCTCCGAAATCCATCGCTTTTCATTCGCGCGAATCCTTTTGTCCGCCTCGCAAAACGAGCCAGCGCACGCGCACTAAACTGCAATTAATGTCCCTGTCACACTTCGTCGCGATACGCCGAAGGCACGTAGGTTATAGGATATACTGGCATATATATATGAGAAGCCTTTCATAGCGCGTCGCGAGCGTTGTTCTGTTTACATCTTCTCTCTGGCTTTTATGCTATTTTATGGGTTTGTCGCGCTGGTTATCCGTTTTTCTCTTGTGATTCTTTTTCTTTGGCTTTCGAATTGAATGACTGCCGCATGTCGATAGATACGTGATTTGGATTTCGTGTAGTATTGTACGAATGTCGTATTATTTGATGATTCAATTGTATTGATGACGTAAGTGTATGCTCAGCTTGAAATTTAGGTACAGATCAAATAATACGATTTAATTTAATTTATGTTACAATGTGGTCATTTAATCAATTTTAATTCTCACAAAACGTATATTCAATTTGGTCAATATTATATGTTTTTTTAAATACTCATAAAATAATTCAATGTAATAATTACATCTATGCTTATTATTTTGATAAAGAATATAGCTCCAAATTTGGCTAATTTAACTCAGAATTGTCTCAAACAGATGAATATATTGACTCCAAAAGATCGTTTTTTCAGAATAATACTTTAAAGTTATTCATATTATAAATTATCGTAAGTCGATTATGAAGGAGTGTATATTATTTTATTAACCCTTATCTGTATGATTTCTTTAGCAGGTTATATAGGGGTATTGATTTGGACTAGTACCAAATCTTTCACGCCTGCTTTGGATGGAAGTAACCCACTCCGAATCTCTCGTCCCCATCCCATTCTGTATGAGCTTGGGACATTGGAGCTAGATCTACATTTAACGCACTAATCGTATTTATTATGTATATTTATATATTATGTATATATATTTTGATGATATACTTGTCCCTATAATTGAGATGCATCCACCTTTCATCGTTTATTTTCATAAGTTATGTAGCATGTATGACGACCAATTTTCCTTATGAAAAAAGTTCAAAGTACCAGCTGGAATTTGAAACGAGGACCTTCGGATTAGTAGGCTGAGTCCAACATCTACTAAGCTATCTCGACTCTCTTAGTAGATAATGTAATAAACCATTGATCTGTAATCCGGATGGTATCCCATGTTTAGGGGTCCTGGACATTTGGATTTTCTGATTTGTGTAAAATAGGTCTCGAATATTTACCCAAGCCCCCTAAAACAGTAGGTATCATTGGAATAGTACCCCAAGTTTAGTGGACTTTAAACATTTGAATAGCCTGATTTCTCCAAAATTGGTTTTAAATGCGTTCAAGCCTCCCTAAACATAGCATATCATTCGAATGATACACATTACACAACCTTCAGTTAAGCCATATCGGAAGTATTATATACCTTACCCATGCTTTATTAACACCTAAAGCCGTTTACGTATCAGTACCCACCCCAGCTTCAAGAAGCCAACATAATGAAAAAACTACTTAACTATACCACTCTACTAAATCCAAATTTCCCCAACTGTTTTCAAAATAAGTCTCCGGAATAAGAAACCCTCTTTCGCACAGTCCACCAGCGCGAACAAGGTATATATAAAATGCAAACTACACATGACCAGCAACCAACAAGCAGCAGCAGCAGCAGGCACGCACTCCGCGCGCTCGTAATTCACAATAAAGCATTATGTGCTTTCTCATTCGCTAATCATTCCACCTCTCTCTGCCGGCCCGTGCGCTCGCGCTCACGTTCTCACCAGCAGCATTCACACTTTTTCTTCCCCTTTCACAGTACGTACGTACGTATACGTAGGGGTACAGGTAGTCCTGCACCAGGTTATACGACGGCGCACACTCACACGCGCGCATCTCGCACTGGCTTTATGGTGTATATATGTTTATGTGTATATCGTGTGTACGCTATATACGTAGGCGCGGGAAGAACAGGTGCGAGAGAGAGAGAGAGAGAGAGAACTTCTCTCTCTCTTGTACTCGCGTATACATTCATTTCCATACGCGGGCACGGGCCCTCGTAAAGCCGACTTAATTTAATGTGCGCGCGCTCGCCTGCGGTAATAAAATCATAACGCGCGAGCTCTGGGTGTATAGCTCGAGAGCCGCGGGCGTGCACTCGGATTATCCGGCGCGTGGAGCGTAAATGGATACGCGAGGACGAGGACGAGGACGAGGACGACTTAGCCTTGGGCCATCGAAAACCGGGTGAGAGAGGCTGGTGTGGGCGAATGGATGGATAAGTGGGTGGGTGATGCGCCGACGAGGAGATTGGGTTGTGGATTGCACGCGTGCGTGCTTTGGGAGAAGTTGATATTGGTGAAGATATTGGGTGGGTTTTATTGGTTTTTAGAGATGTTAATTTAGGTTATAGGTAATGGTCGGGGATTTGGATAGGATAACTCGCAGAACACTCGAAACGAGTAAAAGAACTTGGGGTGTGTACAAAACTTTTTTAAACGGTCGTATGGGGGTCTTTTACGACCTCAGCGATTTTTCGATGACGCGTCTTTCTGCAATAAGAAGGAAGCAGGACATGGTCTCCGTTTCTAAAAGAATTAATAATATATCGGGATGATGGAGTAGAAAGCAACTGAGTATTTGTTTAATATTTTTGGAAGCTATTAGCTGGATTGGAACATTATAATATAGAATTTGTAAAAATCACATTGCACACGAAGGGTTAAATGAAAAATACTTCCTTGCATATTAAGCTTCATCTACTCAACCACTTTATCATTTAAGAATATGTTTTTTTTTATTCAGTTTCACTGCTCCAACAATACTTTTACTCTATTGATTCGTTTTAAATGTGAAAGATAATATGTTACAACAATAATGTTAATAATATCTTTATTTTCCATTTTCATAAAGTATTCTGCAACCACCACTGCGTATGCTGCAAAAACTGTTCAATTGCTACCGAAAGGATTCACCTTGGAAATAATCCTCATTGTACACAAATTTGCATTGTTTTAGTAAAAAACAACAACTCCACTTCTGATCATAACTCTGCAAATTTTTAAAATTATTTTATCTAAATCTAAATGGTACTCGCAACACATAATACCATTATAGTTGAGAGGTTTTTAAATATTGAATATGTTATGTAACGTACAAAGATGGCGAGTAGGCAGCAAAAAAAATATTTGAACGACGTGAATCAAACTCACGGACTGGAGAGCGCGAAGCTCATGCTCAAATCGAAGCCAACGTCTACGATGCAAACCGAGTGCATCTTAGTCTATATATCCCTTACTGCTAACTCGTCTTACGCATACTACTGACATACCCGTGACAATTACTTCGGTAGAGTAATACGCGTAATTTTCTGCAGTTAGGCTTGCATGCAGTATTGACAAGGTATAACAAGATAAGAGCAGATAACAAAATAACAGATTTGAAAAGTCTTCCAATATAATATTGAATTTTCGTAAATATCCTTCAAACTTTGTCCTCAAATTAAATAGTCAATATGAAAATATTCAACTCTTCTTTGATCAGTACAATCAGAAATTAGTATTTAAGTGCGAACTGGAATTTTATACAGTGTATACAAGAAAGGTACTCTAACAGCTTCACAACAAAGGTGGACATGTTATTGCGCTGTTCATCCTAAATTGTCAGCCTAATATAAATCACCCATATAGAACTAATTAATATGTTGAAAGAAATTGAAGTATATAGGAGAATAGGACAAAATAGTCACTTTGAGGGATAAAATGGACATTTTGGATCTAAAAATATATAAATCGCATTTTAAGCAAAATTAATACTTCTGAAGTATATATTAATAATTCATTTATAATTACCAATGGATAAAAACTATCACAATAAGTGTGATTATCCAAAACTTTTAATATCAAAAGGATACTACCTGTAACGTTAAAAGTGACTATTTTGTTCTTGTAGGGGCAAAATAGACATTGATAAAAAAACAAGTAATACAAAACAATTGGGGCAACTTTATCACTTTGCGGGTGAAATTATCACTCTAAGGACTAAAATGAACACTATACTACTTATTTGATTATGGTAATTTAATTTTAGTTTTAATAATATGTAGCATATAGTTGAAACAAATAAGACAAATAAGGTGGGGCAAATGTGTGCTTGTTTGGAGGCAAATGGTCACTTTTTTATTTTTTTTGTTCATCTTAATCTTATTTTCACAATACCAATATATACTTCATACATTTGTGTGTTTATAAATAAATTTTGGACTTTTAGGAAAAATACTTTTTTAAATAATATAAATGTTAGTTTTGCTTTGTGTCTATAGTGCCCCTCTCTCCCCTGGTAAGATAATTCGACAATTTTAGAGGTTCTTTATCATTTTTCTTTTTTTTATGTAAATCATGATCAAATAATAGTTATTGTGATTTTTTTATTATATGTCCGTGACTTGTAAGATTGCAGTCGTGAATTTTATGTATTATATTCTTTTTTTTGCACAATTTCAATTTTAATATTAATCGTAATTAGTGTAAATTGTTATAATAAAATTTCGGATACTAAAGAACGATAAATTCAAGCTTCACTTTAACTTTTACCTTCGAATTCGAAGATCTTTTATCGTTCGTATAGGTGTCGCAGAAAAAAAGAAATTCACGTCACCGAATACTCACAAAAAATTTTTATTTTATACGACTGGGGCTCAAAACTCATTTCATTAGCACATAAGAAAATTAACGTTGTAATCGGATACAATATAATTTAATTTGTAAATAACGGACGATTTATGCCACCATTCATAAAAAAAACCTGCGAGATCCGGCGCGAGCGCGAACAATAAAAACGTGAAACTCTTTCGATGACATCACCCGCCCCTCTGTAACACAAGAAGAATTTTATCAAATTCCCCCGATCCTCGTACCTATGAATGAAATAGGAAGAAAACGAAGAACCGGCCTCCACGAAACGACGTTATATCGACCCGTCGGCCGCCGCGCGCATATGAATGAAGCTTTTAAGCTCATTAATGAATGAAGCGAAGTGAAAGAAACGGATAGAATCCTTGACTCATTCGCATCCTCGCAGTTTCACACACGCGCGCTCGGTCCATTCATACTTGTGGCACGCCGCGGCGACTTCTCATACTGCCGTCCGCCCGACGGCCGATACTCGTGGGGAATCTTGTTTTCTTTTTTTTTTGTTTGTTTCAAAGTCGAAACGGCACGAAACCGCGGCTCGGGCAATTTAGAAGCGGTGCGTGTATAGAGAGCGCGGTGTAGTGGGGAAAAACGTATAGATTGGGAGGTCGGATAAGGGAGCGAGAGAAAGTGCAAATAGAAAGGACCTTGAGGCTGGAGTGCTCGCGCGCGCAGGTAAGGAGAAACGGAAATGGATGGATGAGCGGAGACAGATAAGGAAGAGTGGCATTTTTGGAGGATTCCGTGATTTCGGCGTTGCGCAATAAGCTGTGGATTTTAGTGAAATAGAGAAGTTTTCGAAGAGTATTTTAACATTTTTGTACAGTTATGTAATGCAAGTGAAAATATTGTTTTATAGTAGGCATTAATAAACATACTTCAGTTATTATTATTTTAACATATAAAGATCTCCATTTATTCTTTTTTACTATATCACTACTATTTCAATTCAACGAAATTTATTGCGTAGCTACTCAACAAAAGAAAACCATTTCGTTTCTGGGCCTGAACATTTTTTCAAACTGTATTTGATTCGATTTATTGCAAGTTTATTATATTTCGTGTATTATTTTTGTTACTGTAGTAATGCATTAAACCAGTCAATTAACCCAAAAGATTAAGAATATAATGATAATAAACGATACGAATTGATAAACAATTTGTATTAGTCGTTAAAGCCAAATTATAGGCTGAACTTTAAGGGGATGAGTCAGACCTACTTTACTTGCTGATAAATGTATTCGAATACTTCGATTTTCGCAAAAAATACGTAGAAAAATCAAATTTCCATTTCTGGGTTGCTTCGTTTGCGAAAAATACATTGTGGAACACTCGGATTATTATCAGAATAAAAAATTAGCATAATCACATAATTGCTAATTATTATTCGCATAATTATTCGAGTGTTCCGCTATGTGTTTTCCGTAAATAAAGCTACCCTGTAAAGAAAATTTGATTCTCATGCGTATGTTTTTAGAAAAACGAAATTTTCGAATATTTTTCTCGACGGCTAAAGTAGATCTGACCATCGCCGTAAAAATTCATTTTTAAAAAATAAAAAAATAACCTTCATCATTTCTTCTTATAAAATGTCACAAGTTACGTAAAAAACTGTAGTGTCTCCCAATAGTTAAGCTTTCACTCTGCCCAACAATTTTATACAACCACCCTAACGAACCGCTGACAGCGCCAACCAAACTAATCCCCTAATCCAATATCCCTCAAACTGAAAGAACGCGAAACCTCTTCCAAAAAACAGCAAGGACAAAATCCCTCGTCTCTTCACCTGAAAAACAAGCACAACCCAGAATCTTCGCCATGGCGCACCGCATCCCAAAGGAATTCGCGTCCATCTGCCCCATCCATCCGTCCAACCTCCTCAGCGGAAACAGGCTATACACGCAGCTGCGGCCGCTTTGCGCGGCTAAGAGGTGTCAATGTCTGGCTATTAATCCGAGCGCGACTGGACAGGTAGGACGAGTCCGCTCTCGGTTCACGTCCGGTGTTCTTACCGCGCCGCGAGATAAAGCTCCTCTCGGAGGAGGGAGGCAGAGGATGAATCGAGCGCCGAGGCCATTTATATACGCATACAATCCGCGTAAAAAACGGTGTCCCGCATTCCGCGCGATCATCAAACCGGCGTGTGTACAGGCAAGATGCGGAACGACGTAGATCCTGATTAGGACGGGAGGAGGAGGATTATGTAAGAGAGGGCGAGGGTGCTCGGTTTGCTCTTGCTTTTGCTATGGGTGAGGAGTTGGTCGATGCTGGGAGTCCGTGGTGTGTTAGAGGATCGCGGTGCGGTCGAAGGGGTTTATAAGTTACTCAAGCGCCATGCGCGGATAAATAGGTGAAGGATGATTATAATTAATGGTGGCGAGCGGGATGGAAGCTGAAAGTGATCGATTTCCACTTGGCTTTGAGTGTAACGTTAAGAAGGTTTAAGAAATAATTATACTAAAATAATGGTATGTTACATAGTCTTATTTATGGAGCAAGAATTTAGGAAAATTATAGAAAAATCCGTGCAAACTTTCATAAAAACATTAAAATGTGCTCTTGTGATTTTTGGTACAAAACATTCAAAAAATTTCTACAATTGGCTTATTATGATGAAAAAAGTAATTTTCTAATTTCATTATTGAGTAACAAAAGAGATACCTGGTTGCACAATAGGCATTAGCACTATTACATGGTTGCACAATAGGCATTAGCACTATTACACATCATGGTGTGGTTTGCTTTCAACTAACTATGTTTTTACAAGCCGTCGAATACGCCAAACTCTTTGCATCAGAATAACAGCAGTCATATGATAATACATACAACAAAGGGTACATAAAAATGCAACAAACTGAAAAGAAAACTTGAACCAGTTCCTCTGCGTCAGGATTCCGACAAATTTGCAACAGAAAAGTAGACAAGAAGATTGAATATTTACATTAAGCCTATAAAAATTGCATCATAATGGTGGCAAAATTACGGCAGATATAAGCAGAATTGCAGCTCTTTGTAGTAAAACTGCAACAGCGTTACGATAGTACATACAATAAGTACACAGAAATTGCAGAAAACTACGTAAAAAACTTGAGACAGTCCTTTTGGGTCAGGATTCCGGCCGACTTATGGCAGAGAAACGTAGACAGGAAACTTGAATATTTACGTCCACACCCAGAAAATTGAGTCAGAATTGCGACACTAAAATTACAGGTTCTCACTTGTTGTACAATTCCAACGGCAGCTAAAGATAGAGAAAGAAATCATATAATGCCAAAAATTGCAGTTTTCTTCCGTATTTATGTCGCAATTCTACTGCACGAATGTTATCTGTACTCTAGCTGTCACAATTTTTCTCCTCCCAAGTTTTTTACTGTAATTATGCTACAATTATGAAACACTTGCATGTGCTTTATGTCAATCACCTTACTGCACTTTCATTGCGCAAGTTTAGCGCGCTTTTGACTCAAATTAGTTGCTTCAAGTTTCTTCTGCAATTTTGAAAAGAGTCTAGAGAAGTCGATAGCCAGTAAAAACATACTCAAAATTGGAAGCACACAACGCATGGTCTGCTGCAATTTTACTGAATTTCACAAAAATTACAGTCGAATTGCAACAAAATTGCGGGGTGTATTACCAGAGTCTACTAGAATTATATTAAATACTGTCCTTATTACATACTTTGATAATACTTTTTACGGTCAATATTTATCTAGCATGTATCGACAAAAAATACACTTTCCAAACCACACTCATTCACGTAAAAAATTGTAACCTATACAGAGCATGCACTAGTGGAAAACAATTCTTACAACCAGACCCCTCCTTCTCCCAAGAATTTCCCTATCCGCGTAAACGAAGCGCGCTTTGAATTAGCGCGCTCGTTAATAATCACACCGAGCTTCACTTCGTTGATAGAAACTGGTAGCCCGTGCTCCCGCGTGCGAGTAGCATCACTCGTGTGGCCTTTTATCCGGGAGGACAGCGAGCAAAAATCCCAGCCCGATAGATAAGCCGAGTGGTTGGTTGGCCACGCGGGGCGCGTTTTATTTCCCCGCTCGTATAGCGCGTGTATATCGAAGCGAGAAAGATAGCGCGTGTTTGACAAACCTGTCGCCGATTGGCTGCGCGCCCCGCCGGTAGATTAGAAAACGGGAAAGGTGGCTGTACGACGCGTGGCCGAAGGAGGATCGTGATGGTTTTGCTGTTGAGTTGTATGCGAGAGGAAGGTAGTGTATGAGTAAACAGGGTGAGATTTTTGTTTTATTTTAATATTTTATACATCAACAATTTTTTAATTAGCTTGAGGTAGATAACGAAGTTTCTTTTAGTTAATAATATTTGATTTGTAAGAGAGTCCAATTAATGATCTTTATGTAGGATGCAAGGAAAATAGGCGATTATCGCGATTTTTTTCCTATACAAAAGAATACAAAAGTAATCAAATTTTGTATACTTTATTGTACTATGAGTTTAGAGTAATTTTACCTTTATTACACTTTACATGTTGCATGGTTATTTTTACGGAAAGAAATAGAAATTAGGTAGATAAGTTAAAAATAAATAAAGTTTTATTTGACAAGAAATCAACAGAGTAGGAGGAAATAAACTGTTAGAAATTGAGCGCATTGTTACGATCGTGCAACACGTGACCGTGGAGTGGGGGAAGACGCCGGCTGCGCGAGTGCACGATAACTGTGACATCAGTGCAAGTGACAAACGATATTAAAGAGTCCACCGCTACGGGACTGGAGAGACATAACTGTAAGTGTCATTTTCTTATTTATATATACGGTGCAAGTAAGACAGGGTTTTCCTATGCCTTATTATTGACGAGTTCAGTAGGCAGACCCGGTACAAAATGCATTACTTTAGTAAATTTATATTCGACCCTATAGATAATGCGAAGTCCCCTTTGATCTGTAACAGTTATAAAATAACAAAGTTTTGGACTATTATTCCTTATTAAAATAGGTATAGACAATGATTGCTAGATGTTTTAATAAAAGGGGATTTAAAATAGTATATCGTGTACCAAGGGTGAATAGTAGGCTTTTTGGCCAGCGTGTAGTTTGCAGTACGATCGAGGCGAGCAAGCACGAACCGAAGACGAGTCTGCTGGACGAAAAGTTAACGGACGAAAAGTGTCCGGGCGAAAATATGTTTTTCCTCACGCTTTGCGCACTTTTAGAGAAATGAAAAATAGCGAAAATCGTGAAAATGTGCCAAAATAGTATATTGTACTGTACAGCGAGCCGGAGATAAATACTACAATCACACGAGGTCGAAATGGCCCTCTCGCACGTGGTGCACACTATATTTTTTGTAACGTATGTCTAGAATTTTGCCAGTTATATTCTCATTTCTATTGGCTTCAGAAAGAGCGGGCGTAAAATAAAATGAACAGCGGGTGTAATGTATTCACTTTCCGCCGGTCGGAAAACGGTCACTTTAGGCCCGGTTTTGAGAGCAAAAAAACGCTTAAATCGTGCATGCCTGACAAAATAGTACATTATATAACATGGGAAAAAGTCGAATATTTTTCCCGCGGGTAAGTAGTATCACCCGAGGGAAAAATCGACTTTTTTCTCGAGTTACATATAGTACTTTATGCCCATCTCAAATGTTTTTATGCCCATCTGAATGAAAATGACCACTTTTTTCCCTGAAAAACGAGACCAAAATTACGCCTTTTGCCCGCAAAAATGATTAGAGAGAAAAAGTGACTTCACTAGAAACTAGTCCAAATTCCTTTATTTCATCAAGTTCTACCAATAACCCTGATTTTCGATTGTCTTTTAACAATATTGTCTATTAACAGACCATTAGTCCCGCTTTCCAAGTCAAAAAGTGGTAACAGTTGAAATAGGCATAAAGTACTATAGGGTACTTGTCCGTATTAGTGTGCCATGAAGCAATGTTTTGAATTTAATAATTGATTGCTGAACGTATATAGCTTTAATCTTTGCTATTGAAGTTTACATAGGTACTCTAACGTTCCGCGTTTAAGATGGAATTTGTTTTAATTGAATATATTAAGCATTCATACAGATATATTAGAAATAAAAAAAAAGGTTTTGGTCCATATTAGTGTGCTTCTTCAATAGGCTATAACGTATTACTGTGCCCAATCTGCCCGTATTAGTGTGCGTGTTCACAATTCTGTGCCCCCGATTAGTGTGCCTGCTCAAAAACTGTACCCCCGATTAGTGCTCATGAAATCTCATTTTAATTATTTCTATAATTACTGCTAAATATTAATACTAATGGAATCCATTTTTTGTTTAAGTATAAGATAACTTAAAATAAGCTTAATTAAATAATTTTATTATTATTATTTTTTATTTATTCATTATTTTGAAATATTATAATAAATAATTGTAATTAGACAGTTTTTAATTAATAATTACTAAATATAAATAAAGTTTCAAAATATTTGAAATTAATAAATGTGATAGACACAGAGATATTATGAACAAAACTAAGTATTTGACACAGAATTCATAATCTATAAATTATCTAAATTCATGCAAACTGATACAATGATAATGATTTATTATGCACTATTCCATAACAACAGCTTTGGAAAAAATAAAGCTTGCGAAAACTTCTTCTCCCTTAGAATTCTACAAGCAGAAGTGAGGTTATTCCGTCTATCATGAGGGGGCGCATAAATACGGACAAACTTCGAAAATCTCGCGGTATTACTGGATTCATTAATAAATTAATAAATTGAATCTAAAATGTTCATTTCACATTTTTTAATATTAAATTGAATTATTTTATGATACAATAAATATTTTGTTTGTCATAAATCACGTCCGAATAATTAAATTAAGTTTTGAAAAGTCAAGCAATCCTTAGCATTTTAGACAAGGAAACAAAGTAAAACCACCAACTCATGATTCATATGTTTAAACAAATTATAACTCTATGAAAAACATTTTAAACTTTCATGTAACTCTTGTAAACTGTAACTTAATACTTTATCTTAGTTTTAAAAATAGTTTTACTGATTCATTTATGATTTAATCGCTACAAATTACATTAAAATAAAAGGCACACAAATATGGACAGGCTCATAAATATGGACAAGTACCCTATGTAACTCGAGAAAAAAGTCGATTTTTCCCTCGGGTGATAATGCCCTCGCTTCGCTTCGCTCGCTCGGACAGTAAACTCACTCGAGGAAAAAATATTCGACTTTTTGCCCTTGTTACATAATGAACTATTTGTTAAATTTTTTTCTTTAACATTTTTATATTGTTAGAAGTCAGGGTTATTGAAAATCAGGGTTATTGGTAGAGCTTGATGAAATAAAGGAATTTGGATTGGTTTCTAGTAAAGCATTTGCGGGAAAAAAGTGTAATTTTGGTCTCGATTTTCAGGGAAAAAGTGGCCATTCTCGTTCAGATGGGCTTAAAATATTTTATTTGCATTACTTTTCTTTAACATCTTTATATCGTTAGAAGTTTTATTCTAAAATTTTAGCTGAGCATTATATTGAGTTAAAAATTAGATAAAAATGTGCAAAAATATAATTTTGTTTTGTTAGAAAAGATTATCTGTATACAGGTGATTCGCGTAATCAAACAGAACATTCAAACAAATGTTACAGCGAATAATAGGTAAGAAGGTTTAACCGGCCCAGCCTGAGTTAACCTCTAAAAAGGAAATTTTCTGCGTGTTAATAAAAATTGTTTGTTTAAAAGCAATTATACGGAAACTTTTTTGACAATAAATACTTCGTAATATTTTTCATTTAATTACTCTAATACCATAAAATCTTGACTTTATGCGACACAATATATTACTTAAACACTATTAGCACATATTAGAACAAATAATTTTATATTGGAACAATTAATTAAGTTTAAGGAAAATAAGTGCGAATTAAATGAAAACCGTTTTTATTTATTTCTTTGTACTTAAACAAAAAAACTGCTACCAATTCATTGGCACTTAGCTTCCTCAAACTAAATTAATTGTTCCAATATGAAATTCTTTATCCTATAATTCTAGGTCCTTATCACAGCAACTCAAATTATTTATAGATTTATATACATTCACTAGATTCTTAATCATCTAAAATTTTGTGAACGATTTGTCATCATAGATTTCCGAGATGTAACTGATAAATTAAATATGACTTTTTTCTTGAAAATTTGCGGTTGTAAAAGATAGGTAATGTTATCCCCTTTTTAATACATTTACACTAAATTGATCATAATATTTCTAACATATCAAAAAACTCGAAAAACTAAAACCCAAAATATCATTTTGGAGCTTTTTGAACTTACAGACCTTTTTACTTTAAATGGGCGTATTTTTATTCATAGTAGAATTGAACTCAGAAATCCTTGAATAGATACTTGAATTCATATACCTCTTTTTTATATATTAAAAGTAGGTTGAGCTCGATTAAGTATTTCCCCACCCACGAGATGTTCGCCACATTTTAAGCTTGGATGAACATCTGCTAAATTGTATAGCTTCTTAAACATAATTTATCATTGTATATATTATATAATGATAAGATATAAAATCGAAAATGAATGATCTAATATGGCGGACGAAATATTTTTTGTAACTATAATAGTTAAATTGCATAATATAAAGAATTTTTGTACAATATTTGTTTTTTACACTTGCAAGCTTCAACGTCGGTTAAAAATAAGTAACTCAGGTTGGTTTTATTTATTTGTTATATAACTAAAGTAAAAATATTTTGTTCTTAGCCTCAAGAATTAAAAATTTCAAATCCTCAAAAATCAAATGTTCTGCGGATTTGTCCATATATGATAAACTTTCTATATTTATGCTAATATTCGTCATCAGTTTAGTCGCATAAAATAGTCGTGCTTCTATTTTACGACTATTTTTACAGCATAGATTTTACGTATTTGAAGATAATAGCTAACTAGTATTTATAACGAACGCATAGTCTTAAATTTGTCAAATAACTTTTTGTTCAGTTTTTAAACTTGCAAGGTACGTAGGCTACTGTATTAAAATTATTATCATATTTTATCAACTGCAAAAAATTTTCATAAATGAATTGTTTTGAAAGTAGAACTTACTAGGAAAATTAAATAGCAAAATTACTCATAGCATCTAAATAAAATTCTTCTGTCGTAGTTATTATCAGCAAGAGTTAACAGAGGTCATTTAATAAGTCATCTAACACGTAACGAAATTATCTTGTGTAATATGAAATTGCTCATAAGTCTGTTTCTCATAACTGTGTGGATTTTCTTTGCTGCAGAAGCATCACGTACGTTAACCAGATAATTTATATCATTTGAACATTATTCTAATTAATTTTTCTTTTCTAATTTAAAATCTAGATAAAATGGAAAAAGAATGTATAAAAAAAAATAAATGCCATTGTAAGTATTTGGAATTATATTGCATTTATGGACCAAAATATTAAATATAACTATATTTTTTATTTTTAGCATATGGACTAATGGGCGCACCTAAGGAGCAGAAAGATTGTCTACAATACTGTAAACGTAAGGGGGCCGCGTGAGTTATGTCTTCCAAATGTATCTATAATACGTTTAAAACTCAAAAAATTGAATTGTTTCATTTACTGTAATAAATAATTCTATATTGTGCAGTAATAATGTACTTCGTTATTTTTTTCCTTTTGTGAGTTTTTACTCTTTAGAATAATACAAAATATACTCTTAAGGGAGTAGAATAAGGTTATAATGATAATTGTTATTTCTGTCTGTACATCGGGGCCTTGATCTTTTATGAAGATTACCGTAATTGTAGCGAAAATTGAAGTCTTCAATGAAAATTGAATAAGTAATAAATATTACATTTTCGTGTAAATATCTATGTCAATTTTGACTAGAAATATAATATAAATATAATAATTTTTGTAGAAAATAGAGTATGTACAAAAATGAAGGTTTTAATATGTTATGTTGAAGTGAAAAAAGCTGATGCGTCATATTATATTTATACAGAGAGTATTTTCTAATAAAAAAATATGAAAACAGTAGTAAATGTGAAACGTCCTGATTTTATGGGTAACAGTTATTTATCATAATTTTTAACGCGAATTTATTTTTCTTATGAAATTTGGACGTCCAATATTTATTACTATGATTTTCGTAGTAATCTGTATTATAAAGTTCTGTATATTTGTTTCGTATTTTCTATAGTATCTTTAAATATGTAAATTAGATACTTTTGGAATGTTATGAGATCTGAAACTAATAGATAAATGTACGAGCAGGTGAAATTCTCCAGCTATCTATAAGTAGAAAGAGCCAAGCACGGCAAGACTATTGAAATTATCCATCGTATTTACACTGTATTTTCTTCGCGGCTAAAATATTGTTTTGATGTAATGGAATTTAGTGAAAATACGTCCTTTCTTCTATAACAATAGATTTCGTGAGATTTCATGGTTTTTGATTTTATTTATTCACTACCCTGGTAGAAAATTATCTAGTTTTATCGAGGCCCTCGATTATTTCCTTGGCAAACTAGATAGATCTACATAGTTCTAGATTAATTTTCTACCAGGGTACCTTCCTTTGTTTAGGTGAAAAAGTGTAAGGACCATCTAAGGAACTATGTTATACCAAATTCGGATTTATCTCGTGAATTCATCTCACTTACATAAGCCTGTATTTTTCCTCAGAATGGCTAGACCAAGAGACAGTAAATGACGAAGCTCAAATAAATTTCGTTTTCATTTCACAAATGCATCGTTAGTTTTGCGTATATATAGTTAAAAATAAAATAAATTCCAAATCACCAACTCATCAATTAAATTCAAGATAGCATGAAAATATGCTCGATGTATAAAGGCAAAGAATATGACCAATGAAAGTATTGTCATTGAAGTTTTTATATTACAGTATAAGTTATTAATATCATGAAGAATAATGATTTGTTAACAAGGTTATTTAGTAAAAATACGAGCAACTATTGCTTCCTGAAAGAGGAAGCTTTGTGATAGTAAAAACAACAGTTTCGCTAAAAACATATTATAAACGCATGTTTTGAGATTTAAGAAATCGAAATACACTATTTTTAGAAAATGAGTGTGTGTCTGTGAAAAATTATGATAAATAACGAATGATCCCCGTTTATCAGAGTAACTTTTACCCATGAAATCAGGACGTTTCACATTTACTACTGTTTTCATATTTCATATTTAGAAAATTCTCTCTCGGTAAATATTGTACGATGCATCAGCTTTTTTCACTTCAACATAACATATTAAAACCTTCATTTTTGTACATACTCTATTTTCTACAAAAATTATTATATTTATATTATATTTCTAGTCAAAATTGACATAGATATTTACACGAAAATGTAATATTTATTACTTATTCAATTTTCATTGAAGACTTCAATTTTCGCTACAATTACGGTAATCTTCATAAAAGATCAAGGCCCCGATGTACAGACAGAAATAACAATTATCATTATAACCTTATTCTACTCCCTTAAGAGTATATTTTGTATTATTCTAAAGAGTAAAAACTCACAAAAGGAAAAGAATAACGAAGTACATTATTACTGCACAATATAGAATTATTTATTACAGTAAATGAAACAATTCAATTTTTTGAGTTTTAAACGTATTCTAGATACATTTGGAAGACATAACTCACGCGGCCCCCTTACGTTTACAGTATTGTAGACAATCTTTCTGCTCCTTAGGTGCGCCCATTAGTCCATATGCTAAAAATAAAAAATATAGTTATATTTAATATTTTGGTCCATAAATGCAATATAATTCCAAATACTTACAATGGCATTTATTTTTTTTTATACATTCTTTTTCCATTTTATCTAGATTTTAAATTAGAAAAGAAAAATTAATTAGAATAATGTTCAAATGATATAAATTATCTGGTTAACGTACGTGATGCTGCTGCAGCAAAGAAAATCCACACAGTTATGAGAAACAAACTTATGAGCAATTTCATATTACACAAGATAATTTCGTTACGTGTTAGATGACTTATTAAATGACCTCTGTTAACTCTTGCTGATAATAACTACGACAGAAGAATTTTATTTAGATGTTATGAGTAATTTTGCTATTTAATTTTCCTAGTAAGTTCTACTTTCAAAACAATTCATTTATGAAAATTTTTTGCAGTTGGTGAAATATGATAATAATTTTAATACAGTAGCCTACGTACCTTGCAAGTTTAAAAACTGAACAAAAAGTTATTTGACAAATTTAAGACTATGCGTTCGTTATAAATACTAGTTAGCTATTATCTTGAAATGCGTAAAATCTATGCTGTAAAAATAGTCGTAAAATAGAAGGACGACTATTTTATGTGACTAAACTGATGACTAATATTAGCATAAATATAGAAAATTTATCATGTATAAGTAATCCGCAGAACTTTTGATTTTTGAGGTTTCGAAATTTTTTAATTCTTGAGGCTAAGAACAAAATATATATGTAAGAACAAAATAATTTCACTTTAGTTATTTAACAAATAAACAAAAACAACTTGAGTTACCTATTTTTAACCGACGTTGAAGCTTACAAGTGTAAGAAACGAATATTATACAAAAATTCTTTGTTAGAAACATGTTTTGAGACGTTATGAGTCAAAATACACTATTTTTTTAAAAAGTCTGTATGGATGCGTGTGTGTGTGTATGAAGATTATTTTGGACATTCACGGTAAAAATTAATGTTTCAGGGCTCAATGTTCTTTTAAAGGAAGGGGCTGTTAAAATATTTGTATTGTTTTTCGATGTTTTATATATAAAATAGCACAACGCAACAAACAAGTATGTAAAATGCATAGAAAGAAAGAATTAAGCAAACATATTATTTCTAAAATCCAAAAATAATTTACATTATCGATTCAAGAATATCGTATAATATCGCAATATAAAGAAATCATTGTAAAACTAAAACGGATTAATCAATCACAAAGTTTCTTTTTAATTCCAAATCTTAATAAGAAACGAAAAAAATTAGCCCTTGGTTGCAAAACATTACCGGCACCGTTCTCAAGATAAAAACAATAAAAAAAGAAAAAAAAGCATATCCTCAAATAATTTGGAATGTAAAGGTCGGGCTTCTAACAGTCTTAGGAGATAGTAAAAAGCTACTTTTCTGGAAATTTTTAGAAGGAATAATGACGTTTTCTTGAGTTATCATTCGCCAAAAAAAAAACCTATTTATTTCACAAAATGATTTTTTTCTATAAAAATATAAAGGCTTAAAAATTTTACAAAATATTCCATGTTATATTTCCCAGATATTACCTTTTAATCAAATCTCGACGTTTCCGTGTAAAGCAGAAAAAATAAAATAGCTTATTTAAATTTTCTGATCGGAAGAGATATAATTTTTAATTATTGCAAAAAACTTAGATTAAAAACCAACATTATTATAGTACTTCGATCTAAACAACACAACATTTCCTGTTACGAATAGAATCCGTTAGCAAATGCAAAAGGCTTTCAAAATGTTGTTATATGTATAAACGCGATAACGTTCTCGGATGTCTTTGCGACGGCGATTGTTGGCGGCTCGAGAGCGGCTCATTCGAGCTCAGAATGAATGACACATACGTCAGATTGATTCTGGCTTTCATACGGATTAGTAGCTACGAAGGGCTTTATAATATTCGGTAAATAAATAGTGAATTTCATCGTATAATGTTATTAATTATTTATATCCATTTCCTTATATTTATATTGTCCCGAACATTTCCCATAAAATTCTAACCCACTCAGCGCAAAAGAAATCCCCCCCCCCTCCAACTAATGAATTCCCTAATTTCCAACCTTCGCTTGTCCCCTTGCACCTCTCTAACAAGCAGCACAGGGCAAAAGCAGCACCAGCAGCAGCAGAAATTCAACTTTACGCGTAGTATTAATAAAGCCCCGGACATTACTTAAGGGCTCTCGAGGCTGGTCCGCGCGCGTGTGGCAAGTAATAATAACAACAACAACAACGATGCGCCAAACCATCCTCCCTCTCTCTCTCTTTCTCTCCCTTGGCTTTTAATATGCCAGAGCTCGCGGCGGCGTGTTCTGCATCTCGGCGGGCTTGTTTCGGGCCCGCGGCTTATGAATTTATTGGGGGGCTATTCGTTAGACATTACGTGGATGCCGCGGCGCTCGCTCGCGGGGTAAACGAGCGTGGGAGTCGCGGCGGAAAAAGAGGATCCTGACCTTATAGCGGCCTGTCCCTGCGGGGGCCCCCTATCGCGCGAGTGCGCCCGGCGCCAAGCGTGCAGCGAGAGAATTTGTTGCGGCGATGGTGGCGGTTGGTACAGAGGGTGGAATTTTGGCGTTTTGGGAGGACGGGGATGAGAGGAGCGAAGATTTTATGATGGGGTGCTATTATTGCTTTCGCTGTGGCGTTAATGTGGAGTTAAGATTAGCTGGTTTAATCTTGTGTGTGTACTTGACGAAATTAGGTATCTTATGCTATTTAAATGTTTAAGGCGGAGCTGTACCCGAATTGAAAAAATTGGTCCATTTTTTATAAGGAGTCCAGCCCGGACCAGCCTGAGTGAAACTCTAAAAAGGTAATTTTTTTCGTGTTGATAAAAATTGTTTGTTTAAAAGCAATTATACTGAAACTTTTTGGACAATAAATGCTTCGTAATGTTTTCGTAATACTTAAACACTATTAGCACATATTAGAACAAATAATTTCATATTGGAACAATTAATTAGGTTTAAGGTAAATAAATGCGAATGAAATGAAAGCAGTTTTTATTTATTTCTTTGTACCTAAACAAAAAACTGCTGCCAATTCATTGGCACTTAGCTTTTTCAAACTAAATTAATTGTTCCAATATGAAATTCTTCGTTATATTAAATTAATGTTAAATATGCTATATCTCTTTCTAAATAATAGCTCAAAAAGAGTGTGCGTTTTTATCATTGATAGTTTGACAAAAGATAATTTTTTACTAAACTTACAGAGCGATAGGTAATAATCCTTATCACGGCAATTTTTTCTCTATACGTAATTTATTAAAATTATTTAAATATTCAAATTAAATGTAATCAGATGTTAGTATGTAGATTCACTGGATTCCTAATCATCTAAAATTTTGTAAACGATTTATCATCATAGATTTCCGAGATATAATCGTTTAAACTAAATATGACTTTTATCTTATATAACAAAAGAAAGGAAAGAGCCTATCCAAAATTTGCAGTTGTAAAAGATTGTATGCTCTTTTTAATACGTTTACCCTAAATTGATCATAATATTTCTAACATACCAAAAGACTCGAAAAACTAAAACCCAAAATATCATTTTCGAGTTTATTGAACTTACGGACCTCCTTGCTTTAGGTGTCAGTGTTGCTAATGATAGTAGAATTGAACTCAGAAATCCTTGAATAGATACTTGAATTCATTTACCTCTTTTTTACATATGAAAAGTAGGTTGAGCTCGATTAAGTATTTCCCCACCCACGAGATGTTCGCCACATGTTAAGCTTGGATGAACATCTGCTAAATTGTATAGCTTCTTAAACATAATTTATCATTATATATATTATATAATGATAAGATATAAAATCGAAAATGGATGATCTAATATGGCAGACGAAATATTTTTTGTAACTATAATAGTTAAATTGCATAATATAAAGAATTTTTGTACAATATTTGTTTTTTACACTTGCAAGCTTCAACGTCGGTTAAAAATAAGTAACTCAGGTTGTTTTTATTTATTTGTTAGATAACTAAAGTAAAAATATTTTGTTCTTAGCCTCAAGAATTAAAAAATTTCGAAACCTCAAAAATCAAAAGTTCTGCGGATTACTTATACATGATAAATTTTCTATATTTATGCTAATATTAGTCATCAGTTTAGTCGCATAAAATAGTCGTGCTTCTATTTTACGACTATTTTTACAGCATAGATTTTACGCATTTGAAGATAATAGCTAACTAGTACTTATAACGAACGCATAGTCTTAAATTTGTCAAATAACTTTTTGTTCAGTTTTTAAACTTGCAAGGTACGTAGGCTACTGTATTAAAATTATTATCATATTTCACCAACTGCAAAAAATTTTCATAAATGAATTGTTTTGAAAGTAGAACTTACTAGGAAAATTAAATAGCAAAATTACTCATAGCATCTAAATAAAATTCTTCTGTCGTAGTTATTATCAGCAAGAGTTAACAGAGGTCATTTAATAAGTCATCTAACACGTAACGAAATTATCTTGTGTAATATGAAATTGCTCATAAGTCTGTTTCTGATAACTGTGTGGATTTTCTTTGCTGCAGAAGCATCACGTACGTTAACCAGATAATTTATATCATTTGAACATTATTCTAATTAATTTTTCTTTTCTAATTTAAAATCTAGATAAAATGGAAAAAGAATGTATAAAAAAAAATAAATGCCATTGTAAGTATTTGGAATTATATTGCATTTATGGACCAAAATATTAAATATAACTATATTTTTTATTTTTAGCATATGGACTAATGGGCGCACCTAAGGAGCAGAAAGATTGTCTACAATACTGTAAACGTAAGGGGGCCGCGTGAGTTATGTCTTCCAAATGTATCTAGAATACGTTTAAAACTCAAAAAATTGAATTGTTTCATTTACTGTAATAAATAATTCTATATTGTGCAGTAATAATGTACTTCGTTATTTTTTTTCCTTTTGTGAGTTTTTACTCTTTAGAATAATACAAAATATACTCTTAAGGGAGTAACATGCTTAAAAATAATTTTTGAAATGCCAAAATTCAGGCTCATATTTTGCTGTGTCGCAAAATGGATATATTTAGTCCCGCTTCACATACATAAACAATGCATAATCTTACATGTGTCACAAAAGATATGGTGTGCACTATGAGAAAGAGGTCTTTATTTTCTTCATGTTCTTTTTTCTCCCATGTGTGTTAGAAATAGTTGAATTTGGCTCATGATATGCACTCGCCTTCGTTTTGCACTGCAAATTCACACGCGGGCAAAAAAGACCCACTTCTTCGTCTTGGTACACAATATACTATTATGATAATTAATACAAAAAATATGATTTTTAACTAGGATATCATTATTTTAACACATTTCACCCTAAAATAGTTTCTTCTTCTCCTACACCATAACATACTTCGAATAAGCTCGTCAGTTTCCTTTAGAAACCCGAAAATTCATGTAAAACCACGCATTCAGACAATTCGCGCTACATCGCTTCTTATATCAACTTAAATTTTTCCATTTCAACGTGTGACCTCTTTATGCACCTTCCTCTCTCTCTCTCTCTCTCTCTCTTTCTCTATCTCGCTTACCCCAACCCAGCACTTCATCCCCTCCTCGAACTCCTTTTCTTCAAATCTACACGTACACCCCCTCGTGCTCGCGAAACTTTTTCTCTCGCCTCCCCGCGCCCGCGCGCGACAATGGCCCGCTGCACTATAAAACACATCTACATACACGCTCGCCCCCGCGCGATATTCCTGGAGCGGTGCCTCGTGTACGAACAAGATTCGTGCGCGCGAAAGTTCGGCACTTGTACAAACTGTAGGTACAGCTACAGGCCGTTTTCATGAATACATATATATATATATATATATATATATATATATATAGCTGAAACGAGTGAGTATAACTTGAAACGTACAAAGTTTTTTTCAAGGGAGGATAGGGGGGAGGGGGAGAGTTGGCTGGAAGAGCACGAAAATTCTGCAAGCGAGTGCGTGGATGTAAGAGGAGACTGCAGTGGAAATCTACATTGACTTGTATTATGCCGCCCGAGCGACGGAGAGAAGCTGAAGCGAGGTCGGCTTGGCTCGCATATAGGTACAAAGAGGGCTCGTGTTTAAAAGTTGGATTGTGTAAGCTCGTGATGAGGTGTCGTTCTTCTTTGTTCTTCTTTTTTTTTGGAGGAGTTTTTAGTTTTGCGCTGTTGT
Source organism: Gastracanthus pulcherrimus (assembly GCA_949152435.1). Taxonomy (NCBI): domain Eukaryota; kingdom Metazoa; phylum Arthropoda; class Insecta; order Hymenoptera; family Pteromalidae; genus Gastracanthus; species Gastracanthus pulcherrimus. Next base: position 24,600,209 of record OX424575.1, on the reverse strand, counting down.
TACGGGCACGTGTTCATGGAGCTGTCGTAGGTAATGATTCGTTTAAAGTGATGTAAAGAATAAGGGGTTTGTGTGCTTTTTTAAGTTTGAAAAGTTGAAGTTAGCATACAGTATTATATGACTAGAATGTGTCTCAAATATTATTAATATAAATAAAATAAAATAAATTTGTATTCTCAAATATTTTAATTTTACGTATATTTTACACAAATACTCTGAAAAATATGCTTTTAAATTTACTTTACTTTATGTACAGATAAATTATGAATATAATAAATAGTATGATGATGATTATAAATCTTTGACATAACTGAATTAAACACAAAGCAGAAAGATTCGTTAAATTAAACAAAATCAATTTAATTCTCAGTACATATTATGTTATAAAAAATTAATAAGGTAGATTATCTTTGAAAAGTTTAAAGCTTAAGCGAATGGAGAGTTAATTCTATAAATTTCTATATTTGTTTTTATAATGCTTACAAGCTATAACGTTATTTTAAATTAAAATTCACGGTAAGTCATAAATTTTAGTTTTTATTATATGAGCGTTATCTTTTATGTAAAGTAATGGATGTTAGTTTTATATGGTCTTACGGTTTCTGTTTTTAAATAATTCAGTAATAACGTTTATTTGAAATATTTGTGGTTTTGTTCGAAAGATATTTATTTGAACGTATATCTTATTTAATAAATTGTAATTTACACGCTTCCTTATTTATAAATTATACATTCATGATTGCTTATAGTAACTGAAATAATCGTTGAATTGCTCTTTATTTTCAATCTGATAACCTAAATCAATTAGTTTGAATAGCTCTGTTTTAAGCCATTTATATTCGAGCATTTAAAATATAATTAATATACTTAATTATTGACAGTAGAATATATTTTCAAAGACTTGCTAATATTCATGATTTGTGTATATAAATTTAGTAAATAAATAAATACATATTTAATGAATATCATTCTATATAATCAATATATTGTATAATACCAATTGAATTTAATATTTATTCACTGTGAACCCCACGAACGTATCAAAAACACTACAGTGGTCTCGTATTATCATACTGGCATTGTAATAAGAGACTATTATAATATTCAATGACAAGTATTTGCCAGTATAAATAACTCTCAATCAAATTATAATGTTCTATCTCTCAAATATATATTTTTACCGAAAATAGACTATTTACTCTTTATTTACATTAAATATTATTACCAGTGATTTTATTCAGGGGTCTCGAGTTATAATGCCGATATTATAACGCGAGACCAATGTATTAAGATTATTATTTTGAAACAGTTAGGTATGCACTCACAAAATATCATTACTTTGTTACTATTTCATCAAAATAAACATAAGTCACAAAAAATATATATTGGAGGAAAAAATGTATTCTTTCCCCTACATTTTTTATTCTATACTACCTGTATCTTTCTATTCATCAAATAATTAACATTACACCCATGGTATCTGATAATCCCATTTCCTCTATCTCCGAAGCATTTCTATAACTTCACAACCCATTAACTTGACTTCCCACCAAAACTATCCATAATATTGCAATCACATAGCAAAAAATCTCAAAAAGCACTTCACCTCCTCCCCAGGATAAAAGCAAAGCGCGGCACGGCGCAGGCGTCCCGCGTCCGTGAGAACGCGCGAACGTACCTCGCGACAACAAACACCGGGGCGTCCACCACACACACACGCACACACACACACACACACACACACACACACATACACACACACAGACACGCATACACGGTGTGCACCGATAATAGCGCGCGCACACGAGCGCGAGACGAATCCAATAAATATAAGAAACAGTATCGGAAGGAACGTACGTGTACGTCCCGGGCGTCGTGTTCGCGTATAGCACACCGCGGCCATTACGCCCCGGCAATTTATCGTTATTACCCGCTGACCGGCATGAATATCGCGGGGGGTGCTAAACGAGCGCGCACCGAGACGACGAGAGCTCTCTGAGGAGGGAGAGGAAGGGAAGGGAGGGAGGGACACAGACGAGAGGGAAGAATGAGGGAAGGTATTGGAGTAGTGGAATAGGGGAGAATTTTGAAGATGATTGGAAAACGGAGATTTGATGATTGGAAATTGTCGAGAATAAGGTTATAATTATAATTGTTATTTATGTTTGTACATAACGGCCTTGATCTTTTATGAAGATTACGGTAATTGTAGCGAAAATTGACGTTTTCAATGAAAATTGAATAAGTAATGAATATTACATTTGCATGTAAATATCTATGTCAATTTTAGACTAGAAATATAATATAAATATAATAAATTTTATAGAAAATAGAGTATGTACAAAAAAGAAGGTTTTTATATGTTATGTTGAAGTGAAAAAAGCTGATGCGTCATAAAATATTTACACAGAGAGAATTATCTAATAAAAAATATGGAAACAGTAGTAAACGTGAAACGTTTTGATACGATATCATGGATAAAAGTTACTCTGACAAACGGCGATCATTCGTTATTTATCATAATTTCCTCTATTCTATAGTAGCTTTAAATATGTAAATTAGGCACTTTAGAAACGTTACGAGTTGTGAAACTAATAGATAAATGTACCAGCAGGTGAAATTTTCCAGCTTTCGATAAGTAGAAAGAGCCAAGCACGGCAAGACCATTTAAATTATCCATCTTATCTACACTGTGTTTTCTTCGCGGCCAAAATATTGTTTTGATCTAATGGAATTTAGTGAAAATACGTTAACTCTTCAATAACAATAGATTTCGTGAGATTTCATGGTTTTTGATTTTATGTATTCACTACCTTCCTTTGTTTAGGTGAAAAAGGTGTAAGGACCATCTAAGGAACTATGTTATACCAAATTCGGATTTATCTCGTGAATTCATCTCACTTACGTTAGCCTGTATTTTTCCTAAGAATGGCTAGACCAAGAAACAGTAAATGACGAAGCTCAAATAAATTTCGTTTTCATTTCACAGATGAATCGTTAGTTTTGCGTATATATAGTTAAAAATAAAATAAATTCCATATCACCAACTCATCAATTAAATTCAAGATACCATGAAAATATGCTCGATGTATAAAGGCAAAGAATATGACCAATGAAAGTATTGTCATTGAAGTTTTTATATTACAGTATAAGTAATATCAGGAAGAAAAATGATTTGTTAACAAGTTTATTTAGTAAAAATACGAGCCACTATTGCTTTCTGAAAGAGAAAGCTTTGTGATAGTAAAAATAACAGTTTTGCTAAAAACATATTAGAAACGCATGTTTTGAGACTTCAGAAATCGAAATACACTATTTTTAGAACATGTGTGTGTATGTACGTGTGAGTGTGTGTGCGTGTGCGTGTGCGTATGCATGTACGTATGCCTGTGAGTGTGTCTGTGTGAGAGTATGTGGACGAATGTGTATGAAGATTATTCTGAACATTCAAGGTCAAAACCAATGTTTCAGGGCACAATGATTTTGTTTTTATTTTAAGAAAAGGAGCTGTAAAAAACTTTGTATTGTATTTCACTGTTTTTTGCTTCTTTATAGAGGAAGCTTTGTGCGGATAAAAAAAGTTTTGCTTAAAACATGTTAGAAACATGTTTTGAGACATTAGGAGTCAAAATACACAATTTTTTGAAAAAGTCTGTATGGATGCATGTGTGTGTGTGTGTGTGTGTGTGTGTGTGTGTGTATGTATGTATGTGTGTGTGTATATATGTGTGTGTATGAAGATTATTATTATTAAAGTAAGGGGCGGTTAAAAAATTTGTACTGTTTTTCCATGTTCTTTTTTGTTATTTAGTGGCTTTTCGTATTTCAGTTTTAGTATTTTTGATTTTTTTGTATGTTTGAAATAATATTATCTATTCATTTTTATTTTATTTGAAAGAGCGTAAAATTACCTGATTCTGAAACGCTAGTATGTAGGTGACGGGTTTCGCTCTACCGACATAGCACAACGCAACAAACAAGTATATAAAATACAAAGAAAGAAAAAATTAAACAAACATATTATTTCTAAAATTCAAAAATAATTTACATTATCGATTCCAGAATATAGTAAAATAAAGAAAGCATTGTAAAACAAAAATGGATTAATGAATTTCAAAGTTTTTTTTTAATTCCAAATCTTAATAAAAAACAAAAAAATGAGCCTGGGTTGCAAAAAATGACCGCACCGTTCTCAAGATAAAAACAATCAAAAAAGAAAAAAAGCATATCCTCAAATAATTTGGAATGTAAAGGTCGGGCTTCTAACAGTCTTAGGAGATAGTAAAAAGCTACTTTTCTGGAAATTTTTAGAAGGAATAATGACGTTTTCTTGAGTTATCATTCGCCAAAAAAAAACGATTTATTTCACAAAATGATGTTTTTCTATAAAAATCAAAGTATAAAGGCTTAAAAATTTTACAAAATATTCCATGTTATATTTCCCAGATATAACCTTTTAAACAAAACGCGACGTTTTCGTGTAAAGTAGAAAAAATAAAATGGCTTATTTAAATTTTCTAGTCGGAAAAGATATAATTTTATGCTCTTTCAAATGAAACAAAAATGAATTGTTGAAAGTATTTTAAACATACCAAATAACTGAAAGTACTAAAACTCAAAAATCGAAAATCCACTAAAAAACAAAAAAACATTTAAAAACAAAACTAATTTTTTTTCCGCCCCCTTTCTTAAAAAACAAAATTATTGAGCTCGGAAACATTGGTTTTGACCTTGAATGTTCAGAGTAATCTTCATACACATCCGTATACACACACTGAACCACACACACACACACACACACACACACACACACACACACGCACGCACGCACGCACGCACGCACGCGCACACGCACACGCACACGCACACGCACACGCTCACACACACACACACACACACACACTCACATGCAAACGAACATGTATACGCACGCACACACACACACACTCACACACACGCACACTCACATGCAAACGAACATGTATACGCACGCACGCACGCACGCACGCACGCACACGTACACATATACACACACACACTCACATATTCACACGTACACGCACACGCACACTCACATATTCACACGCATACGCACACGCACATACAGACTTTTTCTATAAATAGTGTACTTTTACTCCAATGTCTCAAAACATGTTTCTAACATGTTTTTAGCAAAACTTTATTTATCCCCATCACAAAGCTTCCTCTATGAGGAATCAACAATATTGTTTCCATAAAATATGCTGTCCTTTGCGTAAGTTTAAATTATAAAATTTAAATCTATACATATATATCGACATATTAAAAAGCAATAGACTTGTTATTTTTATTTTTCACCAAAGTATTAAATAGAACAAAGAATTTCATATTGGAATAATTAATGTAGTTTGAGGAAGCTAAGTGCCAATGAATTGGCAGCGGTTTTCTCTAATTATAGCCATGTATTTGCTCAGCATAAAATGTATGTAGATATACAATCGTTTTTAAACATTTGCATAAATAGCTATGAGTGGTTGCTACTGTTTTCTTTAAATAAAATAATATGTTGGATTGATTATACACATGTATTCAAAGCGTTTTTCCTTATTTGTAAAAGTATTTTAATATTGTTTAATCACGTGAGTTGGTGAAACTAAAATATACAATTAAACCATTGGTCGCTATATAATGCCGCGGATGCGTTAGTTTCGTCACAATTTGAAAATAACGAAAATTGTATTATGAAGATTTATTGTTTAATTCGAGTTTTACGTTGCAGTCCAGCAACATCAAGTTAGATCGGATCAAACTTCTTTATATATATATATATATATATATATATATATAAAATTCAGTTTGATTGTGACATATTTAAGTGAAATGATATTTACATAGTAATTTTTGGAATATCGCTCATTCAACGGGAGATTTTTTAATTTTTTAACAAAGAAAGATTTTTGTACTTATGCGCACGCCATCTTTTATTCTTGAACCGATTTTAATTTATGAGGTCTCATTTGGTTCCTTGGATGCTTGGAGGGGGACTTACCCATTAAAAAATTGGATAATAATTAAAACCCAAAGAATTACACCCAATTGTTCATAAGTGCATCCATATGTAAGTATAAATAATTCGGTGTAACTCTTAAAGCTTGAATTATGTTTTAATTCTGCGATGGATAAGTCTTCCTGAAATAATCGTAGGAGCAAAATGTGACCTTCTAAATTAAAATCGGATGAAGAATACTAAATTGCCGTGTGTTTAAAGTACAAAAATATTTCTTTTTCATCACTTACCAATATCTACTTTTGCAATATAACAAATATTGTTAATAAAATTGTTTTGACATGTTCTCAAGCCTTTCTTCCATATATTATCTTTTCTCATATAAAAATAATTCAGTAAAGTGCTAAAAAAATATTATATTGAATGATCGTTTAATGTGCTACAATGCAGGAGCCACCTTGAAAGAATTTTTACATTGCTAAGTTAATCGTCCTTTTTGGGCACGTATATTTTATACATCAAGAATGAATGTAGGCTTTTTGCTTCAAGTGTGGTTAAAATTATTTTTTGGCGGGCGAAAGAAAAGGTCAGCGGGTAAAAATTTAAATTACGCCCGCTACCGAATCAGCGGACAGAAAGGACTTTTTCGTCCGCTGTGTGTTTGCAATACTCGTCTTTAGCTCGCAATATGCACTAGCCTTCAGCTCGTGCTTGCTCGCCTTCGACTCGTATTGCAAATCCAACACGTCGGCGAAAACAGCATACTTCTCTACTATTTCTACTATTTCTCTTAATATTAATACTAGCCTAAACCGCTCGCTTCGCTCGCGATCTACATATATAGTTAACATGATATTTTATTATTAAATGAATTATAAAATAATGAAATATCTTACTAATACTTTATTTTGAAATACACTAACAATAAGATGATAACCATGTTATCCAAAAAGTTGATATAAGTCGATAAAATAAATTATTGATATAAATAGTGTCAATCTTAATTGCATTCTTTACATTATGATTTATTAAAAAGTACGATATAGTTCGGTAAAGATCTATATAAGTGGATAATAATTGATAAATCTTTAAAATTAACGTTGAAATGGATAAATTTAAAAATAATTTGATTATTATTTCCAATATTAATGTGTTATACAACATTTTATTAACACATAGTGATCAGTATCGACGTATATTCTATTTAATAAAGTTTAATATATTTTATAATATAATTTAATATGTTTTTTTTTTAAATAATGATAATAAATTAATTTTAAATTGGATTTAATTAGACATTTTTAGTAAGAAATATACTATAACATTTTATTTTTGTTTGGGGTGCGTAGTTGCATGGGTCGCGGAATTATTATTATTATTTTCTTCATTTCTCTTTTTTTTCCCTTTTTCCCTCTTTCTCTTCCTCTTCCTTATAAAATAAATTATTGATATAAATAGTGCCAATCTTAATTGCATTCTTTGCATTATGATTTATTAAAAAGTACGGTATAGTTCTGTAAAGATCTATATAAGTTGATATTAATTGACAAATCACCAAAATTAACGTTGAAATAGATAAATTATAAAATAATTTGATTATTGTTTCCAATAGTAATGTGTTGTACAACATTTTATTAACATATATTGACCTATTACGATGTATATTCTATTTAATAAAGTTTAATATATTTTATAATATAATTAATATGATTTTTTTTTTTAAATAATAATAATAAATTAATTTTTAGATTGGATTTAATTGGACATTTTTAGTAAGAAATATACTATAACATTTTATTTTTGTTTGGGGTGTGTGGTTGCATGGATCGCGGAATCATTATTATCATTATTTTCTTTATTTCTCTTTTTTTTCTCTGTTTCCCTCTTTCTCTCCCTCTTGTTTATAAAACAAATTGTTGATATAAATAATGTTAATCTTAATTGGATTCTTTGCATTATGATTTATTAAAAAGTATGATATAGTTCGTTAAAGATTTATAAAAGTCGATATTAATTGATAAATCTCCAAAATTAACATTTAAATTAATAAATTGTAAAATAATTTGATTATTATTTCCAATAGTAATGTGCTATAAAACATTTTGTTAACACATATTGACTTATACCGATGTATATTTTATTTAATAATGTTTAATATATTTTATAACATAATTTAATATGTTTTTATTAAAAAAAATAATAATAATAAATCAATTTTTAAATTGGATTTAATTGTACGTTTATAGTAAGAAATATACTATAACATCTTATTTTCGTTTGGGGTGCGTGGTTGCATGGGTTGCGGAATCATTATTATCATTATTTTCTTTATTTCTCTTTTTTTTCTCTTTTTTCCTCTTTCTCTCCCTCTTGTTTATAAAATAAATTGTTGATATAAATAGTGTCAATCTTAATTGGATTCTTTGAAATATAATTTCTCAAATTATATTATATACGGTGCTCGAACAAAATAACTTTGAATTACGCGCCACAATACGATCGTAGGTTAGACGTTAGGATGCCTTTATGTTATCTTAAAATTACTTGAAGAAACTTTAATGATGAAACCACCACCATATTGTGACGTATATTTCTATGGATTTCAAATTTTATCTTATTAAGTATGGATCACAATGATTTAAAAGAGATGTCAATTTATAAATTGTATAAATGATGGCTAAGTAATCGCCAAAATTACATTTATTTATATTAAAACACAAAAAAAATTCTTATTTTCTATAGATGAATATTATTTGTTATATAGTTCAATTATCATCAATCATTTACTAATAAAAATATCTATACTTAATATTTGTATGGCTGAGTAATCGCTAAAATTACATTTATTTATGTCAACATACACAATAAATACTTATTTTCATTAGATGAATACTATATGTTTTATAGTTAATTATATATGATCAATTATAAATCATTTGTAATGCGGGCGTTATTACTACAAAAATTATATTTTAATAATAACGACAGTCTCAGCCCTGTCAAACGCAGAGAACAAATGAAAATAAATGAATATATTTATCATTTTTATGTTTATACTAAAAAAAGACCATTATTTATGCAAATAATTTCTCACAGCGTATATTTTATCAGGGCGAAATCCACAGTGCACATCTTATAACGTGCATGAATACATATAGCATTTACCATTATACATACGTAAATTAAAAATTTCAAAAAATAATGAATATTTGTACAAATGATCATTCGCAGCATCCATCTCATCTGGACAAAATCTACGGTGCACATCTTATAATATGCAAGAATACATGTAGCATTTATCATTATGCATTCGTAAATTAAAAATTTCAAAAAATAATGAATATTTGTACAAATGATCATTCGCAGCATCCATCTCATCTGGACCAGATCTGCGGTGCACATCTTGTAATATGCATGAATACATATAGCCTTTATCATTATGCATTCGTAAATTAAAAATTTCAAAAAATAACGAATATTTGTACAAATGATCATTCGCAGCATCCATCTCATCTGGACCAGATCTGCGGTGCACATCTTGTAATATGCATGAATACATGTAGCATTTATCATTATGCATTAGTAAATTAAAAATTTCAAAAAATAATGAATATTTGTACAAATGATCATTCGCAGCATCCATCTGATCTGGACCAGATCTGCGGTGCACATCTTGTAATAAGCATGAATACATGTAGCATTTATCATTATGCATTTGTAAATTTAAAATTTTGAAAAATAATGATTATTTGTACAAATGATCATTCGCAGCATCCATCTCATCTGGACCAGATCTGCGGTGCACATCTTGTAATATGCATGAATACGTGTAAAATTTATCATTATGCATTTATAAATTAAAAATTTCGAAAAATAATGAATATTTGTACAATGATCATTCGCAGCATCCATCTGATCTGGACCAGATCTGCGGGCACATCTTGTAATAAGCATGAATACATGTAGCATTTATCATTATGCATTTGTAAATTAAAAATTTTGAAAAATAATGATTATTTGTACAAATGATCATTTGCAGCGACCATCTCATCTGGACCAGATCAGCGGTGCACATCTTGTAATATGCATGAATACATGTAAAATTTATCATTATGCATTTTAAATTAAAAATTTCAAAAAATAATGAATATTTGTACAAATGATCATTCGCAGCATCCATCTCATCTGGACAAAATCTACGGTGCACATCTTATAATATGCAAGAATACATGTAGCATTTATCATTATGCATTCGTAAATTAAAAATTTCAAAAAATAATGAATATTTGTACAAATGATCATTCGCAGCATCCATCTCATCTGGACCAGATCTGCGGTGCACATCTTGTAATATGCATGAATACATATAGCATTTATCATTATGCATTCGTAAATTAAAAATTTCAAAAAATAACGAATATTTGTACAAATGATCATTCGCAGCATCCATCTCATCTGGACCAGATCTGCGGTGCACTTCTTGTAATATGCATGAATACATGTAGCATTTATCATTATGCATTAGTAAATTAAAAATTTCAAAAAATAATGAATATTTGTACAAATGATCATTCGCAGCATCCATCTGATCTGGACCAGATCTGCGGTGCACATCTTGTAATAAGCATGAATACATGTAGCATTTATCATTATGCATTTGTAAATTTAAAATTTTGAAAAATAATGATTATTTGTACAAATGATCATTCGCAGCATGCATCTCATCTGGACCAGATCTGCGGTGCACATCTTGTAATATGCATGAATACGTGTAAAATTTATCATTATGCATTTATAAATTAAAAATTTCGAAAAATAATGAATATTTGTACAATGATCATTCGCAGCATCCATCTGATCTGGACCAGATCTGCGGTGCACATCTTGTAATAAGCATGAATACATGTAGCATTTATCATTATGCATTTGTAAATTAAAAATTTTGAAAAATAATGATTATTTGTACAAATGATCATTCGCAGCATCCATCTCATCTGGACCAGATCTGCGGTGCACATCTTGTAATATGCATGAATACGTGTAAAATTTATCATTATGCATTTATAAATTAAAAATTTCGAAAAATAATGAATATTTGTACAATGATCATTCGCAGCATCCATCTGATCTGGACCAGATCTGCGGGCACATCTTGTAATAAGCATGAATACATGTAGCATTTATCATTATGCATTTGTAAATTAAAAATTTTGAAAAATAATGATTATTTGTACAAATGATCATTTGCAGCGACCATCTCATCTGGACCAGATCAGCGGTGCACATCTTGTAATATGCATGAATACATGTAAAATTTATCATTATGCATTTATAAATTAAAAATTTCGAAAAATAATGAATATTTGTACAATGATCATTCGCATCATCCGTCTCATCTGGACCAGATCTGCGGTGCACATCTTATATAACGTGTATGAGTATATATATATATATATATATATATATATATATATATATATATATATATATATATATAATATCTACCATTATGCATTATGTATTTTTCGAAAATTAAAAATTTAAAAAAATAATGAATATTTGAAGAAATTATCTTTCACAGCATCCAATACATCTGGACCAATCTTGGTTTTTTATACGATATTATGTATATGTATGACTCTTTACTAATTAACTACCATAAAATAATTTATTTTTGAATTAAATAACATGGATATGTTCAACTTTAATTTATAAGCGTCACGGACGGACGGACGGACGGACGGTCATTTTAGGAATACCTTTTTTATCATTAAAATCATATTATAACTTAAAAATTTTTTTTTTTCGGTAATATTTAACTTTATACTTTTTGTGACATATATAACGTTAAATAAAAATGATCACATAAAATGAATCACTAGTTTTAAGGGATTTTTACAGTTTGGTCTAACTTGAATAATTTTAATATAATGTAGATATCGGTAATAAAGTTTTATATGCAACACGGAAATAAAGACGACTATTGCCTCGGGTGATTGCTGTAAATCCACCTTCGAAATTAATCTTCAACCTTAGTGCCTTGTTGCATAATTTACTAACGTCTATAAAAAGTTCTAGTCTAAAGATTTTATTCTTATTTTAGATGATCCAAGACCATACCCTGTAGGAGCTCCCGGATATTTGAGGAATTGAGCAGCGCTGTATTAGGATCACTTGCTGGTGGTGGACTTGGAAAATAACAGTTTGAAAAGAAAATCATAGCTGCTTGTAATGTGATACAGTTGAAATAAATGACATTTGTTTAATATATTTGAGTATTTTAATAGTATCTTTTAATTTTATTTGCGTAGACTTATTTGTACAATGCACGATAACTTGAATTGTGTGACTGTACGTATGTTTACAGTTGACGAAATTCTCCCATATATTATCAGAATTTTACAACCGTTATGAAACTTTGAAAGTCAATATAACAAAAAGAAAAATATGATTTTGACAACATTAGTTAACTATATAGTTTTGACTAAATACCTAATTTCGTTTTTCGTTTTATTTTTTTTAGTTTTTGTAATTTTAAAATCTTTAAGAGATTTCGACCTGTTTTATAACAGTACCTTATGAAAGCACTATTCAACACCATAAAACTATTTGTAATTATTAATGACTAATAAGGGCCTTTGCACGCTAATAGAATAAGAACATAGACATAAGAATAACATGGATTGGTATATCCATATATACGAGAAATAAGAGATATAAGAACTTATTTCTTTTATTTCTCATGTATGTACTCGTAGATATACCAATCAATATTATTCTTATGTCCTATGTCCTTACTATTTTAGCGTGTAAAGGTCCTAATAATAATTATTTAAAACCTCGCTATTACAATTTAAAGACAACTATTTAGAACACTGCTTAACTAACAAGAGTTTGCATTAAAACAGTTTGTTTAAATTACAAGCTAATGTTTATTAAATGAATTGATGATCTTAGAATATCGTGAAATAAAAAAATCGTTATAAAACTAAAATGAGTCAATGAATCTTGAAATTTCTTTTTGTTAGAGATTTTCCCCATCTTCGAAGACTTCATTGGGCTCATGTTTGCATGTGCGCACGCGGTACTACTCGAGTCTTTCAGACTATTAGTACTTCTTTGTGTATAGGGCCAGATCTGTTCTTAGCGTGCATAATAGCTTTACTGATGATTCCAGTCGGCAGATCTGGGACGAAACGCATCACTCCATGTCCCCAGACCAGTATATTTTCTTTCTTCCTTTTGCTAACACCTGTTAATTTAGAATCTTTATTAAACAACGAAAAAATGAGCCCTGTTTAGTAAAAATGACCGTGCCATTCTCAAGATGTAAGCGATAGAAAAAGAATATCAAAAAAACAAATAACCTTAAATATCTCAATAAATAAAATATCTCGTGGTTTGGGCAAACACACAGGTCACAAGAGAGTATTTTAAATACCTTATTTAAAATTTCGGATCCGTATAATTTGCACTATTTTTAAAGTGCTTTCCCGTAATAATTAAATTATGAGAAAAGGATTTCTTGTAAATAAATGAATTCAATTTGTAGTAAAAAATGCTAGTATATTATATATATTGTACAGAGAGATGTGTTTCAGTCGAGCAATCTTGGTGAACTGACTACATATTACGTTTTCTTTATGTGCCATAATTCGAATAGTGGACTTAGAGTAGGGATAAAATAAACACGCGCATAAGAAAGGATCGAATGTTACATGAGATCTAAGCGATAAGAGGCGAAAACCCAAAAATACAAACTGACTCTTCATGAGTATTCGGAGAAGTCGTAAACTACCGACATACAAATATATTATTATAAGTATTGAATATAAAAGTTTATAAATGCATTAATTTATATGATTATTGAATAATTAATGACATCGTAGGAATAATAATAATAATAATAATATAGTATACAGATTGAATATGAGTATAACATTTGCTTAGATTATACAGGGTCTGAAAATGTAGGTAATCTTATACTCTTTCAAATATATTTAAAATCGATAATATTATTTGAAAAATACCAAAAGATCCGAAAAACTAAACACACCCAAAAGCACACACACACACACGCACACACACGCACTCTCACACACACACACATAACCACACACATTCACACACAAATACTCACACATACCCACAGTACAGACATACATGCACACATACACGCACACGAACACATATCCATATAGACTTTTTCTATAAATAGTGTATTTTGACTCCAATGTCTCAAAACATATTTCTAACGTATTTTTAGCAAAACCTTTTTTTTACCATCACAAAGCTTCCTCTATGAGGAAGCAAAACATGTCTTTATTAATATTTTCTCTACTATTTTATTAATCTATTAGAACAAAGAATTTCATATTGGAACCATTAATTTAGTTTGAGGAAGCTAAGTGCTAATGAATTGACGGCGGCTTTTTTAATTGTAACCCTCGCAAAGAATTTTGTTGTTTCCATGCCGTGATTATGATTTATCCATTTTACAAGAAAACTTGTCAAATTAATTGAGAAATTGATACAATTTCTTGCTTTTATGACAATTTTTTGGCAATTTACAAAATAATTTAATTATAAAATTAACAAAAAACTATATGGAAAAACAAACAGAAAATACATTGTCAGTAAGTGTTATTAAGTAAGAATTGTCTTATTTTAGAAGTGTCTCTTTTATATTAATAAATCATTTTGATTCGTGTAGAGAACAACTATTCCACTTACGAGCATAAAACAGCACTATTATATTGTAAGAAATTTGTATATTGCATATTATTTTGTCAAATCTTGTCAACATTACAATCTTTATATCCACAAGAATCCCGAAAACGTTACGCTTCCTATAAAGATCACGATCCACTCCTTTTTACGGAGAGAAAAATATTACTTTATATTATATGGTACTACTATTAAATATTTTCAGGAAATAATCACACACAGTAACAATATATAGATGCATACAAATCTTTGCTACTATGATTTTTTATATATGTTATTCATAAATAAAAACATTAAGGGGCTATTATAGAACGCATCGCATTCACTGCCCATCTGTGTTGTAATGAATCCTATAAACTACGTGTACCGAATTCCCAAATCTCTCGTTCCACCAAATTTACCGAACAATCTAGAAATAATAGCCATTTTTCTCTCTTTACCCCTATTAGAACACTCAACCTCAAAATTCACTCAGCCTTCACCCTCTTTCACGAACCAAAAACTACAACCACTGTACACAACGAGCTAAACAACTGCCCACTACACTAAAAGAAAGCCACAGCGCTCCGTACAATGCACACATGACACTCGCGCGCGCGCATGGCGCTCCTTTGCGATATCGGCACTAGCAATCTGTCTCTCTATATACTCACCTATATATATACATATATATATATATATATATATATATATATATATATATATATATATATATATATATATATATATATATATATATATAATGATCCGCGCTCACTCGCTCGCTCTCTTTCTCTCCCTCGGGACAACGCGGTTTAGTTCGCGGCGCGCATTAACGCTCGAGTTATACGCGGCGCGCAGCGTTGCTGCTGCTGCTGCAATCTACATCGGAATAATTATTGCAGCGGCCGAGCTAGAGCTGCTGTACCAGCGCGAAAAGCGAACAGTGAACGGCGTGCACGAGATTCTGAAGTGCATGCGTGTGTAGGTAGGTGTATGTGCGTGCGGTTGTAGTTTTGTATTTTGTCTTTATGTGCAAGGGAGATTTTTGAAGGAGTTGTCGAGCATGGGTTATGGGATGGTAGGATTCAGAAGTTGGTTGGTTGTTTTGGCGTGGAAGTTTAGCTTCCTTGCAGAAGAGGCTATTTAATAGGAAAAAATAGATGTTTGCAAGAAGAGCAGAAGAAATGTATTTTGAAGTGTCTTAAATTGAGCAAGGATCGTTTTTATTTTCGGGTTTCGATAGGATTCTAAAATCAAAAAGAATTCTTAATGGGAGGCACTACGGACAATTGGAGTTTTAGCGGTATTTATTTTTTATCTTCGGATGTACAAATCATTAGGCCAAACCCATGCGAGAAGTTTTTTGAAATTATCGGAGAAACACGTAAAAAAGATTTTTAATGAATGATATATTAATACATTAGTAGGAAATACAAATAAATTACACGTCAAAAATGTACATTCTCTTAGTTTTTAATGTTTTTGGTTCATACGTTTTTTTACATGTTTCTCAGAAGATTTTAAATAATTTCGCGCAAGAGTTTAGCATAATGTTTTGTATATCCAAAGATAAAAACTGAATACCTCTAAAAAGCCAATATCAGTAGTGGCTTCCCTTCAGATTTATTCATTTATTTTTGTTTTATAACAATTTTCCCAATTTCTAACAGTTTAAAATACATAATTTAATTTATGAATATACAAGTTTGTAATTTGTTAGTTTCTACAAATCAAGCACTATAATTAATTCTATACAAATGTTTTTGAAAGAGTTTAAAATTAGCTATTAATTAGTGCAAAAATTTGGTAATAAGCTATCGTCGTTATTTTTTATATAAAAAAATATTTTGTTTAAAATAAGTCATAACTAGGAAATAAAATTATGGAAATTTTATGAAATAGTTTATGTTCAATAGTATCATTAAAACTTATCTGTCAATGAATCAGCAGCGGTTATTTATTGGTAAATACGGTATCGTAATATTTACAGATTATATTTGTAAAAATTTAACAATAGTTTTATTTTTATAAGTCCATAAAATATATAATAATAAATATTGTATTTGGCAACTTTTGTCCAAATACATAATTTTACATCACAAACTAAAATAGGGTGAATATAATATGTAATAATTTTAGCCCATTCTGTATTTATATCTGCAACCGCAATATCCTCCCTCACATACTGTTCTTAAGTTGTGAAAACATGGCTCGCAGTCCTTAGGTGCTCGACATTCATCTGAAAAAAGAATGTTCATGATCGATAAAATACTTAACTATGAGATTTCATAACTTTATCTTTAAACAGATATTATTACAAGTATTCAAAAAATACTTTTTACTAAGTCAATTTTACTACATTACTGACATACTACATATTACGCCTAATATAAACCAGTAGCTAAATAAAGAATCTATATATAGAAATGTACGAAATCTAGTTAGAGTTGAACCTACAGTTGAAGTAGTTTCTAGCTACATTTTGGATCAGAAGGGACAAAGTTTCACTAACTAAAATGTTTAACCTAACTTTAATAGCCTCTCTATTCAATTTTTGTTTTACAACGAGGCATTAGTAAATTCCTCTTTTATAAATAATAGACTTAATAATAAATAAAATATTAATTTAGTTTATATAGAAACGGAATTTAAATGTAAAATATAAAAAAGTTTACACTATGTGTCAAAGATTAATATTTTTCTCAAAATTAAATAAAAATTTTATTAAATCAGAGTTTCAATAAATTACAGTTTAGATATTTGAAATACATAACATACTTCAATTCTCGAATACAAAATACATAAAAGTTGATAATACACTTACTTGCCCAGTTTTGACCAGGTCTTTCTTCGACGACGTTATGGTGATACGCAGAAACAAGTCCGCAAATTAACACCAATAAAACGCAAATGCTCACTGTTAAAGTCAGCATCCTGCTGATCTGGAAATTTTGGTCACGAAGAAAAGTTTGATCTTTACTGATGTATTGTCAAAAATGCACTGCTAAAATGTAACGCAAAGACGAATATTTTCATGCTGTGCGTCTTTTATTTTTCCGTTATCGGGCATTCCGTAATTATCATAGTATAACAAAGCTGTTATTTGAATTAGTTTTTAATGGTTTTAGTGAACTTGAATAATAATTAGATATTTTGGCTTTGTCACGTTCTCAATTGTACTAATATTTAGATACATTCAATTGATCACGATAAGATACTTGGCGAGAATAACGTAATAAAATCGGTGATTAAAATGTAAATTTATATTACGTATGTAAAGGTTTTGAGTATTAATCATCATAATATTCCGAACGAAATTATCATATGTTTATAAACAATAGTTACGAAAACATAAACCTGTTGAGTAGCAAACACCAGTATTTTTTGCTGGTTGTTGGAATTTTATCATATTATGTATTTGATAAATATATTTGCTTTGTTGCAATGTAAATCATAAGTGACTTAAGAATTATTTCATTCATACATTTTTTAATATTAGTACAATTATCACTGCACATTGAACAGGAGAATTTCAAAATACTTTATCTTCTGTTACGTACATGATCAATATTAATACACTTCTTAGTTTGTTCTAATGATTCATTGCTAATCAGACGTTCGTTTTTCTTTACAGAAGTTGCATGAATTAAAAAGTAGTATATATTTGCTTTTATCTTCAAATTTAGGCTTTTTGTACTCGCATAACTTGATTGTCATCGTACTTAATTTTAGAAAACTTATTTTGTTCGCTTTCTCAACGTTTTATCAAATTATCTTGAGCTTTGAAATCCTGAAACTTAACATTCAACATTTATTAACTTGATTGCATCAAGCTCTTATAAAGGAAACGCACTTCGTCGTGCCAAATTGTAAATAGTTGTGGTTCCGTTTATAACAATTAAGAAACAATTAATAAGTGAGTTTTAGTGTGTTTATAGATTTTTCTGTGTTTGGTACCTTATTATATATGGAGTGCAGGTGATAGTGGGTTTAAGAATACTTGCTACAAAAAATTATATTAACGTTGTTGTTGTTGTTGTTGTTGACAGAATTAACAGAAATTATTATTGATAGAAAAATAAGAACTTTGTACTTTTGAATAAAAATAAAAAAGTTGTTTCAATCACAATGACTCACGACGTGGGCCATATATGTAATGATTAATTTTAAAAATTGCAAACAACTATATTTTACGATATACAACAATTTGAAAACAATTCGTATATTAACTATTTATGGCCGCATGAAAAAATGTTTGCGATTCTAACCTTCTTTCTTAGATAAAAAGTAAGTAAAACTTACTGTAATGGTTAGGTATATCATTATAATTTAAGGTAGGACTTTAGTGTTTTTTGACCAAAATATCAAAAACATTTTTATATATATTTTTTTAATCTTTATAATTTTAAGAATGTCTTGATTTGAAACGTATCAGATATCAAATGATGTTTTAACAAAGTTATTCACATTTAGGTAAAACAATTTACATTAGATTACATACAAAATTGAATCTTTAAACGGGTTATTCTCGCAATTATTTTTCCTATCTTTAAAAAGTTGCTTGCGCATAAGTCTTATATGAATCTTTTTGAAACTTTCAAAATATATACCTTAGTAGATGAAGACCATATTATTAAATGTTGACTACATTTAAATTTTTTTCTTCTTATCTCATTTTATCCATCAGTCATTATCAATAAACGTGATTTTTAGGCATTTACATAAGTCAAATGAAAACTAAATTGTTTGAGGACGTAGAAGACGATTTTTGAAATTCTGTGAACAGTTCATTTTCGTTTAAAGAAATCGCATTTTATCAATAACTCTACAAATAATCGATATCTTGAGCTAAAAATTGATATAGAAGCTATCGATATCATCCGACATAAGCCTTCGAAATTTTAGCTCATAAGACTGATCAACAAATAAAGTTTGTATTTTCACCACAGTCCTACCGTAAAACAAAACGGATGAAAACACAGGGGAGGGGGGGGGGATCAGCTGATCTTCAGGATCATAGCCAAATGGATGGGAACATTCGCTCTCTCATTACCGATTCATCGAGGTGTTAATATCTCTCGGACCTGTGCTTATTTTTAAATCATCATGGGATATCCTTAATATTCTTGCCGTATAGTAGGACAGCTCACATATTTATAATTCTGGAGTTAATGAAGTGTTCAGTGTGCACCCGAAATAATTTGTGATCTGCGACCCTGCCAATCCAGACCAACATTTATATTTATATCTATACCAATATCATCGACAAAGCATCATCTACAATAATATTATGAATAGTGGAGATTTTGGAAGAGTGTATGTGTATGTGAGTATGAGTGACAAAGCGATTTTAGTTTATAAGTAAATACCAATATAAAGTACTCACAAATACTGAGTTTCATAATAAAGTAAATTTTGTATCTTTTATTAAAAATTATTTTAATTGTATTCATTTAATCCCCTAATAAAGTATTTATTACACTATCAGTATCAACTCTATATCAGAACATTTTATACGAATGTTGTTTAACATTTATTAAGTTGCAATATACGTTCTTAATAATACAGTAACGTTCTCTACATTTAATACACTTAATATATCTTATAATTAAGAAACCCGAAGTACCCGTTCACCATAATGAAATTAATCATACATTTTCATTTCACCCAGTTTAGTAAAAAGCATATCAATAAAATATACTTACAGCTCGAAAAGTAAAAAAAAAACTTCCGATAATTTTCTCCGCAGCGAATTCAGACCCACAACCCGATGGCGGTAGAAACGGGAATAGACATTTTTTTTTCGAGCGCTGATTATCGCGACCAGACTCGGGGAGAAAGAGGCGCGCTCGCGCAGCTAGGCGCACTTCCAGGGCACTGAATCATGCTCAACACGCGTAAATGGAATCTCTCGCGCTCTTGTTCTTTTTTTTTTCTTTCTTTTTATTCAACGCCGCATAAACACGCGCGCCTCGTTCAACACCTCTCGAGGGCTCTTTTTGCGCATAGTGCTTTTCATTAAGCAGCCGCATGCCGTATAATGCACGATCGTAATATATATGAGAGTAATTCTCTTTTCCTTTCTTTATAGTAGCTAGGATGTATTTTGAGTATTGAGGTGTGTGTGTGTGTGTGTGTGTGTGTGTGTGTGTCTGTGCGTGCGTTATGGCGATAATTAGGAAATTTTTAATGAATAAATTACAAATGTATTGCTTTTTAAATCATTTTTAATAAAATTCTGCATTAATCTGCTCTTGGGAAGATACTATAACTTAAGGAATAACGTTATTTAAGAAGGTATATAATAATCTAGCGAGATTCACAAAGTCATGTGACAGATTAAGTATGGAAATGTCGAAGAATGAATTTGTAGCAAAATGAAAAACGAATAAAAGAGGTTGGACTGAATGATGGTAACACGCATAAAATGAACCGTGTTACACTACAGTCATCGGTAAAATATCATACGGTTTTATTTTGGTTGCTATAGAATTAGTTGGCAGAAGTGAATTTTACAATTTTTGTATACTTTTAGACCATTTATATGATAACATAATTAACTTCAGCTACTTATTGTATAAAATTTTTGGTGGTAAAATATCACACCAGTGACTTTATTATTATATATTTCGAGTGGAAACTTAACTCGGAAGAAGTCGAAGCATTTCACTCTGAACATTTTAGAGAATGTTTTCATTTTTAATTATACTGTAAAATTGTTTTTTTAGATACTCATAGCCTTTTACAAGATTTCGTGAATTTTTATTTAGCTTATGGAGACCACTAGATTATATTATATTGTAATTCTACATATACAAGTGTTTTTTAACAAACACTAGAGTCATAGTATTGACAGTCTTCATAAATGCAAATAAAATAGGTGAAGTAAATACCCAATATAGTGTTATAAATAATGTGGCAATTATATTTTTCAAGAAAAGTAAATGTAACAAGTTGTGTGAGTAAAGAACTATCAGCTCTGTATATTTTTGAAAACAATAGTCAAACATTTCTATCCTGATACTCATTTCACAGGGTGTGTTACAATACAAAAACCCATGCTTAATATCATAAGATCACAACATTCACTGTACACTACACCTTGAATAATCATTCCATTTTATAAAAAAAAGAAAGACGTCAGGTAATAATAATTACTCATATTCCAATAAATCCTCACATTTTTATACATTCTCGTTCGATCTCGCGGCGTCCCTTCGGCTGTTGTGCCTCTCCGTAGTTCGGATAAATAGCAGATGGCAGCACCGTGCACGCAGGCCGCGCGTCGCACAACTGAAAAAGGCGAACGGAAGGTGGGCCGCTGCACCGCGAGCAGGTGCACGAGATGAGACGCAGAGAGAAGGGATAGAGCGAGTGCGCGACGGAGACGATGAGGGTCAGTCTTCTTCTTTTTTTTCTTCGGTTTTGCTCGCTCGCAAGGCAGTTTCTGTATACTTATTAATTTATTATGCTCGAAAGATGCGATATTAATGTATCGTGCATTAATGCGAGGTACGAGACTTAAATATTTTATCGGGTTGATTTAAAAGTGGCTGGTGGGTATCGTTATTTTCCGTTACTTTACGTGCTATGAATAAAACAAATTGGAGTGCATGTGCATTTTGTTATCTGTAATTATATTGGATATTATATTTATAGAAACAGAAAGTATTTGTTATTTTTTATCTATATCAATGTACATTAATTCAATTTTAATTTATGTATCCTTAATCGATTTAATTTTATTTAATTTAGGTAAAACATATTTTTGTTAAAAAAGCAAAAATTGCCTTGATTTAAAATTGACTGGAGTATTAAATTAATAAAATTTCTATTGGATGCTCAAGTCTTTCAAAACATGATTGATTGCACGTATGAAAATTCGAATTGACAAATTTTGCACCTCGTCTCTCGAAAATTATGACTTTCTCAAATTTCTTTATGATCCACATGATAAATAAAAGCCCAAGGGACGAAAACATCCTTTTGCTGCGATAATTTGTACGTCCATCCTTCAACGATACACGTCCGCAGCAATAAGAAAAAAGAAAAAGCTCCAGCAAAGAAATAAAATAATCTACAAAATATATACTTTATACGCGCTGACTAACTATCAGAAAAAGATCATAAAGAAATCTATATCGCTGTCGAATAAATTATGGCGAAATAAGCAGGCTCGTCGGCGCGCAGCCTCCCCCCAAAAAAGGCCAATACGATCTCTCGCAAAAAGAGACACATCATTAATAAGAGTAAGAGAGACACGAGCATCATTTAGATAAGAAAAAAGAACCACCTGAGAGAGCTCATACACGTGCACACATATCTACACAAGCATACACACGACACTCATGCACTGTACACACAGAGACAAAGAAGCAGCGAGCCTTCGCGAGTCCGCGCGCAGCCAATGGAGAAAAAGGAAGAGCAAAAAAAAGGAGCGAGCTCGAGCAAGGCGCCAAGAGAAGCAAAGAAGATGGTCGGCGGTGTCCCTACTCGCGCGCAGGAGGCGGAGCGCGCGGGCGGATGACTGCGGCTTAATGATCGGCCCGTGAAATAATGAAGCATGACCGCGCGCGCGCGAGCTCGTCTCTCTCTCTCTCTCTCTCTCTCTCTCTCTCTCCTCTGCATCCCGAGGCTTCTTACACCGGAGCGAGATAGAAGCTAAAAGGGGGCGTTACTGCATCTCTTCTCTCTCTCTCTCTCATACACTCTTTCGCTTCTCTCGTATAAACCACGAGAGAGTGCCTTTCACACAGACACACACACACGCGCGTGCACGAGTCGGTAATAAGATCGGCCCCGGCCTGAAAGGTAGGTGGGCACTAATGAGGCTGCCCCCTCGCGAACTCTTATTCTCTCAAATAAGAAATAAGGAAAAAGAGAGAGAAGGAAGGATATCCACGCGAGAGAGAGAGAGAGAAGTGCAGAGGAGGATGTAGGCCTGAAGCGGGGATTGGCCGCGAGAGACGAGAGAGAGAGAGAGAGAGATGCTGCGGTTGGAGGCACGGGCACGAGCGCGAGATCGCGAGGTGGCAGAGTGGAGTGGAGTGGAGTATATGGTGGTCGTGGAAGCAGGGACCTGAAAAACCGGCATGGGAAAAACGAGGGGACGAGGCTGGACCGGCGATGGTAGATGAGGAGGAAGTGGGAGAGGGAGCTGATGAGGTGAGCCGAGGAGATGCAGAGTGGACGCAGAGGATGAATGGGGTAGGTGCGGGAAGGTTGGAAGGTTGTTAGCGCTGGTGGATTTTACTCTGGGAAATTGGGGGATTTGGATTGGGAGTCTTGGTTGCAGTGAAGTTTCATTGGGGAGTAGTGATTGTTTGGGAATTCGCAGTTATGAAGGAGTTAATGGTCGAATTAGTTGATCAATGATCACTTGGAATCAATTGTGAATATTCACTGTTTTACAGTGAGATTCACTATTTCTATTTGAAAAATATTAAGTAATTATTTTATTGGTAATAAAATGATATTTCTCTATGATTAATGGTGAAATATTGCAATCCAGTAATATAAATACAATAATATAAATTTGCATACATACAAATATAGTTATTAATACTTTGAGGACAAGAGTATCTTTCTAGGGTTAATCTCTATTTCACATATCAATTAAAATTTAGATTTTTCGACAAAAAATTACTAAAGCGTTTTTTTAAAAATTTTAAGCTTTAAAGTAAGTTTTTGAAAACCTTTGATCGATTTTTTTTTTGTAAGGTGATGAAGTTTTAAAACGACTATGAGTTTTTATGCGAAGCATAATGATCATTGAATGATTATTACTGCCATTATAATTTTACGTGAAAATGTAAAAAAATATCATAGTAAAATGATACAATTAAAAGTATAACGATAAGTTATTAGATTAAAAACTTTATCCTTTAAAAGTCCATACAAATTTTCAGATGAATTAGATGAAATCAACCTTATATGTTTCATTTACAGACTAAACTTTTACTTCATATTCTTAGACTGTTTGGGGATACTTACACAGATGCGATACATACTAACATTTTATAGTTAAAAAAATACCGGCAGAAGTGACGACACACCGGTTTCAAGGTTTAACCTGTATCTTCTTTAATTTTGAAGATATCATAAAAATTCCAAAAGTTTACAAAGACATTATACCTACCACGATTTACAAGAATACACTGTTAACAAAAAATCGGTATTTTTTCCTGTGGATCAAACCTACATCGAACTACAGAATTGATCAGGGTTACTGAAAATTTTACGAGAAAATATCTGTTAATAATATTGTTGTTTATATTATTTAGTTAAAATTCGACGATTGTTCCCATTTGCGAAAGCGCAAATTCATTCACATTAGAATAGCGCACACTTTGGAACACTGCTGATTTTGCTACTTTCTCAGTATAAACAGCGGTGGCAGTTTTGGTGTTTAAATTTCATTATTATAGAAGTCTATTTATTGCGCTTCAAACTTATAGGTAGTTAACTTAATAAACTAATTGACTTCTTACACTCCATTCAAAATAGATGTTGCTTTGAATTATTATTTTTATTATAAAAAGTTATTTAATTGTAATAATATACTGTAATCATTTAATCTTCAACTTTGATACACAATCTATTATACACGAAAAGGGTTAAATATCCGAAAGTGCACGATTCTCCCCTACTCAATTGTAATTTAATATATTCCTATTGTTTAATTAAAATAAGATAATCACCTTCTCTAAATAATATAACAGAATGATAAGAACGTATAATGTCTTACTGTGTTTAACTGCTTCTACTTCACGTTTATATATACTTATACATAACAAACATTAGATGAAACTTATTTGAAATTCTTCAATGAATTTAGGTTAAAAGCAAAGTTGAGGCTGAATTTATCGACTGAGGTTGGATTATTTGAAATTCGTTCAAATAGAGTCGGATATTTATTTATTAAGATGAGTTTCCAACAGTCAAAATTGTACCTACCTATACTAAAGCTTACTCATTTTTAAAATTATCGTTGAGTTAAATACTTCTCAAAATATTGATAAGTGAAGATGATTCACTTGTATAATTAATATCTTGTATATTTATTATTATAATTTCAATATATTTTAAGCTGCAAGAATAAATAGAGAATGATATTCTAATATAAACAGAATATCTATGCACACTACTCTTACTATAACTAACCTTAATGTACTAAACAATATTTAAATCATCGCATTTATCGAACTTTCTTCCCTATATATAGATTAAGACAGTACATTCTTGAATCATCGTTTCGTGCTCTCAACAATGGCATACATTACGTAGATTTCCTCTTGAATTCATGAATCCCCATATCGCATATTGCATCGGCCTGCGCGCATCCTCCTTCGAACACGAAATCGGAATCTCATACGATCATCGGTATAAACACGAATCCAACTCCCATTAAAAACCTCATTAAATAACTTTGCATGACCACACTCGCATGCGCGCGCTCGCGCTCTATGCATGTCGAAGGTTACGCGCCGTCCTGCGCTCTCCGTCAATGCGCACAAACAAAAGAATCGCCGTCGGCTTCCCTTTGTGCAACGAGCAAAAATTCCCATGCAGATTCGCAGCCCGCGCGCCTGTATTAAACGATCATCGGAGGCCGCGGTGTAATTGCGATGGCGCATCGATATAAAAGAGAAAAAATACGAAAGAAACCAGAACCCTCCTTTTTTAAGCGCAGCGCACTCGGCGTATTAACCGACTTTGTATCTTGTGGCGATGATCTTGCGGAGAGTGGGAAACAACGGCTCTCATGATTTTTTCATTTTGTGCGCTTTGCGGCCAGCGAGCGAGCGCCACCCGTTAATTTCACGCTAGGCGGAGCATCGATATGAAGCAGCATCGAACGGCTTGATTCGAGCAGACAATTAAAATTTTCCGCAAAGTCGACGCTTGGGGCGAGTATTATTGCCGCTGGGATTGCACGCGCCGTGTAATTTATATCGTTCGTGCTGCGGTTGTGTATGCGATATTGTTTCGAGTGTTTCGTGGTTTCTAATTTAGGTGTTGCTGTGTTCATTGCGTTGATCGGGAATCAATTAGATTGGAAATTAATTTTAAGTGGGATGGAGAGATACTTTTTGTGTTTTCGTAAATAATACTTGAATTCTTATATTGAAAATATTGTAATGATTCTGCTTTCTATTAAACATAATATCAATATTACAATTTTGATCATAGGATTTTTATTATTACAATTTTATTAAAGATATATAGTAATTACGAATTATTCCATGTATCTAATGAATAGTTAGTGTTATTTTGTCCGAGCATTTACCTGAACTCGTTTTCTTTCGTAGATTTAACTTTCATCAAAACTTTTCTTGACGTTTGGCTCAAGTTCGTAATAGTCTCATTGCTAAAGTTTAGGCTCAACTTACGGCAACAACTTATCCCAAAAGAAGCACCCATACTAAAATATCTCTCATCCACCTTACAAAAGCCCGCAAGCTCACGCATTTCTTATACTCACCACCACGATAAAACTCTCTCTCTCTCTCTCTCCTATCTAACCACGGATATCATAATAGTCGCGGCGCATGAAACGCGTACTTACACACACACACAAGCCTTTCGAGTAATCGCAAATAATACACCACGCGCACGATCGCGGTGGGCTAACGAGAGGCACGACCTTTTTCATGGGTATCGGACACGCGGACGCGTTTACGCGATGAGGGACGCAACGCCGGCCGATAAGACGGAGGCACACATTACGAGAGCGCAGCCTTTTAAAGTGTACACAAGTGCACGTATATATATGAGCTAATTGCACCGGTGCACAGAGTACAACGCGCGCGTGGAGTCTCGTTATCGTGGGTATGGTTTGTTGTATGTATCCCTTGCAAGATGCTTATATTTTTAATCGCCACGTCGCGTTGGGCGGCTGTATCGGGGCAATTTGTACTCGGAGGGCGAATGACGGTAGTTTTCTTTAATTCGCCGTTTAGGGGATTAATTTGCTCGTGTCGATTGTACTTCGAGCATGTCAAACATGTGTTGCGCGAGGTGCAGTGTGTTATTATTCAGAGAAGTTTGAATAGATGGTAGATCTTGTTCGAATTAAGTGGATCTGACTCAGGCTTTTGTTTAGGTTTCTATAACTGGCAGTTTGACTTTTTATCTGGAATATTATGTGTAGGAGACAAGTAGTGGGTTTATTATGCGTTGAGCGTATATTTCGCTGAAGTAAAATGCGAAATAATGCCTTTCGCAATAATCAACGAGAATTTGATTATTTGTGATGGCAAGATCAAAATCGGTAATCATAGCGACGGACAATCGAATATAAATACGATATTTTAGTAATTTATGGAGATGATATCGGTCACAACTGATAGATCGGGACTTGAGATCCGAATATGGAGTTTCTTCTCTGGGCAGATCGATACGCATGCGATCAATTAAAACTAATCAAACGATCCTTTTGTCCTAGGAGGATGTCCTCTAAAAAATGATATCTAGAGGAAATTCATTTTCGAAGAACACAATCCTCTTACAGCAAAATCAGTCGTCCTGAAGGATCGATTTTTCCTCATGAGGATTCTGTTGCCTAAAACGCAATATTTTATTTAGGTTATAAGTTTATTTTCTACCCCAAATTAAGTTGTTTTGTAGCCACGTACTTTACTAGAATACGATGCCAAACAAGTTTTTTAGAAGATTTGTAGATGAGTTTTTAAATATTTCATATCCCGCGCGAGTGTATTGTTTTATTACCATATTTATTTCCGCGTTTGTGATGCCTTTCGCTCAATTCGATAATCCTTAAAATTCAGTTTTACAAAAGTTAAGTATCATCTTGCAATATTATAAACGAATGCTCAATACATGTGAATTTAATATACATTGTTCAAGGTAGCAGAAATGCCGTTTTTCGTATTTTACATTAGCAATAAAATAGCGAGTGCGTTGTAATATTTATAAAATGTAATAACTATTTTATCATGACAAGATGGTTTCAGATTGATTTTCAGTGTGATACAGCCTAATTAACGTTAGTACTCCGAATTTCCCCGGAATCTTGAAAAATGGATAAAATTACTTTTTTTAATGATACAAATTAATTGTTCATAAATTATTGAGTTCACTTTTAAGGTTTATTACACGCTTAATCAGTAATAAACTTAAATAAATTTGAAAAGTTTAATATTTTAATTATTTTATGCATAAATGTGAACTGTTAAGTTTAAAATACCCTAATTTGCCTCACATTTCCTTAAATATTTGACTAATGTGATTATTATTAATAAAAAAATTTATTTTAAACATTTGTGTACTATTAAAAGTAACTATAAAAAACGTGTAAAAAAAATTTTAACAAAAATATTACAATTTTCTTTAATTTGAGAACATTCCATGTTGTTCGGTAATATCTTTTGTAGATAAAATATATATATATATATATATATATATATATATATATATATATAAAAGAAAGGTCAATTGAAGAGCCCGGTGTAACAAACAGTCATCCCGTTATTCACTTGATTTCCTGTTTATATTTTACAATTGTTACGTGTAACAAACAGTCAAAAGAGTCTAGAGTTTTCAGCACAATAAACAGTCATTTATGAGATGACTGTTTGTTGCTAAAAATATGAACGATACCGACTTACAAGTCTAAAATGTTAAAGTTTTCGAGCAACAAACAGTTACAAATTTCTCTCGACATGACCGAGAAGAGTATTTTAGAGTCAAATGAAAAGCCAGAAGACTGTTTGTTGCCCCAGGATCCTCAATTTTTAGTTGTGCCACTCCTTAAATGTTATAGAAAAGGTTTCTATTACAATCTAATATATAATGCTTATAAATACTGACCCATAAAAGATATACAGATGAAAATAAAGTTTATTGAATTATTTGAGAGTTGTTACATTGATATCATATAATGAACAGAATTTGTGGTTGAACATTAAAACTGACAATCTATATGCAGGACAAAAATGAGTAATGTCAGTGAATAAGTAGTCCGTCTGGAAAAGCAATTTGTTTCAAATTATTGGAAAGTCGAATTGAATTACGGAGCGCACTGAAGTAGAAATTTATGAACTTCTAATTTAATAAAAAGTAAAGTTCTTCATTCACTTTAGAAATTTATGAACTTCTAATTTAATAAAAAGTAAAGTTCTTCATTCACTTTTATAAAATCAGAAGTTTATACTTTTAATTCTAACGTCCAGTTTACTCTTTTAGGTTTAGAGCGTAAGCATTCAAAAACTTTTTTGTTAACGACTCCAACTTTTATTAACTGAAATATTTTTCTGTAACATTAATAACATTTGGTTACTTTTAAATTTATCAGAAGAGTATATTATTACTTAAAATTGACTTCAAATCACCTTGGAATGTTTAAGATAGATAATTTATAAAATCCTCTTCGGATCTCAAGGTTTTACTGAACTCATAAATTCCATAAAAGAAAAGCAAAGAGGAGCCCAAAAAGTGGAAGCTCATTTCATTGCTCGTAAAATTAGCCATTAACGCTGTGAAACACAGGAAAGTAAACTTTTAATCACGCGCTCCGCGAAGGGTAAAACATTTTACGAGCCTCAAAAAATTCCTCTGAAGATCCTCTACTACCTCACTTGTAACTTCATTTTTATATTTTTCTGCGCCAAGATATTTTAAAAGAAAATCTAAAAATAATTTCACATAAGATTATTTTTTAAGAGGGTAATAATTCTTTCTGAACGCATAAATTCTAAACTAAAAATAAGTTTAATGAATACATCTTTTATACTTCTTTACAAATTATTAGCATTAATTGATTTGAATCTTATTTTTGCGAGCGTTGTTTATTAAAAGTGTATATAATAAAAATTACGAAAAACTGACTTATAGTTTATAATAAAATTTGGCTGCATCATACAGCAATTTTTAAATATTTAAAAGTTTTTATTTTAAAGATAGAAAAAGAAAACTAATGATAGAATATATTTATATGCATATCAAAACATATGTTTAGTTTATTCCTTAAATATATTGTGAATCTGAAACGTAATTTGTAACTTCTTTACTATTTACCGAAAAAAATTAATTTATGAAGGCAAGCTAACAAATTCTTTGTTCACAAAGTTTTATTTATTTATCTAAAGTCAATACATATTCTATATGTGTTGAGAGTAGAGCTTAAGCTCAATAATGGATATCGTAGGTTTTCACGACCCAGATAACATAAACGGCTTTGAATTATCATGTCTTTAATTACATCAAGAGACAGATACCTAAAAGGTGATTGATTAATGTCAGTGTGCTTAGTCGGACGAGCAACTTTATATTGTCAGCTGATTCATTATTTCTAGAAAGTGATATCAGAAAATGAAGATAATTTTGAATTTTAATATTGTACTTTACAGATATTAGCACAACTAATACATTCAGGTATCTTATCGTGAATATAGATTATTTGGAATAAAATTAAATACTTAATTACTACCTTTTCCTTTTATTGGATGATACCCCGCTTAATTTTTAAATATTTTTAGTTGGAACAAGTTTTACGATGAGTATCAACTGCAATATTTATTAAACTTTAATGCACTCAGAAAAATTGTGTAGCAAATATGATAGCTATTTTAACTAATAATAGTCTACCAAATAATCTAAAAACCTTAGAGTTTGATAAAGTCTAAAAAAAAATTAAGATAAAAAATTGGATAAAATCCAATATTTAAAATATCACTGATATATTTGTTACTTTTCTCCCATATTGTATATTGAGAAATATTAAGGAGTTGAAAAATTATAAGCGAGTCTTATAGTTTTAAGTCTAGTTTTTTAATTTTAGTTTTTAAGTATATTGTTATATTTTATATTCTATTTTATATGCTTTTCATTGCTGCCGGATCTGCGAACAGGTAACACGTTTACCTCTGCAGAATTTATAGATATGTATATATTCTGTAAATCTATCCGGTTTTAAATAAATAAATAAATAAATAAAGATTATTATTTCCGTTTGTAAGGTCCCTGGTAGAAATTTATCCCGTCCACTTTATAGATCTATGTAGAATAATCTCGCGCTGTGTAGATATATGTAGGCAAACTAGATAGTTACTATAAAGGCGTGTAACGGTCGACCTTTCTAGTTTCCCATATTATTTGCCCCGATAAAACTAGATAAGCAAAATTATGACAATAACAACCACTTAAAGGTTATGTTTTAAGAAACAGAAGCACAATCTATTATGCTTATTATGTATTATTTTGATTTAAAGAGTTTATGTATTTAAGAACTCAATAACAATATTTTGTTACACATATATATTAAATAATCAAAATAAGAAAATAATCTGAATATCCAAATAACTATATGAAGTATTAATGCATATATTTATTTTGTTTATGTAAAATTAGTTTCCTTACATTTGATTATGTTCCATCCTAAATACAGGCATGGTTTCAAAACCTGTATGGTATATGTAAGGAAAACTATTTTCACACATATTTATTATCAACTGATTAATTTTCTATTTTTAAAAAGAAATAATGTATTTGAGTTATTATATATATGTTCTGTTTTTGTATTTCCTACTGTGATTAATTTATAATGAAACACTTTCATTTGACATCTATGGCCAGTTAAAACATAGTAATTTGTTACTTATAAAGAAAATTATCGACTACATGTGTTCGACTAATGTGTTTGTCTTTGAAAATGTTGTCACGGATGAACACTTTATGTATTATAAGAACTCACACATGGACACAAAATTATTTGCAGTTTTGAAATTAAAATTCTAGATTTAAATAAAGCATGTCATAAAGTACATATTTGTACATATTATATTATTATTATTATTTATATATTACTTTTCAAGAAACAACTACATCAATCAGAACATTATTTTGTGATCACTGTTTTTCATATGCAAGGAACATTATTTCTAAATTTTCATTTTTTAGGTTAGATATGCTTTCTGGCTACTTTTATATGTAAATACTATGAATAGAACTGTAGATTTTATTATTATAATTGAAAACTTGTATGTTAAACTTTTTTTAACATTAATTTTTACAATAAAAGTACTGTTCATGAAATAATATATAACCTCACATATTTTATATGTACATATTATTATTGAGAAAACTATGTAGATCTGTGTGGATTTATCGAGTTTTGTACAGTCTGGTACTATCTAGTTTGCCTATATTGGCCTTTACAGCAAATGTGGGTGCCACGATAAGATTTCTACCAGGGGTGAGTGTACCTAATATGACCTAAGCTTTAAGCATTTATCATAGTTGATACGTTGAACAAATTTTATTCGGTCCGGTTGAATGTCAAAATATAGCATAAAAACCAGCATAGAAATATTTCTAATTGAAAATATGCTTATAGGGTAATTTTATAAAGTTTTGAAAATAAACAGTTAGTGGAAATATTGGGCTTCACGTATACCTCATACGGCCCATTCATTATCTAGTCACTAATAAAAAGCAAATGTATGGATAAAAAGAATGAAACGATATAGATAAATATTAAAAGTAATAAATTTTATTTATTTAAAAGAGGTTTAGGCTTTCTGGGTATATACAATCATCTGTGTCGGTCGTAATAAGATCTACACAAATTTTTGAGACTATAAATAATGCGTAAAATGCATAAATTATTTAAACTAATATTATTTATATCTTCTTTTACACGTGAATCAATAGTGTAAGTATATTTTGAAACACATATATATTTTTTATTCTTATAAAGCCTAAAAATTTCTAGGAGTGATCATAAAATACAAAACATATATGATTTCTATTACATGAGCCATATTGAGTAGAATACGTGTTTGGACACATTTTATCTTATACTAAAAGAGTACATAGCCAAATGGCGGGCCATATTAGGTGCAGGGGCCAGATTAGTTACAGTCACCTTATATAATATTAGATACATATAATTAAATGTCTATAAATATTCGTGTAGTACATAGTAAACAAATTTTCAATGTATAGATATTAGCAAATAAGTATTTAGGGGGTATAATGATATTCTACAATTTTTAAGCAAATCAATTTTTCCAATGAAAACGAATGATGCTTTAATTGCAGATTAGCGGTAAATATAAACTTTCTATCGTTGAATACTACTACAAAAACTACTGTACAAAAAAACACTGTAAGTAAAACTATAAAAACGTTTTTTTTTAAATCACATTTTTCAAACTTGTCGGAAACAAAACTTTAACAAATCTTTCTCGATTCACTTAAAATTTTTACTGTAGCTTCAAAATTATATTTCCCCTAGAATCACCTTAAAATTTTATGTTTCATTGTAATTTTGCCAAAAGAAAAGTTTTTCTATGACCGTGATTCTATACATTCTATAGATAAATTAAAAATCTTTGGTTATATGGATCAGATAAAAAATTATACGAGATTTCCATCCGGCACGGAAGCACCCTTCGTGACAGGTGACTTGAATTTAGCATCCTGGTGCCCCCATTTTATAAAAAAATTGCAAAAAAATATTTAATTACTAATTTTAGCTCTGTAATGTTCCTCGGTGTTAGTCAAACGTTTCCTCAATACATAAAAGAAATACGCAACGCCATAACAAATAACGGATACACCAACAGGCTTCAAAACCTTCACAAATCCAGAAATCACAGGCATAAATTAAAAGATCCCAATTTGCATGCTCGAGTAACCGATTCCAATCCACGGCTCTCTCAATAATCTCTCGCCTGGTCTCCGATTTCGACGCATTTCTGAATTCTCACACACGCTCAGACTCGCATCGTAAACCCATTCGCATAATTCGATCGACTTTCCGTCTCCACTCGTCGGCACATCCTTTAGCATTGCATTATATATATAGGCCAAGTAGACACAAAGACTCGCCGCCAGAAAATCTCACGCTCCGCTTAATTAACGATATGGCCCCGCGGACGCGGCGCTCTTCTTCTCGTCTCCGTTTTCCGTTCGCGCGTGCTGCCGTTCCACCTTTTTGATGTCGCCGCGCGCGGAGCTTCTTCCTTTTGTACCGAATTGCCTCGTCGGCGATTGGAGATGACGCCTTTGACTATGAATCATGATTGGGTTGTATCGTATGTTCTTTCTTTTTTACGGGCGGATTGAAAGCTTTCCAAGAGAATAAGAGGAGGATTAGGATGGTTGGTTCTGGTGTACTTTGGATCAATGTAGTTTTAGGTTTAGGTGGCACAGTAAAAATTAACATAACGGAGCGGGATAATTGAAAGATGTTGGGTGATCAAACCGATTGATTCATTGTGTACACTTAAGAGAGTCTGATTTTATTTTTTGTATTAATTGATTTTAATTTAACTCCCTTGCTGCTTATCCCGAGTCTGACTCGGAGTAAGAGTTTTGACAATTTATATACAGCACAATTTTAAAATAAATACGAAATAGATACCTACAATAATTCAATTATAATATTATAAACATGAAATAAAATGAAATAGCAGTTCCTTTAAAAGAATCATGCATCAAAGAAAAGCATTACAATCAATCCAAAATAAGTTCTTCACCGAAATCCACTCCCAGTAACACAAAATACGCGCAGCCAACCAAAATCTTGCGAAAGACAAACAAATGAC
Source organism: Gastracanthus pulcherrimus (assembly GCA_949152435.1). Lineage (NCBI taxonomy): Eukaryota > Metazoa > Arthropoda > Insecta > Hymenoptera > Pteromalidae > Gastracanthus > Gastracanthus pulcherrimus. Next base: position 24,564,941 of record OX424575.1, on the reverse strand, counting down.
AAAATAAACCCCCGAGATTAAGCCGCATTATCACCAGCGATCGAGTGCAAAATTGACTCGTATCTCGTCATATCGCATCCTCCACGCACACGAGTCAATTATTATATCTCTTCCTCCTCCTCCTCCAATAAACACATACACACACACGCGCACACATCTACAGCTATAGATGTATATCAGTCGCGCGAGCGCGGCTTCGACCACATCAAGAGACAGAAAGCCACGCACTTATCGTCCACCGCGCGCGCATTCGAAGTGCCCGAACGTGTTAGCGCGCGGCAAATCAAATAGCGATCGGCGGGCCGATAATCGCCGGCGATAACGCCGTATACGTCGCGCCTTCAAAGGCTTTCGCCGCGTGTAACGCGGCACTTGCGTCCGCGCGGGCTTTTTCGGCGGTTATCGCCGCGCTCGCTTATCGGATGATGGCGACGATGCTCGAGGAAAAGAACGATCTGTCGGATACGCGTATTATTAGCTTTTGAAAGAGGAGGGTATTTACTCGGTTGTGGTTTTCTCTTTTTTTTTTCGAACAAAAAAGGAATTGATGTTACAAGATGTCGATGTGATTAGAGATAGGGTTACGGATGTGTGGATGAGGGATTGATTTCTGTGTGTACGGGGCTTTTAGTGAAGTGTGGTGTGTTTGGGTTTCTGTGGATTTGGATGGAATATGTTTTTGTTGATTCGGGTGATTTAATTGTTTCCTATTTGGAAATCATTCTTTTCTTTTGAATAAAAAAGGTATGTTTTCGTGACGAAGCAATCAACAGATGCATGAAAGTTTAATAATTTATTCAATTCAAAAATAATATCTAGGTAAGTGTTCTTCCACAAAAAAAAGTTGTTTACAAAAGATATTGAAGATTAAGAAGACGATTAGAAAATACTCGATAAGTTTTTTGGTCCGTCATTGTATCTTAAATTCATGAAGCTAAATAATGTAAATAATTTTTACTGATCGAACAACGTTAACTGATGTCTTCTGATATATCACAGTATAATATACATTTGTTTGGGTGATGTTATAGTCGGCTTAGTGAGACGAGCAATATCAGGTATAATCAGTTGATCAATGTTATTTCTAGAAAGTGGAAAACAAGTTTTATGAATAATTTTCAATTCTTAAAATTAATTGTTCAAGGAATAAGAAAACTGAAAGTATTAATAATATACTATATTTTTATCAATATCTAGAATAAGATGATATAGTCATTATTATTTTTATTCTTTTATCAGCTGGTATTCTGCTAAATTTTATAATAATCATTAATTTAATTCTATAGGCACTTATTAATATTGTAAATCTAAAACGAAATTATTTTTTACAGGACATTAATATTGTTTCCACCTTTACAATGCGCACTAAAATATACAAAACAAAAGTCTTTCTCAAAAAACAATTTGCACAAGACCATTGACTCTAATATCGACTCGAAAACTCTTCCCATTGAGCCCTCATCCCTCGCCTCTCAAACGCCACTTCAAAAATCGCGTTTCCCTCTTCGCAAAAGGCTCCCCGCGCAAGAAAGGCCCGCGCGTATATACGCAAAATGTATCTTTCAACGATCCCCGAGGCGAACTTCGCCAATTCGCGTACAATACAGCGAAGCCACTTTCCTTTCCTTTCGGCTTATTTCTCGCTCCCTCTTTGCGCGGGAAAACTTCCCCGCGGGGCCGAAAAGGGTTGCCGCTTGGGAAGTTGACGCTCACCCTCTTCTGGTCTCGAGTGCGCGGTGTATATATAGGGTGTATATAGGAACCCCTTTGGCTCGGCGACGACGCGACGCCCGCGCTGTTTAATTCGGTGCTACGCGAAGCGAATCCGGGAGAGTCGCGAGTGTATAGAATGCACAAGAATCATAAATCAGGCGGAGGAAGATGGCGCGCCCTCGTGCAGCCAGCGAGAGAGGAAGAACAAGGCGGAGGAAAGTTTAGCGAGATGGCTCGAGATGGTGGATGAATGGACAAGGTAGAGATTCAACTACTATTAGCTTAAGAGGTGGCTTTGTTCAATATTTTCTAAACTTTTCTACTCCTTCTGATAATTAATTTGTATACATCGCGCTTGAGTATATAATTGTATAAGGAGTGACTTTGGTCACATTTTTAAATAGTTACTTGTGACAAACTGTGCGTATAAATATACACATTTTTCAACTGCTCAAATATCTTTCGGTATGTATAAAATACATAGTTTAAAGTCTTCTCGGATTGCTAAATCCACCCCGTTTCACCATATAAAAGTAAGACGTATCTAATACAATATTTCAATTGAAATACGGAAAATTAACGAAATAATAATTATTTTTTGGTTAAAATGGACTTTAGCCTTATCACTTTAAAATATTTCTTATTACGCATGAGAAATTGACTTGTATACTTGAAATCTCATTCAATGACAAAATTCCTACAAATCTGTTATTTTCAACTACCATTCCGAATCTCAAAATAGATCAACTACAATTCTGAATTTTAAAACGAATAAAAATTGAAACCAAATCGTTTCGAAAAATCATCCTCCTTTCTATTTATTATCGAGTTAATTTATTCATCTAACTTCCAGTATCTCTTTATACAAAACTATTAAAAAATGTACTCATTCAGTCTCGCATACATGAATTTCCGTGTAATAATAAAAGATCTAAAAACCGATATCCCATGACTCTTCATCGACTCACAAAACACTATTTATCCCTCCTACTTAACACACCACCGTCAACTTCAATTATCCATTCTCCACTGCGTCGCCGTTAAAAACAAAGCTCCATCTCCCATCTAAAAAGAAAGATGAACCCATCAAGGATGAGTAAGACGAGCGCACGTCAAGGCGTGCAGCCCGACACGAGCTCGCGCAATTAATTACCCCAGATCGATACACAGTGTGTAATATATGCAAGCGCGCGTCTGTGTGCGTTCGCCCATAAATTATATGCCCGCGCGTATAAGGAGGCTCGCGCCAGGGGGAGAGGTTGGTATAATTAATATGCCCGCGTGCGCCTGCCGTTGTCTCCGCGGGAAATCGATGCGCCGTCGGCCCGTTGACGCGCGCGCGCGCAAGGCTGATATCTCGCGACTGACTGCCCGTGCTGGTTATCGATGGCCTTTCAATTGCTGCCGCTGGGATCTTGATGAGTTTCACGTGATTAGGGGGGTAATTGTCAAAGTGTTAGAGCACAAGTTGATGTGCTACGTTAATATAATTTTGTAGAAAATTGTAGTAAGAATTCAGGTCAGAAAACAGGAACCAAAGGCCCGATTTCATGCAGTGAATTATTCGTGGCGAATGTTGTGCGAGAGAGGAAGTATAATTATATCCTCTCTCTGCGTCGCGTGAAAACGCTACATCAGTGTTTAAAATTGACAAAATCGTTGAAGATAGGAAATATTAAAGACTTACGTATCCAGATTTAATGTAAAAAAAATAGTACATTACGATACGTGTGACCTAAGTAGTCCTTTACAGCACGGCGTGTATTAGCTAAACGCCTTGTTACGCCTAAATCCGCTGTTACGCCTAGCCGTGCCTTAAGCAGTCCAGTATTGCACCGTGAGGTTAGCGCCCGAGCGTAGCGAGACTATATAAGTCACGGATAGGTGTGACTTAAGTGTGGATTTAGGCCACACAATGCTATAAAACATAATAAAGTATACCTGGATGGGATTTTAAAATACCTAAGAAATTGCCCATATTATATAATTGCATTAATAAATAAAGAGGGTTTCCATATCAACAGTTAATAATATTCATAAATTGAATGTACTAATATTAGAGATTTTTTGTATTATTCTAATTGCTAATTCTCTAACTTATTCATTGAATGACTAACTATGCTATTCAGTTGATACTTATGAAGTTTCCGTGTAATATGTACTTCAATAAATTTTAGAAAACCATCAGAAAAGCTGTTCACTGTTTAAAAATTAGAAAGAAAGCAAGTTTGTTACCTTCGCAGGTAATTAAGCTTGATTTACTAATTTATTTCTCACGTTTTGAAGATTCAAGTTAAGGTGATTAGGCAATGTTCCCCCATGAATTAACCTTTTTTCAATAATATTTTTTTCAAGATAATTATATTATAAAAACGTGCGACCGGTCTACTTGTAAACAATCCTATATAGTGTTTGCGAATGCAAAGTGATTCCGTAGCGGTGTAAATACCCTTTTTTTTTTTTATTATTACGCCTTTCAAGACTCAATATGAGTCTTATTTCGGCAAAGTTTAATGGTCATAAAAGTAAAATTACAATATTATACAAAGTTATACATTTTTTTACAAAGTTCTAGATACTGCACAATAAGAGAACAAATATGTGTAAACACCCTTAAATACTGTCAAGTACAAAAAATGTTTACTTATTTCAGTACAACAGTGACTGTATTTATTATGTGTTAAATATTCTATATTCCAGTCCTTAAATATTATAATTTTGAAAACTTTAATGATTGTTTGAATAAAATTAAATATTTAAAACCTTACCTATGTGTTTCGATGAATGCGTCAAACAAATGTTAATTTTTCAATGACAACTGATTTGTCGTAATTTTTAAATATATAATATTACACATCAGTTTATTATTTATAGTAACAATGAAGATGATTTATTTTCCTTTTCTTCTTCCTAATATATACAGAATACATGCTGATTGATTACAAATTTCATATAAAAATTATAAACCAATAAGTACTTACAAAACAATAAAATTACGTATAAGAACAACAGGCAATATAATAATGCCTACATACATCCGTAAATCTAAAATATCAATCAATCTCACAATCAGAAAATACATCACACTCCTCGCCCATATTTCTTACATCACCATCGGCAACAACATTAACACATCACAGCTTACGCGCATTACATCCGCGTCGTAAATAAGCTTATAGCACTTACAAACATGTGTACTCGCTTGCCAAAATCAACGTGGGAACGCTCCACCTCCACCTCAACTCCCGCACACACGCATCCCCCGCGCTCGCAAACACGCTAATAAGACCCGGACGCGACGTACACACACACACACATATATCCCAAATCCAATCAGTCAACAAACCGAATCGACACCGTCGTACACACACAGTACTAAGAGATACACGCCTCGCGCCTTCACTCCATTCATAACTCTATATAATGTTCCACCCTAGCTTTTTCTCCCTCCTTCGCGCGCATTAAAACTGAATCTCCCCCCCGTCGTGCTAAGCTCCTGCTCCAGCTTCGTATTATCGTTATCCGCGAGGGGTACGCATTCGTGTGCACTAGGGTTCGCATCTGTAGCGGAGTGCACGCGGGAGATGTTTGGAAGAAAAGTATATGCGAGCGAGACTATATAGGTGGAGAGAGAAAGAGAGAGAGCGGCGGAGGCCGCGGAGGGTTTCGCAGCGCGCTCTGTTGCATTTTTGTGGAACCTGCGTTTTGGAGTGTGTATGTGCGTGTCTTGGAGGTTTTCAACCCCCGAAGGGACGGCAACCACCTTCGCACCTCTGTAATGTATGCGTTTGCGATGAGGGTTTAATAATGGGTTGCTTTGTGTATGAATCATTTATTTTTTAGTGTATTGTAATAAGGGTACTGTATGACCTGTTGTTAAAATTACTTGATTTCTTAATATGTGGAAATAAACAGGGTTTCCTGGGTAGCTTTTTTTGCATTTATGTCTTAAATGTTATTTATTAACAAAATAACTATAATTTACCTTAATATTATTAACACTTTAATACATTAATTTTCACACCGTAACTACAAAGCTACCAGTTATTTTGAACAGAAATTGAATAATAATCGTTTAATATTCTACTTTTTTTATTTCAAGCGGGATTTTCTAAAGTATTCAAAATTGTTATTACAAATTGTTCGAATATTGATAAAACAAATATTTATTTTCTACCACGGTTAATAGCTACGATTCCACTTTATTCTAGAAAAATAGAGAAAATGTTTACTATTTAGAAAATTTTAATTTTAACTAATGCATTGCATCCTTGAGATTTACAATGTTAATGTAACAAAATAGCCATGAATAATTATTATCTAGATATCTACTATTCAAGAAACTATATATCACAGGAGACGTATAATATTTATTATTGTACAACTTTACAAACAGCATAAATAACAAATTATCTGAAATAAAGAAAGCATCATGGAATCACTTATCAAGTGTCAAGGTTCTTTTATTCGTGCAGCATATACAGCAGATACATATTTTATCATAATATCAAACACAGCAATAATTTCCAAAGCAACGTCGTGCTTGAAAATCTCAAGATACTTAAAAATCCAAACTCAAGCTTCGCAAAAAATAAATCATACCCCAAGATCGTATCATATATGCATGATCTTGTCTTTATACGTACATTCGCGCCAGCTACATACACTTCCCAAGGCATATACCGGCGCATAAAACTCATGTACGTACACACCTTAACCTCCACTCGCACACACTTACACAAAGCACTCTCCTCGAATAAAAAGAAAAGAAAAAATATAAGCAGCGCACGAACGCGGAATTGCCGTGGCTTCCAGTGCCACCCCTATACACCGAGGGCCGCGGTCACGCTCGTGCGCGCGCGCGCTCGCGCCCCTATCGCGTGTAGTATACCTCGCCCGCGGTGGGGGTACGAAAGAGAGAGGGGGGCAAAGGCATCGCTTGTATCGCTACACGGTTATACCTCTCCTCCGCCGCTCGCCTTTCTTTTACCCCCACTCTCCGCGATTCCCCGCTTCTCTAAGGAGCTTATGTATGTACGACGCTCGAAGGTAGAACGAGAGATAGCCCCCCCCTCCCCATCCGTGGATCGAAGTTTCGCTCGCGAAGAGAGCCGTAATAGGCGTTGCTGCGGCGTTCTATCTCTCTCGCGCTCTTGGGTATCCTTGACACGGCGCGCGAGTACGTTCAACCATCGAATCGTGTGCTGCCACCTGAACGCCGGATTTGGCTCGACCTTGCCTCGATCGCAGCGACGGCAGCTGCTGCTGTTGCTGCTGTTGCTGGCTTTTTGTTCTTTCTTTCTTGTGTCTTTTTTTGGGTTGTTTTTTTCTAGCTTTCTTTTTTCGTATTTGACGTTGTGCGCGAGAGCAGTGGAGTCGGTGTTTGGCAAAGAGAAATTTATCGGGTTGAGATGATCGCTGATGTGGACGCGTGGGTTGTAAGGTTTTTCAGTGTGGATGGGATGGCTGGGTTGGTTATTTATTACGAGTTTTGAGTTTAGTCAAGTAGAAACATGTGATTTTGTACAACGGTGAAGACTGCAGGTGCTGTTTGTGATTCAAATATTTTGAAGAGTGCTGAAAAGTGAATTTTAATAAAACATAGAAGAAAAGTCATATAGATACACTGACAATTCGTCTGTTTCTACTCGAATAACATAAATATTGCACCTTTATTTACTTTTTTAACTTTAAATATATTTTTGCATCAGTGTGTAAATTTATTTCAGTAGTTTGATTATATATTCACATAATTTATACCGATAATGAACATGTGAAATAAAGTTTGTTATTATAGATGATGGATGCGGTAAATGGGAATGTATTTAATGAAGTATTTAATAATAATTATTAACATTTATGAATGTTGGTTAAATTTACTTTACAGTAACATCATTAGACTTAACCAAAACAATTAATTCGAGACCGGTGGTAAAGGAAGAATTGAGTGGCGAATCGTGTAGGATGTGTCAAAAGGTTGATTGATGTCGCAGCAGTCCAGTACATTACATTTCAAAAAGACGAGTGACTTAGAAAGGTACTTACAAACTTTCAACAGGTACTATAAAGGTAATTTACATAAAAAGTTAAGTGACTTCGACGGTTCATATAAATTGTCACTTAACCAAACATCTTCACATAAATTAGAGTTAACGATTGTCTGATACTTTTCAAACAAATAACTTTAAAAAGCAGATAAACATTATATTGTTCATATCCTTTCATAATTTTGAAACTGCTACACTTTATATCTGCAGTATAAAAAAATTATGGAATTGAATAAAACAAATAATTATGATTGTTCAAATAATACACATTAATCAGAATCATTTTACAAAAAACATTACCATAAATGACGTTGTTCAACAGCTTGAATTTCTCCGACACAATTCTTGTCTTACCTTTCCTTTAAAAATTATAACCATCGCACTTTCTTATGTAACCTAATTTATAACTTAACTTAAATACTTTACCATTAATTATTGTGACATCCATTATGTCATACAATTACTTCTAATTAAACGTGTAACCGCAGTTTGGAATAATCCATATTTGGTAAACTTCACTTATCGTACATTCAACGTAAACTGCTTACTTCATTCGCAATAAATTGCAATGGAATGCCGTTTGCCTAATCAATAAACATTTTCTCTCTTTATTCGTCTAATCGCGACACTCGTGTGTACTTATTTGTATCGTAAAACACTCGGCGCACGATTGGAACGTTTTTCCAAATTTATCGCAAGATCGCATTCTAGAATCAAAACAAGCGCGCGAGTCCGGTTGCAATTATACAACGCTATGAATAAGGCAATTACACTGTCTCGACAATTGCCCATTAATCGACGGAACGCGCTGCGTATACGCGCGAATCCAATTGTCGCGTAAATTCATGACACTCGGCTTGCGACGGCACGGAACGCGTACACGCGAAAGTTGCCACCTGGTTGCGAAGAATTTCCATATTACGTTTTCTACATTTATTTATCGCGAGGAAGTTAAAATCAATGATTTAAGAATATTTATTCAGTAGTAATAGAATTAAAAATTAAATTTTATTTTATAACGATAAACGAAAACATAGCAAAAGCGAACTCATTTTTGCACATCCTTATCTCAAATATTAAAACACATTACATTTTGAAGAATACCTGAGATATTAATACACTCTATTATTTTTAAAGTTATAAAATTTTAATAAAATACAGTGGAATTTTTTTTATGGAACATTGTGTGGTTATTACTGATTTCCCGCCACTTACTGAAAATTTCTCAAATATTTAAAGGTATTAAATACTTTATGTAAATTATGTAAGAAGTTCGTAACTTTAATCGAAAACGTTTAATGACTTTTTCTCATGTCACTTATACGTATAAAATTGAACAGTACACAAAAACAGAAATTCACGAAAAATTACGTACCGGGTAACATTTAAAATGAAGAATCAATATCAAAAAATAAATATCTCAAAAACTCCGCGAAGAAATAACCATCTCTCTCACGACGCGAGAAAAAAGACACCGCCAACTCACGTAACGTCTACTCACCCTCGTTATCATCTCCCTTATCCATTTCTCGCGCGCACTCGATATCCGCGTAAAACTCACACCCTGCACAGTCACACATATCCCGTCCACCCGATAATTATACATCTCCGCAGACAGATCGCCCGTCACTCGATGCCTCGCGCCCTCTAGCAGCCGCTGCTCCAGACCACAGTGTTAACAATCGGTATATACACACTAATATTCCTCTCCCTCCCACTCCGCAGTCAATTTATCTACAACGCGTGTCCCGTCCTCGTTCACCGCGTCGTCGTCCTCGTCGTCGTCTTGGTGGTGGTGTCCTTCCGCAGCGATCGTCGAAGAGAGCGTCCGAGCGCAGGAAAGAAGAGAAGAAGCGGGCGAGGCGCGCGGCGGAGCAGCAGTGTAAGCAGTCCCGCTCTCTCTCGAGCGCGAGAGCAGCCGCTCCGAGCGCTCTCGACTCGTCCCCCTTTTTCAGCGGCGTGGTAGGAGAGCGACGGTGGAGAGAGAGAGAGAGAGAGACGCGGCGAACGGCGCGCCCAGTGGGGAGAGCGAGACGGTGTGAGAGAGAGAGAGTGGGGATAGGGGCAGGGGGCGTGGCGCGGGCCCACCGCGCCCACCGCGCAGCGGAGGGGAAAAAAAGCTAACGGCGAGACCAACGAGTGGCGCGCGCCGGATACTTTTCGCGCGCGAGGGGGACGGGGGGCGTTCGTGGACGGTAGGAACGTGGACAGGGGAGGGGGAAGCTGCGTCGATTTTTATATGGAGAGCTATAGGCGTAGATGTGTGTGTGTGTGTGGGGGGTTTTTTCGGTTCCCCTCTTTTGCTTTTCGGGGCTGTCTCGCTTCCGCGTGGAAAGCTTGGTGAATTTTCCGCGCTTTCGCTCGGCGCTCCGTGCCATCGAGCCAAGTGTAATTGCTGGCATTGGAAAGTGCGATATTTAAATAAATTTTGCCTGGTGCGTTTTGTGAAATGCTGATTTTTCTTTCGACAAAAAGTGGTGTTATATAGAGCTTTAAAATGTATGATACTAAATAATCTTTTTTACTTCATGATGATCTTTATATATACAGTGGTATTGTTAGCAATATAAGAACAGACATTTGTAAAAAAAACAATATAAATGAAGAACAAATGCTATTTTTTTCGGTTGAAATATATAGGTATTTGAGAAATAGTAGTTAATTCAATTCAAATTTACTTGGATATATATTATTCTCATTCATTATTACAGTAATAGTGTATTGCTATATTTTGCTGGTAATAAAGCGAGAGACTGTTATAAATTATTATCTATTTATAAATTACTACGAAAATCTGTAAAAGGAAACAAGTAACAATTTGTATTTATTTATTATTGTGTCAAAAGTATTGCAGTACAACATTATTACTACTATTCCCGAAGATTATTCATTTCTAAAAATATTGACATAAAATAAGACGATAAACCTTAAAAGCTTTACATCAAATTCATGTATTGCATATACATTTTAAGAATCAATAAAAGATTTTGAAATAAGACTTCAAAAGAATAATCGTAACATCACGAAAAAGAAACTTTGTAGATACTTTTAATAACAATCATCGTTTTACTTTTGTCATCCAATCAATTGTTAAGAAAGTAAAAGTAGTAATCCTAAAGCCTCTATAATTCAGAAATCCACCCCATATTCTTACCAACACTTGCTCGCACAACCCGAAAGTTTGCCTTAGCGTACGCTTCAAGCTTGTTCACGCTGTCCGCACACATGTATACGCTTGTACGCGCATCCCTGCAGCGCACACGTACACACTCACATCGGTCCGCTGGCACTGATCGCACTCACACGTGCGAATGTGTCCGCAAGCAAGCAAGCAAGCAAGAGAGAGAGAGAGAGAGAAGGAGCTTGAAAAAAAGATGCAGCGGGGACGCCTGGCGAGTCGCGCGACACGTTGCGCCGCTCACTTTTGGCGCCCAGCGCGCCGCGGCTTTCCCCCTCCTCCCCCACCAGCGTCACCGTCAACTTTTGCCGGCTCGACGCACGGCAGCAAAGTCGCCGCGCGACGGAAAAGGGGGCGCGCGCGTCCCGTCCCCCTGCGCCTCTGGCACCTCCTTCGCGGCCCGTCCCACAATCCGCCCCCTTTTCTGACGGGATCGCGGTATTCTCTCTTTATATTCGTGCGCGACAAACGCCGCCAGGATAGAGAGAGAGAGAGAGAGAGAGAGAGAAAAAAGGCCACTCGCTCGATCTGTACACGCTTATGATACTCGTGTACAGAGACTGCGCGTGCAGTGCTCGTGCGCATTTGCTGTCTCTCATTCGCGTCGAGGCCGGTCGTGCGCTTTGCTGCCCTCTGCGCGGCAAGTCAAAGAAGTAGAGAGTGAATTTGCCCTGCTGAGGAGGGTGCTGCTCCCCGAGTTCGAGTTTTTGATGGGCTGTGGAAGGACTTTATCCGTCGGTTCGAGGTGATTGTCAAAGCTATGGATACGCTGTATGTAGCAGCTGATCTATCTAATTACTTATTTGTAGTAAATTAATGATTTAAGAGTGTGTTTTATCATGGTAAATAGTTGAAATCGATTGGTGAATAGAACGAAACCATTGTTCAGAAATATTCAGTATTTAAAACAAGCGTCTGAGTTTTGTCTATTTACAAATCTAATAATAGATGTCACTATAATAATAAGGAGCGTAGATGAGCGTAATGTTCGTGCACTTGACATCTAATATGTTCCACAATTGTAAAACTAAATTACGTATAAAAGCAGTTTTATGGGCCAAGTTAAAGTTGAAGTAACAAAGGGTTGTGAGTGCTGAAAACGGTAGAAATACTTATTGTTATGATATACGATATTTAATTTGTTTTTGTTGGGCGCCAAAATTTTTAATCTAAAATATATTTCTTTGTAGAAGAACTATTTCTTTATAGAAAAAATATTCCTTTCAGAAAATAGTGTATAATTATTGTTATAATTTACAAATTCAACAAATGTTGTAAGTTTTATTTAGGTTGGGCGCCAAAATTAAACAAATCTGGTTCTATTATCACAAAACGACTTCTTTATAGAAAACTATCATTTTATAATGAAAAACAGACGAAAAAAAATATGAATATATGAATATTTATTCTTAAAATTTACAATTTCAACAAATCATGTAAGTTTATTTGTTAGGTGCCTAAACTTTAGTTTGTATTATCATAACAAAACTTTTTTATAGTAAAATAATATTCTTCTTTCCTCCGTCGGAGGAATTATGGATGCGTAGCGACCGTCGATGTTTTCCTTGCGTTGATGCACATATAATCCCTGATTTATCTTAAGATGATTTTTTATAAAAGAAATTGATATACTAAAATAGAATACTTCTTTTCATAATTTACAAATTCAACAAACCTTACTAACTTTTTTCTATGTTGGACACCAATATTTTTAAGATAATAGAGATCATAAGTTAAGGGGGTAGGCCTAGGTTAAATCCAAAAAAGGACTTTTTTTACAAGTCCAGAAAACTTTTCATGTTTAAAAATAATCACTTTGAAAATTTGTATGCTAGTAAAACATAATAGTATCTTAAATTTTACCGTTGTAAAATCTCAGAATCTTCTACACGTCACAATAAATCATCATTATCAATACCATATTTATTAAAGAAATTTTGTTCCTTACACGATTCTAGTTGAGGATCTACGAAAAAGAATAATAAAAAAGTTTAACCCACAATTGCTTCGCTCATTTTGTAATAAATATCAAAAGGAGTCGGAAACGTAGAAAAATAAATTTTAAATAATCATATCACCTAGAATCGTATTAGGAACAAAGTTCCTCTAATAAATGTGGTATTGAAAATAGTTATTTATTGTGACGTTAGAATCAAGATTTTGAGGTTTTACAACGGTAAAATTTATGATACTATTAAGTATTGATAGCACGAACGTTTTCAGAATGATTGCTTTTAAATATAGAAGGTTTTTTGGACTCGTAAAAAGAATCTTTTTTTGGGTTTAACCCAGGCCTGCCCCCTTAAGCAAAACACAATTGAAAAATCATATTTCATACAACTCAATATTTATAAACTTATCCCATTAGTACTGTTGGAATGAGAGTTTGTTCCAAAATATTTATTCAGATAACTTCATAAAAATTAATTTATATTTTTTTTATTATCATAATAGTCGGCAGTAATCAAAATGCTGTTATTTTGTTAGGACTTCATAAATGCGTCATGTATATATAATCTGATCGTGGACAATATTTGCTATTAAATGCATATATGATATGATAATCCATTAAAAAGCAGCTCTATCAAGAAATTGATTTCTATCACAAAATAGTTAGTAATAACACTAATTTAATAAAGTAAATAAAATTGTCAAATTGATAATCTTTTGCCATGCAAAGTCGGTTTCATATTTAGTAATTAAAAATATATGAAACAAAACCACCATCTTATGTGCATTCCACTGTATCGCTTGAAAACCCTCAAAGCGAAGCGGGGAAGAAACCGCAACCGCATCGTAAAAACAAACAACGAAGCCCCCCACAAAAATTTCAATTCAAGCGCTGTACTCTAAAAACCAGCGTAGGCATTAATGTAAAAGTATCTCGAGGGTCGGTAGCCGAAGATGCAACGGCTTCTTGCTCGCCGTGTACTTTGCAGAGTCGCGTCAAGGTAGGTATATAGAGGAGCGGCCTGCAGTGTGGAGACAGCGAGCCGAACGGAGGAACGGGGTGGAGGCACGCGGGGTGAAACGGAGGAGGGAGGGGGTGAGGGCAAGAAAAAGAGAGAACATGCGGTTATGTAGAAGAAAGTGCTGAACACAGGAGAGAAGGAGACGGAGTAGAAGCAGCATCAGCAGAAGCAGTAGTAGTAGTAGTAGTAGTAGTCGTAGGGGTGGTGTGGGGTGGTCGAGGGAGGGCAGGAGCGAACGGCAGCAGCAGAAAGGAGGGAGGCACTGAACAAACTACCGGCGAAGAAGTCAGCGATGCAAGTAAAGCAGCAGCGCCGCCGCCGGCTAAACTTCGGGATCTATCGAACTAAAATTGTCGTGTAGTTTTCTCCCCGCTCCCTGCGTGCCCTCCCGCGAGCGCCTGCCACCTCCTCCACCTCCGAGCTGCTGCAGTGCCGAGCGATAACGCGAGCGCGGCGGCCAAACAACGACGCGGCGATCGAGCTATGCGGAGCGCCGGGAAAGCGCAAGAGAGACGGAGCAAGCGCACCGCACTCCCCTCGCAGTCCGCGATTCTTCCCCCACCGCGACGCGTGCCAGAGAAGGGAAAAGCTGCGGGAAGAAACTCGCCGGCGGGAGGCGCGGGAGGGGGGACGAGCGCGGCAAGAAAAAGTGGAGGGCCGTGGAGGGGATGCGAAAACACGCTTCCCAAGCGCATGGGCGCGCGGAAGAGAGAGAGAGAGAGATAGAGTGGGACGAAGATAAGCTCGCGCGCGCACGTATTTTATTGTCACGTTTGCCGGTGCTAACCGCCTCGTTCGCTCTCCGCGCTATAGCGCGATATCTCTCCGCTCGCTCTGCTGTTGAGGCTACGAGGAGAAGCCGCGACGACGACGACGACGAGCCTCGTCGAGTTGTGCTGCCGCCGCTGGTACGTAGGTGTATAGGTAGCACGACAGAGAGAAAGAACGCGAAGAGAGGTGGCGCCCAATGCTCCCCCTCCATGCCATCCGGCAGCCGGTGGTCCCTCCCACTTGTGGGGCGGGCGGGCGGGGAGGGATAGGGGGAGGGGGAGAGAGCACAACAAACCGCCTCGCAAAAATCGGCCCCTTTTCCCGGGTAGGAAAAGAACCACGGCGACAATTGCCACCACCACCACCACCGCTACTTGCATCGACGAAGACAGATAGATTTCTGTTTCTCTTGCTACTCCCTCTCTCTTGCGCACACTTATACGTACATGCTACATTCGATCTGTCGGCTCGGTAGGAACTATCAACGGTCATCGTATGTGCGCACCGTACTGCAAGTTGCTGGTTCTAAGAGAGGAAAAGGAGAGAGAAAGAGAGAGAAGCAGGCGAGAGAATAAGAAGGAACGAGTAGCCTGCTGCTGGAACATACCGCGGCTCTCGACACGGCAGCAGCGGCAGCAACACACACCAGCAGTCGAGCGATTACCCGCCGTGTGCCGCCCCTTGGCACGTTTGGGAAAAAAGAGAGAGAATTTCGCCGAGGGGTGGGGGGCCCACAGCGCGGACCAAGTCTCTTCTGTACGCGCCTCTCTACCTATCGCTCTCTCTCTCTCTCTCTCTCTCTCACTCTCTCTTACTCGTACTCCCGCGGGGGGCTCAGCGGCAGCGGAGCAAGGAAAGAAAGGGACGGAGCGAGGGAGAGCGAGCTGCTACCGGACGGAGAAAGAAGAGCGCGCGAACAAGAGAGAGAGAGCGAGAGAGAGGGAAAAGGAGCGAGTGCCACCGCGTTACACGCTGCTGCGCTACGGTCGAGAGCCGAGCTGCCACGCCAGTTTGTACTTGGCGCCCAACACCGAGAGTCTCATCTCTCTCGAAGCGAGCGCTCGGGTCCGCCGAGCTCCACACCAGCCTTGCACGCGCGTTCCGCGCGTGTGCGTGCAGTACACGATCGTCGATGTGTCGCGTATTCGCGAGTGTGCGCGCAGCGAGGCGTCGTCACCCACGTCAGCTTCGAAATCATCGCGTGCTCGGCTACACGCACGCGTCTTCTCCTGCCCACGTGTCCGCCCCGTTCATTGACTGTTACTACTGATCGTCAGGCCGCGCTCACAACGCTCCAGCGGCGAGTCACGAAATTAAGCGGCGCCCACACGAGGAAATCACGTACGGCCGACCGTGTGCACACTCGTACACGCGAGAGACACGACAGGAGAAGTGTGAGAGAGAGAGAGAGAAAAAGAGAGAGGGAATACGACTTGTGCGTGCTCTTCCACCACTCTCACTCTCTCGTCTGTCGTCTGCATCGCGCACGCTCCGTCTCGCTCCCTCCTCCCGCGGCGACCCACACTCACGCTCGCGCTCACGGGAGTCATCCCCACCCCTGACGCTCCGTCTCGCTCGCGGGCGCCACTCAGCCCCACTGCCGCTGCTGCCGGTGCTGCT
Source organism: Gastracanthus pulcherrimus (assembly GCA_949152435.1). Classification (NCBI taxonomy): domain Eukaryota; kingdom Metazoa; phylum Arthropoda; class Insecta; order Hymenoptera; family Pteromalidae; genus Gastracanthus; species Gastracanthus pulcherrimus. The sequence continues at coordinate 24,548,640 of OX424575.1, read as the reverse complement.
GCTTTTTCCTCGCTCCCCCTTCCCTTGCTGCTCCGCCGCCGTAGCCGCCGTCGCCGCCGCCGCTGCTCGGCGGGCGACACACTCACGTATATACACACGTATACACGCGCACACAGACAGAGGGGAGAGCGCGCACAGCTGTGTGCGCCGTAGTACAGAAAGAAGAAACGGGGGACAGAGAGCGAGAGAGAGAGAGAGAGAAAGAGAGAGAGAGAGAAAGAGCGAGCAGACCGGACTGGATTCCGTCGAAAAGAAACGACGTTTCGGAGGACGATAGTCGTGACCGATCATAGCTGGCGCGCCGATCGGAGATCTGGCCGCTGCTGCTGCTGCCGCTGCTCCGGCTTTGCTCCGCACGCGCGTTTTACCGCGTACCATCCGAGAGTTGTAATATAGCGGAGGAGGTGTTTTACTCGCTGACAAGACTTACTCCAGGCCCGGATCGCGTTGCTACTGCTGCTACCGCTGCTGCTTCCTTTTCTGCGGGATACACGGTGTTGCGCGAGATAAGCGACACCCTCGCGCGTGATACATTGGAAGCAAGTGACTCGCGTGTGCATTTTTACTCAAGTTTGTTTATTGAATTGTTGGTGCGTTCGATCCTCGTAGAATTGTGACGATACGCGCGCATCGGGTGCCGAAACACACGCGCACACAGTGACTCTGAGAGGCGACACGCACGCGTATAGCGAGGATTCAAGGTCGCTGTATCGTGACTGCGTGGGATTTTCCGCGAGCCAGTGGCGATATTTGCGAAGAAAGGTACGTTTTTGAAAAAGCCTCCGCGACGAAAGAGAAAATTCTCGGTGACACGTTGGCGACGAGAAGCGAGGGATCTTTTAACAGTGAGAGTGTGCGAGCAAGCAGTTGCCTCCGTTTTCCCTTTTCTCTCTCTCCGCGTTACGTTTTCACGCGAGCGCCGGATCCCGACGACAGTGATCGCACGGTACAGTTTTGCGCGGAATTGATAACACAAAAATATAGAGAGAGAGAGAGTACCGGACAGGCTCGATGATCGGATACTCCAGAGTCGTGCGCTCGAAGTAAGGAGGGAGGATAGTGTGCAGTGCACGCGCGTGTTGCTACACAGTTGCGCGCGCTATACCGTACGCCCACGCACGCGTCATATATACCTGTGTGTGTGTAAGAGCGGCCAAACGAAGGAGGATCGTAAGCGCGCATGTGGACGGGACGAAGGACGAAGCGACGATGATAGTGTAGCGCCGGTGCCGTCGAGCATCGCGGCCCATCATCGCGGGCCGACGCATCATGTCACAGTTCTCCTTCAGAGGATCGCCAAATTTACAGGTGAGTCTTCGGGCGCTCTCGAGCGTCGAGCCGGTCACCGCGTGCGCGACACTTTTTGCGGGATTTCTTTGTTAATTAGAGACTCGCGACGTGATTGCATTACTTTTTTTTCCATCTGTCTTGGTATTGGAAGGAGGTGTCGAAAGTTGGAGTTGGGGGAGAATTGTTTGTGACAGATAGGAGCAGGAGGCTGGTTAGAATCAGTTTTGAAGTGAAGTTTGTTATGAAACTAGTTCATTTGTAATGACAAGTATTGTGTAACCATCTAGTAAATCATTATTTACAAAATTTCCTTGGAGCTTTTACTCTGTCAGTTAAATTAAAATATATTAAAGTTATTACAGACAAAAAATTAGTGTTCTTATTTTTTAGAAAAATATTATTTTTGTGCGTCATAAATTATTCTTTTATTCTTAAATTTAATTGGCCACTTGTAAGTTTCTTACTTGCGCAATCACCGGGTATAATTTAATCTTTCTAAACTGATGTCTAAATTCTAAAGATTACAACTATTAATTTTAAATCGCACTGTAAATGCTGTTAAATGCACGAATATAACTGCATATTCGCTTTTTCCGTAAAGTGTTCTAACAGTATAACAAGTACGACGAATATGTTCACATTTTACAATCGTTATAGTGTATGTTTCAATAGAAGTATAATCTTCCATACAATCCGGTACAGAACAATTATAACCTTAGTCAAAACCATTAAGCAATTCACCTCTTCTCCTCCCGGATATACCTACAAAAAAGGCATCTTCGATTCTCGCACACAAATCGCCTCGCATCTCCGAATTTCCAAGTGACACGCGCGCCGTCGATCGAGTTTACCCGCGGCAAATTTATACCGCTCTCGCGAGTGCGTTTGTGCGCGAGGTATCCGCGCGCGCACGCCGGGTCGTGCACTCCGCGACGTGTACCTCGTACACACTGGCGTTGCTCAATCCTCGGAGCCCCCGAGGTGAAAGTAATACACGTTACAGAGCAGAGCGGAATACACGCGCGAGAGAAAGAAAGAAACGAGGGATGGCATTGTACCGTGTGTAGCGCGCGAGAGAGACAAATTATGGGGTACCGGGCTGCTCGAAGTTCTCCGTTGTGTGTTCGCTTCCTGGGAGTTTTCTGGGAAAACGTTCGTGTGCTTGTACTTCGATTCTTCTTTGCGTGGCTTTTGCTGGGATGTAAGGTAGATTTTAACGTATCGAAGTTTAGGTAGGAATCTGAGAGAGATTCTTGATTTTCTTGCCGACGCAAAGTAAATCGTAGAAGTATTAAAAAGTTTAAAAGTATAATTACCGTTACCAATGCAATTGTGAATTAGTACCAAAATGTAGATAATTTTGTTATTTAAATTATTCACATGATGATCGATTTATTTCTGCTTATTTTTAGTTTATTATTGTTGATTTTACATTTTCAATGTACATAAATATTCAGGGATCCATTCGCCCTTTTTAAACGATATCACAATTATTTCAAAGCATAATTAAGCGATTCGTAATTGCTCTCTTGCAATATTAAGCAATTCAGAATTGTATATATTCATGAAGGTATTTTTAACCACTCTCGTGCCTTTTTTCATCAGATCACGCATCTAATTTATCGCATACTCTCCTTACGCTCGGCATCCAAGTCCACTATTATCCATCTTCTCAAAACCAACGTGTACACCTAAAAGCAATAAAACACAAACAATCCACAAACACACAATGCTCATAAATTATCTCTCGTCGCAAAAATAATCGTCGCCAAGCTCGCGTAAATCAATGCGCGAAAAATCGGCACCTACACACACACACGCACGCACACATACGAGACACACAAACCTAGCTTGCGCCGCAGCGACAAAAGCGTCGTAAAAATAGCGCGACAGCGTTGTATGACAATCGCTAGGTACATTGCGAAACTCGCCTAGCAGAGTCACAGAGAGAGAGAGAGAGAGAGAGAGAGTCGAAACGAGCGGCCGAATTAAACGGAGGCGACGCAGAACAGATTTTTGCCGGCTGTAAATCAAGGGTATAGCCTAATGACACGAATATCGCGAGTCCTCGCTCTCGCTTTACTCGTGCTATGCGCGATCGCTTGCGCAAATCGGCTGGTGTGCGTGTATATACGTCGCGCACTATTGGCAGACCTTAAAAGATGTTAAGTCTATTTTACCGAGTGATTACGCTCACGTGTCTCGTATGATACGTGTTGCGCGCTCGCATACGTGCATGTGATATATAGAGCGAATTTATCTGTGATTGTGAGTGGGCCTTCGATGTGTTGAGTAACTTACGCTAACAGGTCGATTTTGAATGTATCGAGATGGATGTGATTATAGTTTGAATGGACGGATTTTCGGCGAGTTATAACAGACGAGGTGCGAATTTTTGAGGCGGAGCAGTAGCGCTAGCGGGGAGTGAAATATGGCGGTAGTTAGTGGTGTATAATACGTTAGCAAGTATTGCACTGATATTTGTACATGCATATTTTGGGCGTTAAAGTCTATTGGACGTTTTACTTTCGGATATAGAATGAAAGTTTTCGAAGAATGGTGTGCATTTTGTTTTCTTAAATAAATGTTACTCGATAAAGTAAAATTTTATTTCATTTTTAATATAATGACATCATTATTTGCATTTAATTTTCTTTTTATTTTATTTTTACCCGACTGCGCTCCGCAAACGAGGGTATAGTAATTTTAATAAATATAATTTTCACTTAATTTTAATTTTAAATACTGATATAAATTTTCATGCAATTTTAATTTTATTTTACTTTTTAAGTAGAATATAAATATTCGACTTCCCTTCTTATAAAATATAAATTGTATTCACTCGGATAGTGTAAGAGTAAATAACGCCATTCGAACTAATGAAAATTGATTTCCATTATATGCTTATCAAAATGTAAGGTATACAGTGCCAATATCAGCGTCAAGCAATAGCTGGTGTGTATAATAATGTATTAAATATTTACTTATCTCGAGTAGGTACGGGCAATAATTTAAAAGTAGAACAAGATTCTGAAGAATTCAGGAAAGAGATTTGCGTTGATTATAGCACAAAATTAAACTCTTTTAATGCATTTCTTAAAAAGTTCCCTTTTAGCAGCTATTTAAATAACTCAAAGCTTCAGCTAAAACTAGTCTTTTAAACTTCAAACACGATCAAACATTGACACAGTTATATATTTCAATACCGCAACTCCGCGAAACAGCATTAACAGGCACTAAAAATAACGATTACTCCCGACAATCGAACATTTATCACACGCTTGCAAAATAAAAATAGACAACAACGCTGAAACAAAGAGCTTTATCACCATGTCAATTTTAACGCGACAGTAGAAAACACACATATAATCATTCCTTGTAAAACGCGAATAATTCCCATTCGACGCAATAAAAAAAAAGCGAGAGTCACAACGAGTTCTCTCCGCGCGCGACAGATTAAATAATCGACCGTATATCGAAATTCGCCGTCCGAAACACATCGCTCGCGGATTTCGATCCTCATCATCCTCGCTCCCAACTGAAATCTCGCGGATAATTAATTAACGCAAAATCGAGCGCGCGCATCTGTTTATCATAATAATAAAGAAAAAGGAAGAGTTCCCATAAAGCCGGGGGGGCTTTTCGCCTCGTAAATCAACGTCGATCGGCCGTCTATCTGCATTTCATTTTCGCTTCTCGCTATTACGCCCCGATACTCGTGGAATAGACACTGGCGCAAATTGATATTTTGAAAGGCGACAATAATTTACGCGCGATAAACCGGTCTTGCGCTCGCGCGCTCCGCTGCATCGCTGACGCAATGTGCATACGTGCATGTGTGTACCTGCGTGTGTGTGTGTGTGTGTATGAGGTATCGATACTCGCGAGCGATATTGCGTTCGACCGATCGAATAAGCTATTCGGCCTTTGGCTGCACTTCGCGAGATGGCAGCGGGAGAGAAAAATTCGATGTTGTACTAACGGATATTTTGTTTGCTCGGTTTTATCGTTACTGTGGTTTCTGTTTGCTCGTGTAATGCGTCGGCGATAATATGGACATTTCTTATTTTTTTTCTCTTTCCTGTACTTGTGTTCGAGATAATAAGTTTTCTTTTCTTCGACACTCTACGGATGTGTACACAATACTTATGATTTATAGTCTGAGAATTGTTTTTTCTTAGATTTTACGCAATATTTCTTTTTAATTTATTTTATTTTTAATTGGCTCGATTTATGTTCGATTGAAGTTATAATGTTTAAACTGAAGCATACGTCGTTTAACATATGAGAAGCCTATAAGTTTTGATGTTATGCATTTTTCATATTAAATTTGAATTTTACGTTGAAATACTACCGACCGACCAATACGGCGTTTACCATGATGTTCAACTGACGTTCGTTTTCTTTTGGAATAAAAAGCACTGAGAAAATAAGTTTCTTTAGTATAAGTTAATTCATGTCTCCATTCATGAGCTAAAAATATAACACTCATATCTACACGCCTAGCTGTTAAAAAGTAAGATTATCTCAAGTTATAATTTACTAATCATTAAGAAACATCAATTCAGAAAAGCACACCACATAAAACATAAAGAAATCTTTTCTCAAACATTTTGCACTCCTCTTTACATTATTGTCCACAATAATTGCCACCAATACATCATGCCCACTACCGAGCAAAGCCGCACCGTAACGTCCACAACGAGCTCCGACGAACAAGCGCGATAAAAATTTGCGAAAAAATAGGCGTACAGAGACAAAACTCGCACCACTGGAATAAAAAGGACAAAAAGTCGCGCGCACCGCCGCGCCGCGAGGGCGAACGAACGCGCGCGTGCACTCGCGCTAGGTGCAATGCCGCGATATTTGTCAAAGTAAAATATGACTGGACGCGCTCGCGCTCCCGAGCCGACGAAGGGTTCCCTCCGTTTTGTGCGCGCGCGCGCGTGTATTTTTAGATTTTTATGAATAAATGCCGTGTCGCTCGTAAATTTAGCAGCCCCCGCGCATGCTGCAGCAGAGGAAGAGTCGATCCATCGAGTTAATCCGCGCGTCAGCGCGTCTTAATCGAGAATGATATTCCTTCGTTTCTGATGGATCTGTGCGCGGGGCTTTGTCTTTTTGTTGTTTCGAATTTTGAAAATTGTAAAGGTGGAATGGGATGGAAGGGGTGAGAAGAATGTATTCTGACGCGTTATTATTAGAGGAACGATTCTGTATTAATAGAGGGTACGATGTAGAGAGCATTTTTTTGAATTATGCATCGTATAAGTTCACGGTAACAGAGTTAAATAATCTATTTCGACAGTGTCGTAAATTCGTAGAACTCCGTTGCGGTTGGATTTAATTTATCTTTGCGTTAAAAATGGCCGGCCGGATATAAAAGTTTCACGGAGTACAAACGTCAGGCGGCGTGTGTCTCTTTCATGATTATACAACGGATTTTGCCTGTTTAACACGCGCGTCTTTCTGAACATAATATATTGATTCGTCATCGATTTTTTCGTGACTGAAAATAGATCGAATTGTATAAAAGCACTGTTTATCTGTCCTTAATTCGATGGACAATTTGAACCTGGTAAATTTTGCACGGGCATTGGCTCATCCTGCGTCAGTCACGATTACACGAACGATTATACAGTTTCTTTCTTCCAAAGCTGAAGTGTACTGCGACCGGTTAAACATTCAATCGATCGATCTTGCTGTTTTTTGTTTTTTTTTTCCGAATTACATTGCAGGTGCAACTTCCTGCATCGACTTTTTCTTAAACACTCGACTTCGGTTTTTCATTATCGACTTCCGGTTATTGTAAAACCGATCGTTTACGCCGAATGTACATTACCTGCGCTCTTTTTTTAATCCTCTCCTCTTTGGCTTTTAATCTTACTCGGAAAATTCTGTTAAACGCTGATGAAGGCAAATCTAATATTCTTGCGGCTCGTGCGCAGCGCTGCTCGGCGATATTTTTATTAGACTCGTATCCTGTTATTAATGGACTGTAAATGATAAGGTTTCCATTCATTCGCGGTTATATTACTCGCTATCGCCTCGCGATTTAATGGATCCCTTTCATTCAGGAACACATCCGCTCGACGAGCGCTCGCGGTAGAGAAATATGTCAATTAAAAATCTGACGTACTCGAAGTGGCAGTTATATCGCGAAGATCGACGATCGGAAAATATTTTTTAATCGAGTTTCTTCTTTTAGATCAATTACCGATGTCGTTAGTGTCACATCAGTTTCAATTCTTTATAAAGACTTATATTTTTTAAATAGAACGATAAAATTATGCTTTACGAATGAGAAATAAAATTGTACTTTCAATCTAAAAAAAGTCTTTCAGCAAAGATTTTCTCTCCTCAAAAAGATGTCAGATAGACTTGACAGCGAAGGTAAATCTAGGACAGTGCGTTCGACGTTTTGGTCTAATGGGCTTCCCAATTAATTCGCGACTCGGTTAAGTGCGACTGGGAGACTAAAAGCGGTGGAATACTCGCACTGCAGCCACAGAGAATCGTTTGCGCCTGCGCACAGATTTATTGCAATTGACGTAGAAGACACTGCTCAAGGATCCAGTCTACATCCCAGTTTATAGTATTGAAACGGTTCGCTTGTGGCTTTCAATCCATAATTCATTTTTTAATTAGTATGAAAAATCATTAGTTACTTCTTTTTTTCTGTAACACTATACCTGTGAGACTACTATGCTCAAAAACGGTCATAAATCGATATTTTTGTCTAAATCTAGAATATTGTAAAAATTTAAAAAACTAAACTATATATAAATTGTATACAATGTTAAAAATTTCATTCAGAATCTGTAATAACAACAGAATAATAATATTTTTCACGAAATCTGCGGTCTTATGTTATTCTCTATGATATTTTCGAGTAAAAATTGACCAAAATCAATAAGAATCTGAGATTTGTATAGTTAGTAATCAAGTAAAAACTTTTCCAACCTCTAACTCTAAATTAGCAAACAGTGTAACTAACGCTCAAATTTATCAAATTATTCTTAATTCCCACAACTTTCATCATAAAATGATACACAAATGCCATTTCAAACCTACCTCGAGATTTCCTAGCGTTTTTTGTTCGTCTCTTTTTTCGCCGTTGGACGCAGCAACTGGAAGTAGGCTATTCTGTATCCTTAACTGCCTCGGTGATCTCGTCTCTCTCTCTCTTATCTGCCTCGATTTTGCGCAAGAGCAGAGCGCCGCGCGGCTCGCACACGCCTTTTCCCGGGGATGAGAATTTCGCGCGGCGTCCGTACATCGCGCAATACGCGGTTTTACTGTGTGAAACTCGGAGAGGCAGGCGACGTTTCCATGGCGCGAGTCGGATTTGTCATTGTCGTTGGTGATTTGGTGTTTACAGCGTAGACATTCGTTTCTACAAAGGTTTTTTGCTCAAAAATCCGTGGGATTCAATGTCTTCTTTTCTAAAATAGTTTTCGTTTTTAAAATGACGGCCATCTTGTCAGTACGATGTTCGTTGATTTGATTGGTTAGAAATTTGAGCGGGAATTTCTAATTTAGTATAATACTATAACTGAAAGAAAGCGTACGCTCTACATGTGCTCCTAATAGTAGTAGAAAATGATAAATATAAATTTCAAATTTTAAACTCTTAATCAGATTTTTACACGTATATTTTAAAGTATAAATTTGTACTGAACTCAATTATCATATAAATAGAATTAAATGTGCAAGGAACAAACTGTATTTTTAAAAATATGCCATACATAAGATAAGAAGTGTTTTTTTCGACGCATTTAGATTCTCATTGAAACTGTAAATAGATTCATAAGTACGCGTGTCTACAATGCTGTTAATAATTAAAGAAAAAAAAACTAACATCATTCCACTCAATTTTTTATCATCCTAGTTACACATATAGTGCGCTAATTGTTGTAAAGAAAAATTGCTATATGCGCAAAAAAAAGTGTAAAATGTGTTTAATTTCGCGCGATAATGAAACGCGATTTGCATCGAGGAAAATATATATCTGTCGATCGAGCGTAGTAAAGCACAGTCTATACAAACTAACTTGTGAAACTGTAATCAACGAGATAACTTCGGACAATAATTTACATACTCTCCAATAAAATCCCTATCTAAATGCTATTAGAAACTAACCTTCTCCGTATACACGATATACCTACAGCTTAACAAGAAAATTCTGCTAGTCAATATATTATAAACTAGTATATACTCCACGTTCGAAGTCAAAATGTTCGATATTTGCCATTATTAATACGTTTAAATTATATCAAGTATCTCTTTTTTTCATCAATTCAAGATGTAAAAAATTCTATGTGAAAGTTTACTCCTAAATTCTTGAAATTCGTCAGTCCTTTTTTGAAACGTTAAAGTTGAATTTTCACATATTACTTGGAAATAAAAATCAATAAATATGTTAAGACTATACTGAATTTTGACGTATAATGAAAAAGTAACTACATTACTCTTTAATTCATCAAACTGCAATGTTTCACTTTTACGATAAAATACTGGCAAGGTTTTGAGGTTCCACGTAAAAGAAGCCTGCTATTCTAAAATTTCCAATTCTTCTAGAATATATAAATTTCCACAAAACCAGTAGAAATAGGAGATAAAAACTATATTACATAAAAATGATCCCTTAAACCGACTAAGAGCTCACATCATTACTACCAACCATCTCCTCTTTTTCACAATCAACCCGAAAGCTCCCTCCTAAATTCCTCAATAATCCCAGAAACTCTCGAACCTCCACACTTCGTTCCAGTCCACATTGTATACTATACGGTGCACCACATGTATAACGCGCGCTGGCTCGACGCTGCACATTCCGAGTGTTCAGGGCGTGGTACACGTGTTCGCGCCTAAACGCCTGTATAGTATTATATAGCCGCTGCTGCTGCACGCCGTCGGGAGCTATAGAACTCGGTGATGGTGCGGCAACAGCGCAGCTCATTGACTAACGCGCCTGTACCGGCAAAAATTATGAATGACCGCCGTATACCCCGTTGGGAGCTGCAAAAGCGCGTTGGAACTTCTTGTTATACTTTGTTTGGAGTTTGCCGGTGTCTGACATCGATTTTTTATGGTAATTGGATGAAGGTGTTAATTTATTTATTTGTTGTTTTGGAGGGTTAATTTCAGCGAGGTAATGTTGGTTAATGTTCAAAGTTGAAGCGTGCAAATATAGATGGTATTGGCCACTTCGTGTATTTGTAGTTTTATTTAAGGAATATAACAATTTGAAATGATAAAGTAGAGTCTTTTTTTAAAGTTCAATCTAAAATAGTTGTGCCTATTTAAAATAAAATAGTGAAAACGCTTTTACAATATTCTCAAGATTGCATTGGCTATATATGTAGAATCCACACCAAAGTAATTTAAATTATATGAGCTTTGAAAATTATAAATTGAAATGTAAAAGCGAATATCACTATTTTTCTTGAAGGGCCATAAGTTAGTGATTTTATGTATCAGATTTCTCAATTTCACTTCAATCTTCAATTAATATTGTTATTATTATTATTATTATTTAAAATCTAACTCGAAGAGATCCCCAAGTAACCTCTTCGTCTAACGCGTATCAAAGAAATTTCTCCGAGTCACATGCAGGGTCGTAATCGCAACCTGTGCGGCCTTCTCGGTCTCTCAAGTGCGCGCATGAGCTTTCGCTGAATGGACGCCACCCGATATATACAACGACGCGACGAGCCGCAGGAAACGCTGACTCGGATCCGCCCTCGCGCTCTTCGCGATATATATATATATATATATACCTGTCGCTGTAATCTCAGCGTCCTCCGGCTCGGCTCCTTTCGGCACTGCAGATACGAAATTACGCGACTCGAGCGATGAAGATGATTTTTAGTACAGAGGAATTTTCTGATAAAATGTGTGCTGTGGATAGTGGAGTGAATTTGGGGTATTTACGCGAATTACGGCAATTTTTATTGTTCTTTAGGGCAATTTTTATTGGTAAGTCATGGATGTCTCATGGTTAGTATGATTTTCAATGTAATTTTTGTCGGAAAATTCTCTTTTGAACCCTTCTAGGATGTTTCTTCATAAAATTAAAATATTATAAATTTAGGAATCTGAAAAGTTATTTGACCAATAATGGGTTCTAACACTGTTCGAGTATGACAATATATAATAGGCACCAAAGGATTGAATCGCAATCCTTGAAGAAAAAGTAAAACATCGTTAATTTTACAAATTAAAAACCAACTGAATTTTAAAAGAAAACCTGAAATGAGAATTTAAAGTGTCAGCATTGAATTCCTAAAACTCAAAGTACATTACTAACAATCGCGAGATATTATATCTTTGCTACGCGCGCGCGCCACACACGTCTATACATTCATATATACACTCGAAAGCCCAGTCAGAGAACAATGTCGCGATTGTTGACAATACCGTTGAGCTAAGCTCGGAGACTTCCGGCACTCGGATTTCACTTTAACATCCTCCATTCAGCCGTAATATATACCTATATACATATGCACACTCGTCACCTGCGTTGACTCGCGACGACGCCATTTTGTATAACTCTCTCAGTCGCACACACACGTACACACGTATGCACACATACACATGCACACACACACACGCACACACACTTATCGTATACATTCTACGCTTGCATTCGGTGTAATCGAGATGCGAGTGAGAGAGAGAGAGAGCGAATTAAATACGAACAACAAGTGGTATTATAGGCGCATCTTTATTAATATAGTCTTATTTGTAAGCTAATGAAACGGAGAGACGGAGCATATATACTATATACTTGTTACTAGAGCATAAAAAAGAAAACTGCACACTCGAATGACTACTCTCTCAACTCGAGACGAGACCTGCACTGCAGACTCCACAAGATAAATCCGCCATTATAACGGGCGTTTAGTCTGTTCTCTCCGTTATCAATGAGGAAGTGCCGGTGTCGGATTATATACGCGAGCACGGTGCGGTGCACTGCACACCACTTGCGCGCATGCGGTTTATTTAATATATATATAGTATATACAGAGCGATAGGTCGAGTCGCGCGCGCGCGGTTCGAAACTTTGTATTGGATATTTTTGTAAACATATATTATAATGTGCGAGGGTGTAATGGCGAGACGGCGGGTCCGGTGACTCGGATGTTTGATCGTCAAATCTATACGTGGCTCGGAATGATATATTTTAAAACTACGGTACAAAGTTTCTTTTGTAGCGCGTTTGAATGGATATTTATTAAATACGAGATACAGTGTCGCTGCAGGAGAATTTGGGAGACGTTTTGTTCGTGGATGACGAGTGGGTTAAGAATTTCGATCTACGTACTAGTTTCGACTTGTCACAAGCGTATTTTTTATTTCTTTTATGTGCTAGACGAAATTTATGATAACAGATAATTTATATTGAATTTTGAGACTAGCAATATATAAAATTAGTGATCGATTGTAAGCCAAAGTAGATAAAAGCATAATGACTTAATTTTTATGTTCATGATCAAACGAAATAATAGTAAAACTTTTTTTATTATAAAGTATAATATTCAAATATTTAAAAATAGCTGTCGTTTTCGTCAATCATATCGAGTTTTACTCTTAAGACGTTTAAAGTTTTCCAGTAATTACAATGCGTAAGAGATTAATTGTACGAAACGCTATAAAGTAAATAATTTATTTCTGTTTAACGTAAAAAAATCAAGTTTATCATAGCACAAAATATAATGTATCATGATGGCATTTAGAAAAAAATCACGCAATAAAACTAAGCATAAAATCAAACAGCACGCACCAATAAAACCATTAACCGCACAAAGATCGCCATTCTCCAATACGCAAACCCGCCAAACTCTCAAATCAAACACAACAAGACCACACGGCACTGCAACAACGAATAGAAACCAGAGTGAGAAACTCCACTTACGAGTCGTGCGACATATGCGCGCGGTCGCGCACTATAAATTCATCTCTCCTCTCGCACCGCGCGCACACAATCGGCATTATACACACACACTCAAACTTCATCATCATTCAGCATCATCAAAACGAAGCCAAACTCAAACTCAAATCAAACAACAAGTCTCATAAAACCCACCACATCCACGCACACACACATGTATAACCGAAAATCCTCGGTGCCTTTGAATGCATACATCCATACATACATACATATATAAATCCATCCCCCATCATCTCCGGATTATAACGGACGCGCCCTGCGATCTACTTACCGCTAGAATAGCGCTGGCGCGTATAAGTGAGCGGAACGCGCGTGTGCGTGCATATATACAGACGCGAGGAAGGTCCATCATCGATCCAGGGCCCAGAAAGAGCGCCGCTGCAGTCAATATTGACGCTGCTCCGCGCTCTGGGCCCTCGCGTGCGTGCATGCGTGTATGCAGCCCCTTTTAGCCGACACGCGTGACAAATGCCCCGGGCGCAAACAACCGGCGCATCTGTGTCTATAAAGAGCCAGGGCTCTGGGACTGAGAAAAGGCGCTTGTGTGCGCCGAAGATTGGAGGTGATGTGCTTTGGAGGATTATGAGGCCGCGTGTGTGTACGGCTCCTTCTTAATGCGATAAGGATTGTTTGATGTTTGTTTGTGTGCGTGTACGTATGTACGTTTGGGTGGTCGGTTTCTTTTCGGCGGGGGGTTTGGATTGCGCGACAAGGCGTGCGACGACTTTTCGCACTGTTTGGGTGTAGGACGGGGTCTTGGTTTTGGGCGTTTGTAAGAGTGCGCGTTGAAAATTTTAAAGTTTAAAGAAGCGAGAAGTGGAGGTAGAGAAAGATTTGAAATATTGATGTGGTTGGGGGTTTGATATAGGCGCGAGTATGATACAGTTATTTGATTTAGAGAAATTTGATCGTTTGTTTATGCTAAAACAATATCAATTATTAGATTTTGGACATCTGTTTATGACATTTTCTTTGCTGTTATAAGTTCTTATCTACTACGTTTTTATGATGATTCAATCAAGAGTGTTTAAACTTATTTTCATATCTTTTTATCTTCTAAAATTAATATTATTTATAACTATAGAAACGTAATTTTCGTGCAGCAAACAATTCTAAGGTAAAAACAAACTTTGTAGCAATATATTATGTGTAGAATTGTTTGTTACACAAAGAACTAATTTTACTTAAACAAACCAGTTTTTTTGCTTATAATATAATGATATAATGATCGAATGTTCGTCAAACAATAAAGGTGCACGAAAAATGAGTCGTAAAGTGCCAATTGTGTAGCTCATAATGGCTCGCAATTTCCTGAATATTTAAAGTTAATTCAACAAGCGATATTATCGTGTATTATAAAAATAACCGGAAAAAAAACTACAGCGATAAAGAATGTACTCGATAAAAGAAGGGATGTTTACAACTCGGTAAAATGCGTTTCGCTCTCGAACAAAAATTAATATTTCATAAAGCGTAATTTTTCATATTTCCCAGTGACAGTCGCGCCGATAAAGAAAAGAAAAAAAAATCCGAGTACAATTCGCATGCCGCGCACGGCCTCGCCTCTAATGAAGTAATTTCTTCCTATATCCTCGACTCTACACACACGCATACCAAGCGCGACGCGCGCGCAACTCTCGCGGCCCGCCGAAAAAAATGACAAATCGTCAGCAAATCGTAATCGTAAATCCCTCTCCGGGCCCATTTAAAAATCCCCGGTAACGATCACCCGATAAATCTTGCTCCCGCTGATGGACAGCAGGATCTCCTCGCGACTCTTCTTCCTTCGCGTAGTAGGTATATATATGTGTACACGCACTCGCACAAAGGCGCGATATCGACAATGTCTTGCGCGTGTATATTGCTTATACGGAGGCCAGCTGGTTCCTGGTGGTGTACATATACGTACAAGTTTTTTTTCCTTTTTCTCAACCCTCTCGCTCTCGCGTCTCATCATCGATTCGTCGCATCAGTGCCATCGCTTGGCTCGAGCAGTCCCTTTTTCCCGATGATCGATGCCCCATCGATCATCCATATATCCGCGCGCAAGCCTGATGTATATTATAAGTTTTTAGTCTTGCCGAGCGCGCGCGTGTGCGCTTGTGCGTGTATAGAGGTGGAGAAGGCTTGTGTCCTTAAATAGGTAGAGCGACTGTGCAGAGTATATCCGAGTGTTGTGCGCGCGGCCTTATTACGTATGTGCGAGGCGCGCCAATGGCAAAACCGAGAGAGAGAGAGAGAGAGAGAGAGAGAAAGTCGAGCGACTAATTATACACGTATTGCTGACTGTGTGTACGTACGAAGAAATATATAGGTACGAGCGAGACTGACTGGCTCGTCGCTTGTTGGTTGGAAAAAAGAATTTGTTGGATACCGATGTAGCAGTTGGCGTGTGTAGGAAAAAATTGATTGTGATTGGAGAGAAATTTTGCTTGGACGTAATAGGGCTCTTGGTCTAGAATTTTTTACATTATGTCGATTGATACAGTGATATATTTACATAAGATATGGAAAAGGCAATATTTTTCTTTATGCTAATATATTTATTGAAAGTTAGCAAGAAAGGGTTAGTAATAAACCTTTCATTATTACTTCGATAACTATGTTTTTATTTTAGTAGTTAATAAAAATATGTATTACCGTAAAAGATTGAGTTCATACCTTAATAATCATTCATGGTAACGGTTGAGATATATTTTATAGAATTTACGATATAAAGTATACTAGAATTAAAAAAGCATAAAAAGTCAGAATTCAATACAAAATGAAAATTACATTAACGTGAACAATTTTGACGATATCGATATTCCTCGGTATATTTGCGAAAAAACACTACTAAACTATCTAAAAGAACATGAACTTTTTCGTACCTATACGTCACGATATGACTGTACCATGCTAAACATGTAAAAAAACAGAAATAAACTCCGTCAACCAATTTGACTTCAAATGGAATATTAAAATACCGATAAAGACATAAAGTTAAAAATAAATACTACAAGAAAATCATGCCTCAACAGTAATTATACAGCTTACGCCGGCTACATCAGCAATCACATAACTTCCTACCAATTTTAAAATTGCTCTGTGCGAGTCTCGCGCTGCTCGCACATTCGCGCGGATTTGCCATTAAACGGCGGCAGAAGCTACGAGCGCGCGTATATTATACGAGCTCATAATAATAATTACACGGCCACTTTATCGCGTGCGCGTTAAAGATTCCGCAAGACGCGCCTGTGTTTTATAAGTATTATAGAAGCTGTGCGCCGTCGGTGGCTGTGACTCAAATGATGGGCCGTTGATAAAACCGAGCCGCCGCCGTCGCTTTTAATAGCTTCATTTCTCGAAACGCTGCTCTAGTGTATATGTATATATATGTGTGTATTTGATTATATGGGTGAAATGAATATTCAGGATGTGTCGAAAAACGTAAGTTTTTATTTCGAATTTTTTGGCTACTGAATCGGTCGTCAGGTAGAAGGGAAAAATATCTGTGTGAATTCGTTTGATTTGTGACGTAGTCGGCTGAGAATTTTATACAGTAGCACGTTGCGTTTAATTTTGATAAAAAAGGGTTCTTAAGAAGCGATAAGTTGAAAGCAAAGTTATTTACTAATAGGGAATATTTAAATTTGTAATGTTTCGACTAGTAAGCATGCAAGAATGTATATTTTATAATTAATAGGGATAAAGATTAATATTGTTACAAAAATTTAATGAATACGTTTGTAAATCGATCTTCGATACTGAGCATTCAAACTAATCATATATTGTTAATGAAGCACGTGTTACTCTGTAATTCAATGACAGTCTTACGTCTCTTCGAATTTCGAAGACAGTCCAAATTATCCGATAACACTCTCCTATTTATAACAATTGTCCGTGTCATCGGGTCACTTTATTTCGTGACACCAAAACCGATTCCACAATAAACAAGTTAATAATAATCCCGAAAAAAGGGAAAGAAAGAATAGCGAAAAGCGCAACAATGCAGTATTTATCTCGCGACCTGAAATTAAAACCCCGCGGGCATTAATACATCTAAGCGAGTCAGGGGGCTGTCAAAAATAGAAGAAGAACCTTCGTTTGCGAGTAAATAAAATATCATATTTGCGCGGTATGGAGAGCGGAGAAAGAAAGAAAAAACTTGGTCGATGCTTATATAAATTGACGAGTAGCGAACGCTTGTGTGAGAAGAAAAATCTTGAAATGATAATAAAGAGATAAATATCATAGACTTAGGCAATTAAGAAGTGTCGCATCATTCTGGAGTTGAGAATTCTGGATGTATTGCGAATGTAAAACGATATCGTACACGTTTTCGCTAAAAAGTGCGATAGATCAATCGAATCTTCTGGGAATAAGGTGATATACGCGTAATTACTTATGTTTTTGTTGCTCCTTTTTATAGCTCGCCAAATGCTTTTGCGTTAAGCGTTTATATAGCAAAAAAACCAACCACTCTCAAACTATAAAAAGAGTGAATTTCCATAAGATGCGTGCTAATTAAAGCGCGTGCAGTTTGCATCGAATTTGCAACTATTACACCTATACCTTAATAATTAATCATGAAAAATCTTGGCAAACAATCATAAACTGCATTTCTCTACAACAATTATACGAATCTTTTTTATCCCATCTGTAAAACAAAGAAATAGGTGTTAATGTTTCCCATAATACAATTCCTCTTCCGGCCAGCCTAATAACGGAACACGCACAAAACCCTAAACGTTTTCCCAACAGTACACTTATACTCACTTACGGAGTACACACGCGCTGCATTCCCTCGCTCCGCGTCTCTTCGATTATTTATATTTCCCTCATTTTCTCCCGCTCGTATATTCATCACGAACGCGACGCCGAGGAATCAGGAAGCGTCTCGGCGGCGGCGGCGCACGGAATGGAAGAAGCAGCGGTTTACACGATTTTCATTTTCATTTTTTTTCTCCTTCTTCACGGGTTCTCCTAAGAGATCATCGGGAGTCCCTCGAGGGATTATTGCGAGTCTCGGAAGTCTCTGGAGGCGCCGATGCCTCTCGGTTATTTTTGTATATATGCAGGGAGAAGAGTGTGAGATACGAGGCGAGATCGGTCTTGCGTCTTGGAGGCACTGGTGTTTGCTACTGATGGTGGTTTATGCGAGAATGGAGTGAGGGATATTTAAATGAACTTTGAGTGTCGTTAAATTATTTAGATATTTAGAATGTAGAGAGGAACTTGTTGTTTTAGCTATATTTATATTTTCTTTTAGAAATCATAATATATTTTTCACCACACTGCGCGTAAAGTGCTGACTGTACGCCCTCTCAGCAGGCCGTACAGTACCGCATGGACTGCCTAGGGAATAAAGTGACTTGCGCATGCGCGATGCGCCTTTTTTCGCTCTCGACTGCGTCTCGAGCGGTAAAACAGCGCGTCGCGCGTACACAAGTCACTTTACTTCTAGGCAGAGCATGGAGTACTGTACGGCCTGCTGAGATGCGTACAGTCATTTCTTTACGGGGGTGTGGTGAAAAGTAGTATACGCACCTCTGGAGTACAGTAGGCAAGCATGCACTGTGTGAAATGCCGACCTCGCTTCGCTCGGTCGGCAACGTCACACAGTGCGTACATTGCCCACTTTACTCCCTTGATGCATAATGTACTATTATTACACTTGTTGATAAATATAACACAAGTTATTTAGAAATGTACAATATTAATTTTTAATTTTATGCTCTTTAAATCTTATTCATATTTACAAGATTTTGTTGTGTTATTTGTTTAATTATCTTTCAAAGATTATTCAATTTTTTTACTATACATTTTAGAATTATTCATTATACTTGTTGTTTTTAGATTAACAGGGCACGAGTCTTTTAAAAGCATATTGAATAAATATGAAGTAACTTAAAAGCTTTTATATTCATTTTTTTCACAAAGTACCGCGTCTTGTAGAGACTCGATACTTCCAATATATTGAATTTTAGTCACTTTATATTCCGAAATTTCCATGTTCTTGTGAATTTGCATTAATCTAAATAACAAATTGCGTTAATATGAAACATTAATTTTTGTAAAGGATTTCTGAATTTCAAAGCTAACCTCATTTTTAGTTTGTTTCTGCATAAAACAACTTACAAATATTGATAAATTCCGAATAATAAATGAAATTCAATCCAATATCGACATTGCTTGAAGATACATGACAGGTTATACTCATCTTATACCATACGAACTGCTTTTTCACACTCCACATTGAAACTTTTAACAAACTCTATCGCGATTCGTCATTTAACAAAACTAAAGCGTTTCGCATGCCTGCTTTCAGTGATACACTTTATATACTACATTTTTAATTTCGCGCTCAACCAAAGCTACTAATAAAATCGTTACACAAATCTTTTCTATAGAAAAATGAAACGTATTTCTCTTCATAACAAGCATCCACACATCATAACTTCCAATACAAAAAGTATACTTAATAATTCTGGTACAGAGCACGGTCTCCAATAAAAAGAAAATTAAAAAAATATATCCAACTCAGTAGACGAAAGCGAAAAAGAAGACGCATCGCCCACAAGCATCGGCATCGGCAGCTGCTCGCCAAAACGCCATTCGCGAGAATTCCGGTTTTACGCGCGCGTCTCGGGAGGGGCAATTAGCCGCGAGCCGCGAAACAAACAAGCCCGCGCGATGTAACGAGACTAATGCGCCTCCCCGATATATATCGATCTCGCGCTCCCTTCCCTATATTATACGCGGGTATAATTGCGTTGCTCCCTTTTTTATTCTCTCCAGCGCGCGTCTGCATTTGCATTTGCGTTCGGAATATTGCGTGCGCGGAGAGGCGTATGTGCGAGCGCGCGTATACTTCTGAAGGGCTCGGTGTTAATCCGCTCGATGAAATCCGATATGTGATTAATGAACGCGTGGATATGAGTTGTAGCCGGGTGTACACGGTGGACCGATGATGTTGGTGTACATTGCGATTGGGCGCAAGATTCGAGCGGGATGAAAAAGTTGGAACACGATGGGCTTGATTTCTCTGTGCCTTCTGTATTGGTGTTATAAAAAGATTTGAAATTTGTACTGCTTTTCGTATGAATTATTCAAATTAAATTATTTTTTATTATGCGAAGTGTTATCGTTTCCATTATTTGATGGGTATCTATATATACATACTATATTGTTGTTGACGTTATCTAGAAATTGCTGTTTAATTATTATAAGGATGTTTAACACATTATGTAACACACTTGTTTACATAATACTATACTTCGTCGTTTAGCTTCTAGTACAATAAAACCTGTTACCTAGTCAAAACGGTCTAAAGTTAAGACGTCTCGTTAGAAGCGAGTAACAATTTCACTTAAATCGAATGAACAAATCAAACGTAACCTAAATTTTGTAATAACTCTAACATTTTATGATACAGCACTCAGCTGGAGTGACATTCTCACTCGCATCCGACACTGATTCACTTTAGGGTACAGGCGATGAACGATTCTTCACTCGAAGTCAACTTAAAACAGCAGCTCAAAACCAAGTATAAATCAGAATCGTTAAATCTCCCCACTCAAACGATCAAGAACGGAAAAACCCCACCGCTCATCAAAACACATTTCCCTCCCAATCCAACAACCCCTTGGACAAAGCTCAAAATCCACAGCGCTACGCTCCCGCGAGAGAACGCCTCGGAAGTTCCACGCACGCGCGCGCAAACTGGTTTCCCTGGCGCGTATCTCTCGCGAGAGTAAGGTGTCCGCGAGTAGCAATTGGCGTCTCTCTCCCTCAGCAGCAAGCAGCGTGATATAGTTGCAGTCCGCGCTACCGTCCGATGCGATCGCTAGGGCGTTCTTCTTCTCCTCCTCCTCCTCCTCTCTCTTCCCATTCGACTCTACACCAGCACTACTATACAACTGCAGGAGAGCTGCACTTTTTCTTCTCCATCCGCCGCTGCTTCTTCTTCTTCTTCTTCTGCTTCTCCTCGCTCGGCTCGGGGGCTTGAATTATGGCCCACGGGTCACTCGCAACACGCTTCGTCGTTTAACCCTCATACCGATCTCTCTCTCTCTCTCTCTCTTCGTCTCTTCTACTTCATGTGTGTGTATGTATATGTGTATAGGCATTCCCGAGAGGCGCAGCGGCTTTTGTATTTCCGCGATAGGGGCTACCGCTGCTGCTGCTGTTTCTTCCCGGCTTTTTATCGGGCTCGCGCGATCGACGCGTAGTATATATGTATCGGGCCCGCGCGCCGCCGGCACAGGAAATAGTTATTCCGTCGATCCTCGCTTTCTGATTCCTCTTTTCTCTCGCCCCGCGATCCTCTGCTGCTTTCCTTCCTTGTACTTCTTTTTGGCCGATTTTTGATTCTTCGTCGCTGCTGCTGCTGCTGCTTGTTCGCCGTGTGTTGGAGTGGGGCTTCTTTTTTTTGCTTTTGTTGGCTGCTGGAGATGCACGATCGCTGTAAGAGAGGTTGTTGCTTTTTTTGGGCCGAGTTCCTTCGGCGAGGCTTTTTGCGCGGTTTTTGGTGCGAGGGACTTTGAGGGAATGGGAAGGTGTTGATTTTAGGCGTGTATGTAGAGGGAAACAGTTGGTTAGAGAGTGCGAGAGGTTTTGTTTTATTGGAGTTCTGATTGAATTATATTTATGATAGCCGGGTTTCCAGTAACGAATGCAATGTTTCATTTCAATGAAGTATTAATATTGCAGGTTGGTTTTAAACATGTTTGTCATTTTTATAATTTTTCAAATGTTTCTTTTATTTAAGATAGTTTATATCTAGCAGTAGCTTTGTATTTAAATGAGAAATTTTTGGCTAATCTACAAACTCGCTCGAACTATAAGTAAATTAGGCCACCTCCTTTATTTATAAATGAAACAATTGTTCTCTTTATAAAGCAGACATTAGTCGATCTTATTGTCTAAGTTTTTAAACTAAAGATAAAATCGGTTTACACGATTAATTAGAATTAATGCGTGGCGGAACAAAACCGGATAATTCCACTTTTCATTTTGGACGTAAATTTGAACGAGAAAATCATTTAGAAAAAATTATGTTATTTTAAATGTAAGATTAAATATTCTGTACATACTTTTAACAAACTACTTAATCGTCTAAATCGATTCCATCTTCAATTTAAAAGTTTTCTTTATAAATTTGAAAAAATAGCTCATATCCGTATAAACGAACCAGAAAGATTCTATTTCGATAAAACGACACTCGCATCCACGCAGAAAATAGTCTACCGCGAAATTACGTAAGGGAGCCAATTTCGTTTTGTCGGGAACGAATACATTTTGGCGCGCGTCGGACTCCACACGGCATTGACAATGAGTAAAGCGCATAAGCAGCTGAAGAAAACAAGGAACAAATCGGCATATTATGCTTCGCATTTGTTTCGCGTGTACGCCGATTAGACTTGGTGATCGTGAGAAAAGCCAACTGGCCGAACAATGATTTCGACACTTTTATGGGCCTTCGACGCTAGTAAAAATAAAAGAAAACATTGAGTATGTGTACCTCATTAATCGGCCATCCACTCCGAATAATACCGCCTCTGTAAAGTATAATAATCTATCAGTATTTAATCGTGTAATTTTCCATTTGTAATACACGCGCTTGAAGGTTTTGAATTAAATTTCATCAGCTCTGGAAGAGTGGAATATTTACATTAGTTATGTCCATTGCCACACATTGAAAAAAAAATTGTTTAACTTAAAAATGCTTCTTTGACTTAAGTTGGAGAATTAAATTATTCATCAAATCGAATTAAACGTATTTTTTCAACTCAAAGTAGCATATGTTCGACTCAACCAAAATGTTTGAGTCAAAGAAATTCTTTTCTCAGTATACACTGAAGTATGACTTTTGAACATGAATTTCTTAGTAAAACTCACTAGGTACACTTTTACTGAAAAATTCACCCTTCACCGTGTCAACATTAAAAAATAGTGTAGATATCCACTCCAATAATACAAAAGAAAAACGTTAAAATTTCTGCGACACAACGGCAAAGCCATAAATCTACGGCTCAACCCGACGAACATCCCTAAATCCACCTTGACAATCGCTCGGTCAACAAGCCGATCGCCACCGCACAAAAAAAAAGGAATCACGCTTAATACACCCCGCAGTCCGTTATACCCACCATAAATATCATAAATATTTGAACTCCGTGGCCATGAGATTTTCCTCGGTCTCCTCGTTTACAGCGCTGTTTACAGCCGCGTTACGAAGCGTATAGCCGAAAGAGCAAACAGTGCAGCGGCAGCAGTGGCAGCGGGCTCTAATCTATTTAGCCCCGTGCCGCCGCTGCCACTGTAGCAGTGTTTGATGTGGAATTAATGAGGGAGGGAGGGTGAGAGAGACTCTTCGCATGCGCGCGCGCGCGCGGAAAAAGAAAGAAAAGCGCGAGAACCTTTTAGAGGTGGCAGCTGGATGCGGTTGGGATGTGTGTGTGTGTGTGTGTGTGTACGGTGATCCTTTGCTGAAGTTAGAGTTTGACTGTGCGATGTGTTTGGAGGTTGGAGGTTGTCGAAGGTTGTTTTGTCGGTTCGAGGGTTGACCTTGGTCCTATTCTTTTTAAGGGTTACTGGCGAAATTTTGAGGGACGAAGTGATCGTAACAACTGCTAATAAATATAATTGGCTCTCATATCCAAATTAATGATTATTTTGTATACAAAAGAATTATTGAATTTATTTCCCTTAAAAACTACTCTAAACATATAATAAAAACATTTAAAATTTTTAATAATTGGGTTGTTTCAAACTTTTTTTTTCTTCGGCGGCATCGACGATTTCGATAGAGAACTTGAGCCGATTCACCAATCTGTTTTCTAAAGTTTCTTTATGACGTCAAGATGCATGCGATTTCAAAGGCGCCGCGTATGAACCATGACGTCACGAGGATTTTCGAAGCGCTGTATCTTCTTTAATTTTGGTTGTATTGCAAAAATTCGAAAAGTTTACAAAAGAAGTATGCTATAATCTATCAGAATATGATAGAAAAAATCATTTAACAACCCAATTATTCATACGTGGAAAAAGTTTCAAAAATGCTTTTAAGAAATAAAAAAGATAATACACTTAATAATACATAATAATATATGTCTTGTTTTACTGCAGTATTCAATATTAATAGAAAATCTAAAAAGTACAGGGCCGTCATAAAAAATGTAGATCTTGAGGTAAAACTGGCTTACCAGAATCAGAGCTTCTAAATATTAACGATAGCTGAAAAGTGTTTCATGGTACATTTAAAGAAAAGTGACAGCAATTTCAGTTACAGTATTTTCATGACAGATAAAGATATGAGATTCATATACAATCTTCTAAAAGCATGACATCGCCAGTTTTAAATTATAAAAAAGCGTTTCAAATGACGAAATAATTCTTTCAATTATATTCGTTCTGTTCATTAATTATTTGAACGATAATGTTAACCCGAGATGAAGCAAAGTACGTCCAGCGATCGTTAATAAAAAATTAAAAGCTTTAAAAAACAATAATTAATGTAAACAATTTCATTAGCAGATAAAAGGCAACATTGTTTTGCTTTCAAAGTGACGTTATTTAGATAAGATATTGGTTCTCTTGACGTCTTGTTTTATAATTCATTTTAATACATTCACTTATCTTTGACTCCCTTTTTTTGCTTTCTCTCTCCCCTCTCTATCCCCTCTCCCTCTCTCTCTCTCTCTCTCTCTCTCGCTCTATCTCTTTCTCTCCTAGCCCCTAGAATCCGCGCAGCCATTCTAAAATCCAATACGTTGTAAACCTATTTACCACTCTTAACTGTATCAATTCACAGATTATGCAAATTGCTTATTTATTTATCTCGAGCGCGCTTGCTCGCGAACAAACCTAATCGAACCTAATAACGAATTCTCGATCCCCGCGGCTAAGAATACTAAATACACTTAAAATCTTACGCTTGCTCGCAAAAAATAACACATTCACATACGGAATATTTCATTTTTTCACGTTTCTCGCTAGTACTTTTCCCCCGTACAATCTCACACATAATCAAAACTGTGCGTAAAACGAATTCGACGTTCATGCATATATATATATATATATATATATATATATATATATATATATATATATATATATATATATATATATATATATATATATATATATATATATATATATATATATATATTAAGCGCTCTCGAATAGATATATATTCGAGAGCACTTAAATACAGATGGAAAATTTGTAAGCTTACGCAACCGCGCGCGTCGCGGCAAATTGAATACACGAGCCACTTGCACATAAAAACAGCGCAAAGAGCAGAAAAAACGAAACGATACGCCAGCGAGAAGTCGCCTCCTATCTGAACGACGACAATGTACGCACGAACGAGGCGAAATATTCAATCGACGCGTGTTTCGGAATCCGAATCTCTCGAAGAAAAGAAGAGGAGTTTCGACAGATCGCATATGTGTGCTCGAACGTACAAACATTACATGAGCATGCAAAATAGATAACCGCTGCAAGGCTTCGAGCCAAAAAATTGATATATATCCGCGCGACAGCTTGTTAGACGCCGTTATCGCCCTATTCCCCTCGTGACTCGGTGTAACACATCTTAGAAACGAGCGCTTATGTCGTGCGTGTGTATATATTTAATGCGGAAGCGACGACGATGTAGTGTGTTGTGAGGTAACTTGCTATTTTTGGCGTTTCGATTGTTTCTTGAAGTAGTGGAAGGTGTTTTGGTGCATATGATTTCGATGCCAATTAAAAATGATTAAGAATTTTGAATTTAGATTATATCGCTCGATAAATCTTTTAATCGCGCACTTTGAATTTAAATGAAACGATTTTTAAACAATTACTTACCGATATTCGTGAAAATGACTTGTTTCTAATGTAAAAATTGTTCTGTAGATTGCCTTACTTTTACTAGGGATATATTTGATAAAATTTCATTGGCCTTAAGAAACTCATCCTTCTCTGTCACAATAGTATTAAGAATTTGTACATCCAGTAATAGCTCATATACAAAATAATTAAGAACTTATTAAATATCCTAGTGCATTCTGCTAAAATCACTCCATTAAAAGTGATAAACAAATTCCACAACGCCTCAGCTAAACAATACTCTCGGCAATCGGAGAATCGCTCATCGCAAGTGTCCCCCTAACATCGCGCAAAACAAAACTTATAAAGACCGCGCTGCGGCCTCCCTTATAAAGCCGAACAATGCGAGTCGTATAACTTCCCTCTCCTCTCTAACCCGCACCTATACCTCCACAGTCCACACGCACACACACACACACATACTTATACACCTACAATATCTGCGAGTCGAAAGAATAGCCGCGGGTTATTGTCTCGTCTGAATAAACATCATTAGTCGTCGCGAGCGGAAAGACATCGAAAGAAAGAGAGCCCAGTCGCGTTCGGGCCGGCTCGTTTCCATATTTAGTCACATTAGTCCCCTCTCCCCCCAAGCGATACAATCCTGCGGACACACGACGCAGGCCCACGACGATTACCGATCGACTGTTTCGTGCGCGCGCGAGCGAGCGAGCGATGAATATTCACCCGACGGGCGGAGCTCGCGACGACGACGCCGCTGGAGGCGCGCATTTTATCGTCTCCTGCAGTAGTCTTCGCCGTGTTGAATTACCGGATATGCGCGCCCGGCTGTGTATAAGAAGCCGAAGCTGCGCGCACCGGGTAATGTCAAGTGGGATAGTGTTATAAATACATTGACTCCGTGTGGAATAATAGGTATAGTGCCCGATGGAGATTGGAAATTTTTATTTTGATTGAGAGGTGTACGCGGTTTCATAGAGGATTGAGAGTTATTAATTAGGTAGTTTTCAAATTTTATGTTTTGGGGGAAGATCACATTCTTTTTCTCAAGATAGAAGGTACTGTTGCACTAAATTTTACCTTATTAATAGAATGCTTAAAGCTGGATAATAAAATAAAAGTGTATAATATAGTTTTATACAGTATATGCTCTCGTAATATTGCTATTAATTTGCACTATACGTATGCATATTAAGTAATATTATAAAATAAGATTGTATATCATGATAATTAACATTAGAAATATAAAAACGAACTCTACTCCAAGAAGCAGCAACTTCGTTTCTTAGAATGAAGAAATATAAGTAAGAAGCTTATCTTCTATTACTGATCTACTCTTTACCGATTACTTGAACCTCAATCACGCATCCACATTTACAACCTCAATACCAAACATAAAACAATCTCAACCTAACCTCGCTATTTGTCTCTTTCTGTTTCAGTGTCCAGTGACAGTGAGCTCGTCCCTAGCCTCGTCCTCGGCCTCGCCGGTCTCCGGCCTGAGCGCCAGTCTGCTGAGCAGCGCCTCCGCCGGCAGCGCCACCCCCGGCAGCACGACGTCTGGCGGCACGACAACCGCCCACCATCCGCAGCCGCATCATCCCCTGGGCGTGAGAATGGCCGTGACGAGCGCGGTGGTGCGACCGCCGGGCGGCAGTCCGACGGCCGTCGGTGCCTCCGTGAGTCCGGCCTCGCAGACGTCGCCGCCAACCGCACCCCAGCCTGCCAGCTCGGGACCAACGAGGTGCTGCGACACGGGCAGGCCCATCTTCACGGATCCCCTGACCGGCCAGACCGTCTGCTCGTGTCAGTACGAGCTGCTCGGTGGATATCAGAGGCTCGGCGCATTACCGACCGCGGCATTGTCGATGTACAGCGCCCCCTACGCAGCGGCTGCGGCTGCCGCTGCCAGCGAGGGCATGGCCGCGTACTTTCCGGGCCTGGGCGCGGAGCAGGCGCCGTTTTACACGCCGACGGTGAGTTGTTTGGGTGGGGTTTGGAGGTTATGTTTGCTTTTGCGGGGTGGGAGGGTGTGGGTTGGGTGGAAAGGTTGAGTAGGTATTTTGGGTTAGTTTGTAGCTTTTATTTTATGTTGAGAAAAATATTGTAATAATATGATGTCGAGTCTCCAGATGATAATATTATAACTTAATAAGTGTTAAATTTAAACTATAGCATAATAATTTTATAACCTTAAGTTAGTGTAGTAAATAACCTAAAAAAAGATGCAATTTTTCCAGTTATAACGTGTTAGATAAGTCTTTTCTCTTGCGACCCATCAGAATGATATATCATTTTCAAGAAAAATTGCACTAGATATATTAGCTTTTTGTACATTAGAAATGTTTCATAACTGTTAATTTAGTAACATTATGATTCTTTCTATCAGTAGAATTAATTCTATCATTTATACATACCTTCAATAGATTACATTATTTAATATAACTCGTTTAATAATATAAGCCATGTAGATTTCTAAGTAAAATATTCATTTAAAGTGCATACTTCGTTGCACTAAATACAGGCACGTTCACGTTTATCGAGGATTGCCAGTTGCACGCGGGGAAATTGATGCGAGAAACGAAATCGAGTTCGTCGGCTTTGAAGCAAGGGGTTTCCATTCATCGGGCTTCCGCATTCTTGTATGCGCGCATGTACAGCGAATTATGCAAAAGCGCGAAGCTTGTCTGTACTCTATTTGCAAAAACTCACTCTAGCTCACGGCCATCTTAACACGAGATGACACTTTTCAAAATAATATACGCACCTTTTTGAAATCTCGATGTCGTAATACTTTGACATATAATTTCTGATTTATTTTATAACTTTTGCATAATTATGTTTATACCAGAAATTCCAATGGAATATGCAAGTTTTATAATACTTTTATTGAATGTACGCGGAACGAAACATATAAGTGTATCATTACATAACGTATTTGTAAAACTCAGATAAAAAAGTACGCAATATAATTCACAAAGATTCTTAATTAATCAAGAAAACAATGTCACTATAATAACCCGATAAACATAAAACCTAAATCCCACATCGTTCGGCAGAAAGTCACTACGCTCAATCCAGTCACCACTTTTTCACCTTCGTACTCGAGAAAAATCTCCTCATCATCTCTTATCAACGCCAAAGGCCATTATATCGCCGATCGGCTAAAATACAGCGCAGCGTTAATAACGAAAGATTATCGCCCTCGTATTCGGACCACACAAAGCGCGTATAAAATAGCGCAAAGCCGCGCGCGTCGTAAATTCATTATGAATCCCGGGGCCGATTTTTTGCTCCTCTCTCTCTCTCTCTCCGCAGCTCGCGACTGCTCGTTACCTCGAATTTACGAGATATAGAGCCTTCCATCTCTTCTTTTTCTCTCCGTCTCTCTGCACGTGAGTGAGAGATCGCGAGGCGACGCACGATACGTCGACAGATGCGACGTCGCAGCTGATGTGTTTCGGTGCATCGCGGCGAGCATTGAATTTCATATCGATAAAAGCAGCGGCGCGGACGACGAATTTCGCCGGCGTTGCGTAATAAGGACGTGGACGAGGCATCATGGGAATTCGAAGGGGTACACGGACTGCAAATTGGCTATTCGGAGGTTCGGTCTCTTGATTGTTCGGCTCTTTTCTTTGTGGCCGCGCGCGCGCAGCTTTCGTTAATTAAGACAGTCGTATTTGAGGGATTATTGGACAGTGTTTTTGGAGCGGGAATACAAAATAATTGGTGTATTTTTGCGATGAGCGTGAGCGCTTTTGGGCATTTAATGATGGAGCTGTAGTTGTCATATGTGTAATTGAGTTATATGGGAGAGTCGTCTTCGGGATACTATAAAATCTTTATTTATTGATCAAATTTAATTCATTTAGTCTTTACGGTATGTTTTGGAACTCAGAAATGCTTATACGAAAGCTTCATTAGGATTAAGTAATTACAATGTTGCCTGATGCTTTAAGTCTGTCTCTCATACTTCTGTGTAATCCAGTCTTAATCACCGTGAATAAGACTTAATTGTTATTATTTATAAGTTTTTAATGAAAATAGATCTGCAACTACTTACAAGTCTAAAATCCCGAAAAGAGTCTTAGTTAAGAATGAAGACAAATATACAGTACATATTGCAGAAAACTGCGGTTAATAACAAAATATTTGAATTTCAGGCTGCTGGATTAGATCTTAAGGAAAACCTTGGTGCTGGAGCGGCCGCGGCATGGCCCTATCCATCTGTCTACCATCCCTACGATGCGGCCTTCGCGAGTTACCCGTTCAATGGGTAAGTTTCTACATACATGAATATTAAGAAAAAAATCACGCACGAAGTATCATTGAGTTACGCGTCCCACTGAACGCATCGAAGAAAAAGAAAACTGTCCCTGCGTGCGCACTTCGGCGCCTTATCGAGGCTGCTCTGCACTTCTTTCTCGTTCAATTCTTATCTCCACGCACGCGCGGAGAGACAGAAAATAATTAACTCGTTGTAAATCACTTAGCGGAGTCGTGCATCTTACACTTTGGACACGATAGGGGGAGAGAGGGAGAGAGGGAGAGAGCAAAAAAATGACGATGATTCGTGAGAAGGAGAAACAATAAACAGCGGATTTCGATAACGGGGGGCTGTCATAATTGAGACGTGTACTTATTTGAGAAAAGAACGAGAAGAGGGAGATAAAGCTTTGTAGTTTAATTGAAAATTTAAAAGTCGTGTATGTAATCTACGATATTGTTTGGTTAACATTTCTGACAGATTGTTACTTTAACAAAAAACGGTTGAAGTACTTCGAAACGTTATTAATTAAATTTGTAAGCTTGACTCTTCTCTCGATCAATCAATTTTAAACTGCACAGTACATTTTGGTTGAGATATTGAAATTGTTGATTGTTTTTCATACTCGCGATAAAATAAAACATTACAGCTGGAATATGTATTGTTTTTGAAAAAAAAGTAGATAAAGCTAAAACATTTAAAACGCGGAAATAAATTTTTTTCTAATCCAAATAACAGAAAATTGAACACAAAAAAATTGATAAAAAAATATCGTTAGAAGATAAAAGCGTCGATTCGACACGTCGTAAACCAGCGGACAACCCACAGTTGTTTTATTTTTCCCTTTTTTTTCGGTCACAAGAACATTGAAAATGTCGTGGGTCACTGAATTGATAATTCCGAGTGTCCCGATTACGCGCTCGCGGATGGATTAGACAAAACACGAGTTTTGTAACGAGCATCGCATGATGCATCGATTTGTATACCCAAGAACATCGAATTTACGACTAGATTTCTTTTTTACTGGCGAGAAAATATCTAAAACGTCGCTAATAAGCCTTATCGCGCGCATATAGTTCGCGTGTTGACAGTGAGATATTCGCTCGATCCGCGACGTCTTTTCATGAATTTTTATCAAATTGATTTGTTCGTATGTCGTCACTGTGCTTTTATGCGATAATTGCGAACGATAGGCGGAGAACATTATAATATATGTTTTCGAAATAACAAAACTCTGTTTGTGGCGGGTTTATTACTCAACTTAATAAACATATAAATTGAATTTTCACGATGCGATAAGTTTTGGCCTGCTTTCTCTTGCTGCAGCAGTTAAAAAAGTCGTTAAAAAATAATTGTCAATCTTTTTCGACTTGTTTTACCTTGAAAAATGAAACCTTTCTCACGCTTAATTTTATATTTGTTACTCAAATAGTGTAACTTTAATTGTATCTTTAAACTACTGTTACAAAAGAATGTTTTATATCTTGAGAAATAATAATTATACTTTTATAGAAATAAAAGCTCATTAGGAATTGATTTATTCAAAACTATAGTGATAAGTGCATTATAAGAATTTTGCAAACCTTCGTTAAGTTCACAGTTTACAATATAACGCATTATAATTTGGTTAATTTAATTATTATAATTTAAGCTTACAACAAACTTAATCTATTACTTTAGTTAAACTACTAAAATTACTACTCAGTTATGTCATGAATGTTTCTTTTTAATTCTAACTTAAACCAGTTTATTTCCGCTGTCGTAAATACACTCAACTAATTTTAGCGTTCGCAAAATTTTCAAAATTCACCGTTCGGAAAGCCAGGCCGCTACGGTACAAAACACCGAGATATAAGCAATTCTCTCCAAAGTCGATTAACGAAACGCGCAAAGTGCGAGAATACGTAAACAAATTCTCACCTCTGCCTCTCGTCCGCGCAAAAACATCGACGCACGTGCACGCACGCGCGCGTAGGTAGGCAATCTCGCGGCTTTTTGCGCACGTACGGAGGCCTCTCGCGCAATCGGCCCGCGCCTCGGTCCTCTCCTCCTCCTCCTCGTCGTTGTGTAAAAAGGCGGATGTCGATAACGAAACGAACGAGCAGCGCGACACATAAACATTCCAATAAATTAGCGCTCGCTTGACCCGCGACCGTCATCTCGGCTCCTCTTTTTTTTTTGCGCGCGCGCGTTGTATATACGCGCAGCACGACGACGCGAAAACGCGAAAGACTGGGAGATATAGATATAAGCTGTGCGGTTGGATTGTCGAGTTGAGTGTGTGCAGGCATGGTGCAGAGGGAAGGAGTTGTAGGGGGAATAGTAGTTTTGTAGGAGGCGCTTAGATAGCGTGCGCAAATGAACCGAAGGTGATGGAAAACTGCCGCTATTAAGTTGATGATTAGCCTGGTTGAATAATGCAGTAATTTATAAAACGTATTTTAGATTAGAAATAACTAAATTCAAAACGCTCGCTTATCTACAAATATTTGTATTTATAATATCTTTCTGTATGTCAATGCATTGAATTATATACGTTAACTGTTTGTCTGCTTTGTAAATTATATATTCTACAATTACATAATAAAAGATATATAGTTATCAATTTATATTTGTCAGTATCCAAACGTACATGTCATTAAACAGTGCATTCTTCAGAATTCTAAATTATTCATTCACTACGCTAAGAGTAGAATATTAGGATTAATGAATTTGCGACAATATGTATATTATGATTAATGACAAAAAAATCAGGATTTTTCGATTTCTTTTCTATTAACAATGTGTATCATTGAAATAAAGACTCAAAATGATACTATTTAGTACACTTTTTTCAATAAAATCACATTAACAAAAATACGAAGTACAGTTCTTTTAATTACTCGCAAAACGAATAAATACAAATCAGAGGGTAGTCAATTTACCTTTACCTACCTCCCAAGCGTCAAACCGAGCTAAAAATACGGCGCACCTATAAAACTGACCCCTAACATCCTCTCCTCTCTGATTCATCCACCGCATCACACACATCACGCGGTAGGTCCGCATGTCCGTATATTCCACATCCACGTCGCTCCTATACACTTCTATACACCATATCCCCATCGTAGCTCGTTTGTCGCCTTGCGCCTCGCCGCGGGATGCTAAGCAAGCTGTACTACCCGAGTCGCTTCCTTGCATACGTAAGGCAAAAAAAGCCGGAAGTGCGTCAGCTCTCTCTCTCTCTCTCTCTCTCTCTTTTGCGCCGCTACTGGATTTCACCGCGCGCGTGCCCTTATACAGAGGGAGGGAGGGGGGGTTTATATGGATATGGATATCGAATCGTTGTACGGGTATACCTGCCTACGTGACTCGGAACTGTGTCCTTTATTCCGCTGGGTCGCAGAGGCGGCTGGTGAATGCTAAGAGGAGAGAAGAGAGGTTCTCAAGACTGCGCCGGTGTACTGTTTGTCGAACGCTCGTGATTGGGAAATGATAGGAAAGATTCGTGGTGGAGTTACATGTGTGGTTTGACATGAGACGGGTTGTGGAGGAAATTTTGAATTGTATGTGGGATGAACGTTTGTTACGTGATTGATTGTTATGAAGATAAGGCTTTCTTTGTATATTTTTGGATCATTTTTACCCAAAAGTGATTTTATGTACAAAATAACAATTTCTTGAGTTGAATTGAATTTATATAAACTATTTATGAGTTAGTTTATGAAGGTTTCTTATTTGGATATAGATACGAATATTGAAAGTATTATATTACTATAAAATTTTACAGTGAGATTGGTTTTTAATATTACTAAAAAAAGTAATCATATTGTACACGTGCCGATATAAAGTACGCGTATTTTTAGTCTTTACATAAAACGTTGATTAAATTATGCAATGAGCAAGAAACTGGCTCATTATCAATTCGTATCATAATTTTTTGAGTTTTACATAAGAATAATTCTTGACAAACATGTTTTTTATCATGCGCAATGCTGATTAAACGCTTCATAAAGAGCTGGTATTAAAATTTAATATACATTTTAAGTATATTAAGAGTACACTAAAATGTGGAAATTTGTTATTTATTTGTATTCTACTTATATTCTTGATTATTTATGTATTTTTGTGTTATGATTTAAATTAAAATTTAATGAATTTGGTTGCTAATTGTAAAAGACTAATAATCGTTACTTCATAAATGTTATGCAAAAATAAAGTTTTTAAGTATCTATCTATCTATCTAATAAAACAATTAACATCATATCGATATCCATGAATCTCTGAAAATACGGTAGCAATATTAAAAACGCAATTCTTGAACATTGTCATTAAAACGTCACTGTACATAACTCTCCCCTCAAC
Source organism: Gastracanthus pulcherrimus (assembly GCA_949152435.1). NCBI lineage: Eukaryota > Metazoa > Arthropoda > Insecta > Hymenoptera > Pteromalidae > Gastracanthus > Gastracanthus pulcherrimus. The sequence goes on along the minus strand of OX424575.1, from coordinate 24,513,961 downwards.
CATATTCAAATAACAAGTGCGACAATTACGGTTCAATCTCCCAACACAAAACCTTAAACCCCTAATCCCGAAAATCCCGCCCAACTTCAACTTATAAATGCACCGCTCCCCCCCCCCCCCCCCCCAAACTCGCCGACTAAGCATCTCCGGAAAGTGCAATCGAACTCTCTCAGACCAAGAGATATGACATTCGGCGGTACGACGGGGCGCGCGTTTATCGGATCGTGCAGCTGCTACTGCTGCAGTCGAGACTTCAGCTCTCGATATCGCCTCGTCCTCCTTATCCCCCTTCCTCGCGCAAACCCTCTCTTGCGTGTTTGCAATAATTTTCTCGTGTAGAGAGGGCGCGGTGATTAAGAAACAAGTATACGCGCGCGAGTTTATTAATTCTTAATCGGAGCGCAATTAATATAGCCTCGCGGATGTTTGTTATTTTCGCGTGTGTGTGTCTGAGATAAATTCGACGTGGCGCTTTTCTATCTGTGACGACGATTTTTCTCCTTGCTCGTATATAGGGAGCAGCAGCGCGGCATATCTTTATGCGTGTTTGAATTAATAGAATGTGCTCGATAGGGGGGGAGCAAAGTTTTTATTGATTTCCCTTTTTTCTGTTTCTAGAAACATTGACTTTTCTTTAAGTTTCTATCTAATAAAGCAGTGCATTAACAATGATACATACACAATATTAATCTTCCGTAGTTTACCGTAACGGTTTTATTGAATGAATAAACTGCTTGTTAAAAAGCTCTCGCAAAAATGTACTTCGCGCGTCTCCCGTTTCGTTTTAAACTTAGAACAAAACCGCTTCTTCGCATGCATGCGCGTGTACAGTAACAGCTACACGATTCGACGCATCTCGTTTTTCTTATCGTTGTCAGGCCTTGTCATCTCAGCATTGAGCTTGAGCCTCGAGAGAGAGAAAGAGAGACGCTGCGTGCACCACACAACTTGTATGACGCGAATATCGTCTTACTGCACTCGCGCGCGCCTGCTCTCGTCTCTATTCTTTTGTATTATTCTCTGTGTTTTACACTTTTTTCACTCGTTTGTCGTCGTCTTCTTCGTATCTCGTGCTCCGCTGTACAATGACGCAAATTGTTAAGTGTTACAGCGAAGAGACGAGATTCATTGTTTAGATTGTCAATAAATTATGTATGAATGCAAGAGTTAATTCTGTCGAGTTTCGTTCTGATCGCTGCATAGTTTTATGATTTTTATAAATGACAAGTGAAATCCATTTTTTCTAGATTTTTTATATTAAAATTTATCTGGTGATCCATGCGAATCCCATCTGGTGGTCGAGTTTGGTACTGCAGAAAGTTATACCGTATACAAATAATCCCTATTCGTAAATAAACAGATATTGTAAAGTGGATTCAAAGTATGCTATGAAAATTTTGTATTAATATATAAAAATAAAATTGCAATCTGAAATTATCAAAAATTATACTAAATTTGTAAGTGTTAGCCTATCAAACTTCAACATTTATATGCACTTGTCACCATTAATCACGTGACTTTGATATAACTCCGAAGGCTTATATCAGTGCGACCTAACGGTACTTAAAGTTATTTATTCTTGTTGAAATATAATTATTTTTAGTAATGGCTTATACTAATTCTCCAGATTTTTATAAATCAATAAATTATAAAACATACAATCAAATTTCTAACAACTAATTTATCACAAATGCAAAAAGTCATATTTTTATAATCTAAATATAACAGTCGATCCCATGCTTCAATCAAACATCCAATCACACCAATTCTTAAGCCACTTCGACACATCCGGTCACCTCCCCTTTCCAAAATAACATTGAACTGCCCTCGATCACAGAAACCGCTCTCTCCCCGATCAAAACACCCCCCCACCCCGATTCACCCTCACCTTTCCCTCCTCCACCTTCCAACGATGACTAATACCTCCAGCTCATCCGTAACTCCTCTCACGTTCGACAATCGTTAATACACAGCGACATACATATCCCAGTATACGCGTGCGCACTTCGTTCCGGCGCGGTGTCGTTGTACGGACACGCTTATTAATACGTGTCGCGCGGCCGATCATCGGGAATCGAGGCGATAATAGCGCGCGCTTGCCCCATTGTCTCATACCCTATATGTCCCCGGAAGCAGGGCCAAGTCCGGCGGAAAGCCGAGACCGTTAACCCGCCGTGTATATGTATGAACCTCTGTCTTAAGAGAGAGAGAGAGAGGTATGTGCCGACTACGACGCATTATCGGCTTTTTATATGCCTATGTTAAGTGGCCGATGCTGTGTGTATATAGGTATATGGCGATGGGTGATGCGCCGCGCATATTTGTTGCGGAGGATGCCGTATGGTGTGGAGTGTAATTTACGCGCGCGTGGACGAATTTACGTAATCGTTGGGATAGAACGATTGGTTGCGTTTGTTTTTGAATGCGTGTGAGTGGGGATTGTTGGGTATAGAAATAGTTCGATGTAGCAGTTGAGTTGGCTGGATTAATACAGCGAGTGATGTTTTTGTTGTTTTGGTTAAGATATTAGCCGTGTCGGCTAATGTGATTGAGCTGAAGTGATTTGATGTCTTAACAAAGAAATTTCTAATATCGTCACTCGCAGAGTTCAATGTTAGTTATTACGACTGTATGCGAGGAGCTGAGAGAATCACTGCTACATTAAAAATAAAACAAATATGTATTTGAATTATATGGGATCTTGTAGTAGTTTTACTGAATTAAAACAACTTAATTTCATAAACATGAATTAAAAAGAACAACCGCATAATTATTTATTATTAAAATAGCGTCTTTAATAATATTTTTAAGATATAGGATATTATTGTAGATCTACATATAAAGATGGCAAAACAGCGATTAACACAAAACTAAGAAAATTTGCAACGTAGGTACTTGTTTTTCTATGAGCAAGGATTATCATTAAACAATATTTTATTATTTATTGTTTATTCAATTTATTTTTTATATATATTTTCCATTTTATCGAGATAGAAAATTGAATATAAAGTAAAAATTTGTTCTACTGTACAAATAATGTTCTTGTCAGACAGATTATGAATATTCGAAACAGATTAGGGTTTTATGATTACATATCGCTCCTGTCTCTTTTTTTTCTTCTACTTGTTCACGCTCGAGACTAAAGTACGTACCACGATTTGGAAGCACGTGCAGGCTGATAAAACGTAATTCTAAACTTAAACGTCGGAAGATTCACTCTGGAACGTATTTATCAGGAATTCTGATTTTCGTAAATATTTAAAAATGCTCGTAATAGTTATCAAATCTTTATTTCAAAATATATTTTTGATATTTTAAATAGACCTTATAATTGCTTCTTAAGCGCACTCAACCTTGACGATAATCCAATTCATCAAAACAACCCGGCCTAATTAGTCCCCTAATTTATCATCCAATTAATTTCCTCGCCTTCGACGAAAATTCAACCACCGAGCTCCGCGACATTTTTCATTCCACACATGACACTTATATTTACAAGCCTCATACGCACACGCTAGCCATGGGTAAAAAACACAACGGGCGCGACGCACGTCTTTCTTCCTTTTTTTTTCTTTTTATCGTCGCTCGCGCGCGAGAGAGGCCTAGACGACGACGAGGGAGCCGGTTTTTGCGCGACGCTTATTGAGAAGTGCATGTGGTCGTCCCTCCCAGAAATGCGTGTTTGCGCGAGCCAGGAGTGTCTATTAACGCGCGTGATTAGAAATCACGCGCTTGCTTGGCCGCGTATAGTTGAGTGCTTTTTTTTCTTTTTAAAACGACGATGTGAAAGTCATTTGTTATTCATCTGGGAGAATATTTGTTGCGTAAAAAAATTGCTTTAGTGGCTTATTTTGCAAGAATGGTGTGAATGCGAGTGTTTCTTAATATTTATTTTCTTAATTTATTTGTAAAAGTAAAATGACAGGTACTTATTATTGAAATATTTTTTTCGAAGCGTTATGCTTCTTTGCACTAGTATTTAGCTGTAATGAAATATAACTATATCTAATTGTTTTCATTATATTTGTATTATTATTTCGAAACTTCATTGCAAGGTTCAACTGAATCTATTAAAAACTTCGTTATGAGAAGCCTTTTAAAATCTGGAAATGGATATAAATAATTTCTTTTTTCAAAAAATGGTCATAAATTTAATGGCATAATAATTTATTCAAGTGGTATTTTTGCACGGAAAATGATTAACAAGCATCGTTCCTTGATATAGATTTTTTTAATTGATTAGCGATGTTATAAAGACTCTGTCGCATCGTAAAATTCGAAAAGTCAATAAATTTTACGTCCCGTTTATATAATTTAAAATTCTCCTTTATTCGAATTTAACTACTACTTCGAAATGTAAATGGAAGTTATTAAAATCCAAACGCTTGCAGGCGTCTTATCTCGCGCTCTGTGTTACTTTACATCAAATCGCGCGTGTTTACAACGATGAATCGCGCTCATTATTGTAATGTGGCATGCAGCAGATATCGATATTTCCTAAGGCTCTCGAAGCACAGACGAGTTTCCACACACAGCTTCGCGACGATAAATAGCTACGTAATTTTCATTTTCACCTTCTAATCCAGCACTTATTTTACGAACGCCCACGTGCACGTCAACTTTCGGAGATGCCTATGTAATATGCGTATAATCTTCGTCTACACCTTAGCGTTTTCGCGTCCTTTTAAATGCTCGATCAGTGCAGCGCCTTCTTTTCTACGCAATCGCGAATTCCTTTCGCGCGCTGCGAAAGTGGCTCGTCAAGTGGTTTGCGAGAAAAATGGAATCTTCGACGTAAAGTGGGATTAGGCATCTCGCACTTTTAGTCGTTTTAAATTGTACAAAATTTAAAGACTATATTATAAAAATACGTTAAACTATGAGACTTATAGCTTCTCTTATTAATTAAATAATGCTTTGAAATCATGAATTTGTAAGCGTACGACAAATTGAAATATAAATCACATAGACAGTCATCGGATTACCGTTGAATCAGACAAAATCTGATCAATTTCAATTTGAAATAACTGATTCATAAAAGGATAGCACGCGCGCGTTACGTTATCACACCATTATTAATTCAAGCACGCGCTCGATGTCGCCGAGACGTGTAATTTCGTCCAGTTGCCTTTTCTGATTAGCCGTTTTTTCCTTTGCGAACGGGATTTGGCGGAGTTACGACTGTTGACGCGCCTATTTCGTGCGCCGCGAGTTGATGAATCGCAACGATAAGCTCCAAGTTCTACAATGATAGAGTGTGTTTTACATTTCGATGTTCGTGTATTGTGACGAATGTCGAGATCGAGTGTCTCGTTTGACGAAAGCGCGTATTTCAAGTTTCATCGCGAACTTCTGGAATGAAATGAAAAATTTCGTTTCGTTACAGACTCACGCGGTTCGAATTAATTCCTGCCAGAAACGTTCTCAGCTAATTAGTCAATTATTCATCTCGCACAAGACAGTATCCAAAGCAGTTTTATTTTTACCCACTTAACGATAAAATTCTCCATTAGCGATCCACCGAATCTCGCAACAGATAAGCCGACAAAAAATTCTGTCATAAAACTCATAGGCGCGCATCATCTGACGAAAAAAACGCGCGCTATACGATTCACAAGCTCGATACTCGTAATAAAAAAAAAAAAGAAGAACAGACGGAGCGTCGAAGGAAGCAGCGAGACACCAGAGGTTTTTCAAAAAGTCGTTAAGCAAGATTAAGAACACGAGGATGCGAGAGGGAGAAAAAAAAGTCGCTCTCTCGGGCCGAGCCTTGTTACGGACGGTAATGTGTTAGAAACGCCCCATGGGCCCTATACAGCGGAGTAGAGGTTAAACAGATACGAGAGCGAGATAGAGAGAGGGGGCTAAAATAAAGATGCACTAATGTGACGTGTATTTTGGAAAAAGAACGCTGCTTTAAATTTTTGGGGATAATTTTAAAGTTGCTATTAGAATGTATAAGCATTAAATTGATGCGTGTTCCGAAAAGTAGCATATGATTTTTTTATGACAGGATACAAGATTCAGTGCTTTTATAAGTATGAAAAGCACATGTAATGCATTATGTCTTTACGTAACACTTATTAATACTTTACCAAGAATCTTAGAAGCCATAAAAATACTTGTCACGTCAACCCACAAATTGTTCAAACAAAAAAATGCATCTACCTCGCAAAAACTCGAAAACACGAGGACCTTACTTAATTCTCAAGCACGCGGATCGCGATCAGTAACCTACGAAATATGCGTTTGACAAAAAGCGCAAACAACCTTTCCTGGTATTACAATTTACAAGCCTACATACCTAATCCCTATACTCCTCTCCGATGTATGTTCGCTGCTTTCTCATGCATATATACGCGTGCAACAGAACTCGCGCGAGTCCGCCCTGACGAAAAAGAAAAGAGCACGAGGAAGCAAGTAACGTATTATATTTGCGGGGCTCGTGATCGCATCTGGCGCGTCGAATACATGCGCTCGCGGCTAATGACGGTAGCGGCGCTTAGGATGATGTACGGCCGTTTAATGACCCCCCGATGGATGGATGCTGGCATAGCGTCGCGCGGCGCCCTTTCTTTTTGGCGGGAAGGGGGTTATGCGCGCGAGGAGGTCCCCGAAACAAACGGCTCGACCGCGGTGAAAAGCTGAGGGGCTCATTGGCGGACACGTATTGGAGGATCGTCTTCCGTGACAGTCGGTATGGGTAGCTTTGATGGCTGGTCGGTGATGCTTTTCAGGTTTTTGCTACGGAAGTTTTGTGTAACGGAAGTTTGGAGATGAGACGTCGTTGGGGTGGCTGGTTGGGATGAGTGATTCGTTGATTGGGTTGGTTAATGACGGTGTGTTGCTGATGTATGCTGATGCGCTCAATTTATTTGAAGATTCAAGCTAGGTTTCATTCATTTTTGACTCTCGATGAGTAAATTTAATTATGTATGTATTTTTATTGGAATCTATCGTGTGATGGAATTTTTGTACAATCACGTTACTGCATATGTTTGTCAGTGGAATTTATAATTACTGTAGATAATGTCTGAAATTCATGAATTTTTATGTATCTTTGCAGGTTCATACGTTAATTTAAATGTTATAGTACTTGAATTTTCAGTTATATGTAGACGAATAATGTATCTTAATTATGTATAGAATAATTAATGAACTTATTGATTAACTATGCGATTACATTTTGGTTCCTCATTGAAAAAGCTTTTTTTAGTTTTGTATCTGATATTTAATTCGTACGTTGTACCTATAAAAATTCAATAAATTCATAATATATTGCCAACAAAGTGTTTAAAGTATTCTTATAAAAAGCACAATATTGCACATGTATCCGTGTAAAATGTAGAAACATTTAAATCAAAACACATGTTAAAAATACGAACAACAGTGTCATTTTCATCCATTCGTTGAAATCAGAATTTCCATGAAATATACCACCAACCCCCCGAGCTGGTAAAAACACATCAGAAATCACGAAAACAATGCACGGCATTCGATCCACATCCGAATTTCGATTCAGCGGCACACCCGCGTACAAAGAATCAGCGAGTGGAACTCCATTTCCCGCTTTCTCTCTCTCTCTCTCTCCCTCTGCATATAACCAACAATACGATGCAAATCCAGGGGCGCGATGTCAACCATCGAAATCCCATACAATTATTAACGATCGCAGCAGCAGCAGCTCGCGCGAGTTATATATTTCGCTGTGTATATATTCCATATAGCTATAACTAAAAGCGACGGAGTTGGCGGTGCCTATGACACCCGAAATCCGCTCGCACGTAGCGCGTTATAACAGAAACGCGCTAATATTCGCGCTCGCGTACTCGCGTTGATTTGCATGGATTACACATACACGCGTCGATCCTAATGATAAACGAGTTATAACTGTACGCGCGCGACGATAAAAGCAGCGATTCGATATATCGTTGTGGGAGAGAGAGGAGGGGGTTGTAGTTACAGACGCGAAATGTTGCGCAGTTGTGTTAAAATATTACACAAAATATACGGGAGTTGTTAGTAGTTGGCAGTTCGTATCGTAAAGCACAGAGATGTAATCTTTCTTTATGAAGCATTAAATTGTGAAATGAAAAGAATCTTGATCAAAACTAGTGCTTTTTTAAAAGAAGGCCGGGTTCTTTCCGTTTTTACATTGTAGTAAAAATTTTATTTTATATAAGCGTAATTGAAAAAGATACATAACTTTTCAAGAAAATTACTTGAGCAACAATTTCTATTGAATTAGTTCATTCTAATGCAAACGATCAATTTTGCGCCGAAGAACGATAAAACACACCCTAAAATTTGATAAATCAGCATGTTTCACCATTTTCTTAAAACTTTCAACATCGTTTCTGAAGCAATCTTCTAATTTCCAAAAGCATTTGAACATTTTTTTCCTACATTGAAGCTTTGTTGGCACTGATATCAAAATCGATGCCCGCTCCTGCGATTGTAACTTGACTCGAAGTTCCGCACACCGATGCGTTATTTATACAGTCGAGTCCTCTGGAGACTCGACGGGACCAGACGCGCGGGCGCGAAGCTCTCGGAAGTGCTTAGAACTGTTTAGACTTTTATTGAGTGAGAACGAGAATTAATGGCCGCATGCGCTGGCGCGCGGTTCTCTCTCTCGGGACCTCCCGAATGAATGGAGAGGCATGCACACACATACCCGCACACACAGAAATTTGTCTCTCTCGATGTTTCACAGTTGTTTGTACAATCTTTCATTATCATTATAAGTGAGCGGCGTTAATGCAATCATTGTCGGCGTTGTTGTATTTTGGATATATACTTCAGTTGGCATAACTTTGGTATACTATGTAGGAGCATAATCGAAGTTGATTGTAGATTGTACAAATAATATAGCGAGTGCACACAACAAGAATCGATATTAATACGGATTGTTTATTTGGAGGACTTGAAATAGAATGCGATACATTTAAAGAATGTTTTTCTTATATTCATCTCCTAAGATGTACTTGAATTCTCGAATAAAGGCATATTTGAGGCTTTAGTTTTAGGTTTTGATATCATAGCTGTTTGCACTAATTAAAATTCATATCACTTGTTTCTGTTGATAGCTTATTTGCGCCTATTCTTTATTCACATATTTATTAAAGATGTACACTCGTTGGAACAAAAATCTAATTCAACTTGTTTAAATTTATTTAAAATACTACAACGTCATTGGATCGAAGGGTTCGATTTTGCTAACCTCATTCGAGTATTCCAAAATATTCAAACAAATACGATCAAATTTTTATTCCGTCAAGTGTACTTATTTGAAAATTTTGAAATACGTCTTTACCATTTCGAATCACCTCGAGCTCATTTTAAAGAAATTTTTCTTCACGCATACTTAGTAAAATTCATCTGGATCAGTAAATCAAATTTTAAAAAATGTATGTTTACTACACATTCAGTAACTGTACATAAAGCTGAAATTATTCTTAAAATGCATTTTCTTCTCCAAAAGATCATGATTGACAGATATTTAATTTTCGCTTATTACAAAATTAGTCTCAACTTTCAAAATCATCACAAATCATACAAAAAATAACATCATACGTACACAGTGCTCAGCCAATGCGACGATGACAAAAATCAAAATGACACGAGGCGGCGTGGCTTCACACCTGATTAACTCCGAGAGCCTCGCCCATAGTTATATATATATATATATATATATATATATATATATATATATATATATATATATATATATGTATGTATATGTATGTATATATATATATGCCGACCTCTGCATCCGAGAAAGATGATAAAAGAGAGCACGAAGATATATATATATATATATATATATATATATATATATATATATGCGCAGGCACCGGTTGATCGCGTCGTGCATGCTCGTAGTAAAAAAGAGAGACGCGGCGAGAGGTGAAATTCACGCGCGCGTATGTGTATGTGTATATAGGTATACATAGGGTATAGACACGGCGCTGCCAAGATGGCGGACGCGCAGCCCAGACCACGTCGACGCGTGAATGGGAGAGAAAGTGTAGTAGGGGAGTTGGGAGGTGGAATGACGTGTTTTTTAGATTAATTAAATATAAACTATAATTGGCTAATGAAGCAATTAATGAATATGATGAATTTTTTCTTTCTTTAATCTTATTAGCTAGGTTGTAAACTTATTTCGGGACCTAAAAACATTGATTTTTATTTTAAAATTAATTGTCGTACAATAAAGTTATATGGCTTAATAACAACCCTAACAATTAATAATTTATTTTGAGATTAAAAACGTAAAATTTTCTCATATTACTAAATTAGCCTACAAACAAATAAAAGCATAATAGTAAAAGGTACTGTAATATTATTATTGTTATACAGTGCGTCTCATAACTATAGAAACACCACAAATTTTCACGATTAAATGTGTATATTATAACTTTTTTTAAAGAAATTGTAACTTTGGAAGCAAAAATCCGAGGATAATTTTGCAAAAAGCCAATGAATGGAAAATATATTCTCTTTAAAACATTACTAGAATATTTCTTTCGCATCAACATTAAAGAAGTTATCGTTGTTTCATAACTATAGAAACACTTTAAATTTTTAGACCCATTTAAATCAATGTAAATTTTTTATCTAGTATTCAAGTTTTGTTTTAACCATCCGTGAATTTTTCATAAGTTAATGTAGACACAATATTTTGGTAACGTCTTAAAGAGAATAAAATTGCCTTTTATTTGCTATTTTAAAATTATCCTTGGTTTTTTGCTTCGAAAGTTACAGGTTTTTTAAGAAAAGGTATAATACACAGATTTAAATGTAAAATTTTTTGGTGTTTCTATAGTTATGAGACGCACTGTATAATTGTAGTACTATAATTTGTATACAATCTAAAAACAAATTTGTTATCCTTATTATGCTTTTTCACTGAAATTGTTTTAGATATTGTTTCATCCTACTTAAAAATTGTCATCCTAGTTTGAAAAGCTTTTTAAGATAATTAAATAACTTTTTCCGATTGTCTCTTTCTTGGTAATAGAAAATGTAACAAATTTATATAACAATTTATAAAATCTACATTCTGTGAATGCACTTCAATTCATATCCTATCGTACCCACAAAAAAATTACTAAAAACACAAATCCACCATTTCAGAGCCATCCCCTTCCCTCGATTTCCAACCCAAAACTCGCGCACACCTTTGCTCGCTCTCCACTCGATACACAACTCGTATACTCTCACCCTCCACCTCTCCAAAAAGAACAGAGACACCGAAATAGGGAGGGTCGCTCGCGTCCCATATATTACACACACACACATGCATAATAAACCCTCGGGTCAGATATCAGCCCTTATAGGCCTCCCTCTCTCTCTCTCTCTCTCTCTCTCGCTCTCTCATGGCTAATGAGGGGCGGAGTTGCGCGCACACCTGGCCTTTTTCGTGTGCTGCGCGATGCTTTCCCCCCACTCCGATGGCCCGCTTTATTTATACACATCTATATAGGCGGCGCGCGGCGCGCGATATATTGGGCAGTTCGTTCGCCCTTCGGCTAATATGGCGGCGGAGGCTTCTCTCTGGTCTCTTTTTTTTCGGCTAGCAGGACTGCACGCGTGTTCAGGAATATAATGGGCCGCGAGAGGTATATAGGTATAATAGGGTTGGGTCGCTGGTAAAAAGGTTCACTTTGGGCTGGAGGAGGCTATTGTTGGGACGAGGCGAACATTGTTGCTGCGTGTTTGTTTAGAGGGGATGAGGACGACGGTCGTTATTTCGAGTTGTAGTCAACTAATTGTGCTTATTTAACTGGCTTTTGAAAGGATTTTGTAGAGGTGTGTCTGGATTGTAATGTTTCGAAGCTTGTAATGGATTAATACAATTGTAATAATGACGACAATTGTATTATAAGGAGATTATCTTTGAAACTCTTTTTAGATTATAAACAATACTTTTTTTTTAATTCAGTAAGAAGTAGATAGTTGCTATTCTACAAAATTGTTTCATGTAATCCTAGAATGGTGATTCTTCTATCTAAGTATTATATAATTTGCTTCCTAATAGTAGTATAATGAATTATTATAGAAATAAGTAGCATAGAGGCTAAGCATAGAAAGTTAATATAACATTTATTAATAACAAAGAAGATTTAAATAGCAATGAAAATGAGAAATACTTTTAATTTCCAACATTAATTAAATCCTCTAATACTCGGCAAAGTCTCTTAATTATAATTTAGTTAGATTGCAGAAGAATTACTACGATTTTAACATAGGCGTGCGTCGAGTAGATGTAAGGTTTCTCCTTAGGGACGTACACGTACATGTCGCGAGTAGCTATATTTCGTGGCAAATGACTATATATAGAGTCCATGATCGGACTAAATTAACGCGAATCGCACGAGCTTCGTTTTCCCATTGTTCAACAAGGTATTTTTCTTTTCTGAATTATGTACCCCCTTATATCTCCCGTATTTTTAGAAAATTGTCCGCTTCACGTCGGGTTAATGGATTTAGGCCTGATAAAATCGGCTTCCACGTGTATATACGCGCGGGTTATCGCACGAGATAAGCCAGCGAAAATGATGTTAACGCTGGTAATTCCTTTTTCCTTTTTCGAAAAAAAAAGAAGTGTATCATACGCTATTTTCATTAGTGCGCACGAAAAGCAGGGGAGGAAATAGAGTTTTTTATCGGGAGAATGAATGGTGTTTTGGCGTGTTTTGGCTTTATAAGCATAAATAATACCGAAGGTAAATTCCAGTATTGCTAAACTTGGAAGTTTCATCAGGTATATAGTACATTTTCTTCTAATATATTTTCTACTTTTACTCTGAATCCATTTCAGCTGACATACTTTGATACGATAAAAAAATTCTCCACATAACCATAAATGCCAACTGCTAAATTCATTCTTCAACAATCCGATGAAAAGATTACAATTGCCTAGAAAAATCGATGTTTCCAAAGATTACAAACTAAAATCATAATAAATACCGCACAACTGCCCATGAACAAAACAAGCACTGACACCGCACAACCCACATATTATTCATGATTTATCGACTTCCCTCCACAAAAAGAAAAAATCACCCACAGAAGAATCCATTTTCATAGCCATTGCTCGATCGACGGCGGCGGCTCGTTTTGATCTCTCTCTCTCTCTCTCTCTCTCTCTCTCTGGCAAAAGCAAACTCCACTCGCAGAACGAGGATAATCGCGCTTATCAGTTTCCCACAGTCGTGGCGGCGCGCGGCGGTAATTGTCTGAATCGCGTCGAACAGCGTTCATCGATTAACGATACAAATTATCGCCGTGCGTTCTATATACGCGCTGTACGTATATATAACGTTGGTTAGAGAAATCACGAGTGCCACGGCGTCCTTCGAACTGCGCTGATTTCTGCTTCTCGCGTTTGGTGTATAATATGGCTCGGGATTCGAATCAATTATATCTAAGCCGAGCGAGGTGTGCAACGCGTGTGCGTAGATTGCGCTGCCCGCGGTGCTTCTATTGTTTCTGAGAAGGTGGATATGTGAAGGTTCGTTGGTTATTACGCAGGTGAAATATGATAAATTCTGCCTTTCCGTGGTATTTAGCTTTGTTTTGGGTAATGCATTATTCATTGTACTTTTTGCATTATTAAAGCATTGAGCAATTATTGAAATGGATGCTTAAGGAGATGTATGTATATTATGTTATGTGTGCGAATAATTCTTTTGATTTCATGTTACATTTATTTTCCATAATAGTTTCCTTTTTCGTACTTATCTTTTGTATAAATGAAATTTCCAGTCATATTTTAGCTACCAGATAATAAATAATACTGTCGTACATTAAAATTCATTGCATTGAATATACATTTTAAATAGCAAAGAACAACGCTCGCGATTTCCCACACATTCATTAATAATCCTTCATAATCATTTGTACCTAATACCCAATGAAAGTATAATTCGCGTATTTAAATAATCCTCAAAAATCCGTGCTTCAAAGCACCACCCCTGAAGAAAACAACGAAATCCCTCAACATCCAACCCTTCACTCTCCGAGCATACAATAAACCAATCGGACTGCACGCACAAATGCCTCGGCTAATATCATAATCCAATAAACGGAGAAAGTCTCATCTCCGCTCATCCTTCCTCTCCTCAATCCAAAAGACAGACTATAATACACGAATCAAAGAGTACGTAGCACATATAGCGAATCTAAAAAAATGTAATGTGGTGATAAAATGTTATTGTTTTCTAAAGGATGTATAAATCAACTAATTATTGTAAATTAACTATAAGGAAAACCATTCAAAATGTTGCCTCCATAAGATGTCCTCTCCTGACATTCTGATCATTTCACATTATTATGACTGAATGAAGCAATAGTTATACTAATAATTACGGTTTTGATTTCAGTTTGAATTGATGTTTTATCCGAAAAGAATGTGTCATTTGCTAAAATGTCACTTCAGTAACATGCTTTTTAGAACGAAATACGTTAGTTTTTGCACAGGCATAAAAATTAATTATTTAATTTTAATCAATCAAAAGTATAGGTAATGTCAGATACTAATTCTTTGTATTCGTTACCGAAGTACACGATGTGCTTTTTACAGTTTTATGAATAAAAGTCTATATCCGTTCCGTCAAAATAAAATAACCCATTGTGATCATTCTGCAGAAAAGGCACTTTTTATATTTTTGTAATTTATTTTAGATATTGAAAATGTACATTACCTTCAAAAAGGTCTATCTAAAGAAAAAAGAATCCTTTAAACCTAATTCCAATCCTCTAATAAAAGACACACCCCCTGGTACCAGTCCGTACAATTTAAAATATCTACAATAAAATTGTATTAAAGAAAGGTACCATTTTCTATAGAATCACCCATACAACGCCCGAGCACCATCAGCGAAAATAATTACAGACAAACCCATAGGCATCCTTCCAAACGCAGAAAACACAAATATACCGAAACGAAGAGTCGCATAGGCCAGCCAGCCAGACATGACAGAGACACAAACACACACCCACACATAGAGACATCCCAGCGCACGGTCCGATTAGCAATCGCCATGGAAACACAACTCTGCGCGCTGTGCTGCTGCCGCGCTGATGCGATCAGTTCGCGCATGAGAGGAAAGTGCCTCTCTCCCTCCCTCCCTCTCTTCTACATATATATCTCACCGCTTATATAACTCTCTCTCGCGCGCGCGCAGCCAGTCTCCGAGGGATGAATCGTAGGCTTGCGCGCGAGGGTGGCAAAAGAGAGAGAGAGAGGGGCTGCATCAGGAATTCAGAGCGGGATATATTCGCGGGCGAAAGAGAGATAAAGAGAGGGAGAAAGCCGGCGGTAACAGCAGTTCCAGTTCCTCCTCTCTTTTCGGCCGGCTGGCTGGGGCTGTTATCATGAGAAACAAGCTTCCACTCTGATTTTTTAATCCGATCCCCGCCGCCGCCGTAGTCGTCTCTTTCTCGCTGGGCGCGCGGCCGCTTGAATTTGAAAATAACTGCGGAACGCCATTTGCGAGAAGCAAACAGAGGGAGAGAGAGAGAGAAATAAGCCCTCTCTCGCCCGGGCGAGACGCCGGCCAAAAGCTCGACGCACTCTCGCGCTCGTTCTTCTGCTTTTTCAACTCGCTTATGCCGCTCGTTGGCTCTTTCTCTCGCTTCTCGGCTTCGCTTTTGTCCCCCGGCTGCTGGCTGCTGACGAGACGAGGAGAGGAGATGGAGAGAGGATGGATGGATGGATGGAAGGGGAGGATTGTGAAATTTGGCTTTGGTGGATTTTTATTGCGACGATTTTTTAAATTACTCGATGTTGATCGAACGATTGAATGATTCGTAATATATTGTGTTGGTGGGTTAAGTGTTTGATGAAACAATGTTTATTTATATATAGACGGGTGACATATTTGTCATCCTCTTCAGAAGTTAGAATATAGTTCAGCATTCCGTTTATTGCAGCTATAATAATTATTATAGCTGTACGTCAATTTATTAATGGGAATGAGTAATGCAACACAATCTAATAAGTTATAAAGAAGGTAACAGATTAATCACCGAAACGTCAACGTAATAAACAGTATTTTATTAATGCCTTGACTCATCGGGACAATTGTAAGAAAAGTCTAGATACAAAATTGATACAACGAGCGTTAGCCGCCACTTTTTATATTTGGCCTAAATATATTCATGGAATAGTAGAGCAATCAAGATAGTCATTCACAAGTCAGTTAAACCGAAACAAGACGTAAATTCTTTATGCGTCTGAATGTTAGATAATATTCAAATAAAACGTCCGAAAGCCTCGAGAGCGCGAGGAGTCGCATTTGAAGAAACTCTCCGCGCCAACTAACGTATTCATCGAGCGACGGACGTTTCCGCCGCTGTCCGCTCACTCACCGTCGTCACTCAACCCCCCCTTACTACAGACTTATACATACATCAACTTTTCAACCCCAATTGAAATGTTTATATCGCTGTATATACAATATACACACGAACAGACTCGTATCTTGCTTCTCGTATATATATATATATATATATATATATGCCAGGAAAAGTCTCTCGCTTTCCTCGCGAGGGTCTCCTAAATCCTCGCTGCTCACGCACACCCACCTGTGTGTGTGTGTGTGTACATACGTGTGTGAGTGTGTACGAGGTGGAGTTACCGTGGGGACGTAAGTGACAGTTTTATTAATTTCCCATATCTCGACGTCAGGCAGGGAGCCGATGTCCGCTATCGCGAGTCCCTTTTTGCTGCTGCTGCTTCTGGGGTGTGGAAGGGAGGAGAGCTGCCACCGTGACATAAAGCTCAATAATGGCCGAGACCCGCGACTCCCTGTCTTTTGTATTATATATACGCGTGTATAGGGCTGTCGCGTTTATAGTTTATATCTGGAAGGTGGGAAACCCGCCGTTGGAGGGTATTCTTGCGGTGGCGTTTGCTTTTGGATTTTGGATTCTTGGAGATTGTGAGATTATAAATGTTATGGACAAAATATAAAATTGGCTCTGTGTAGGAGTTGTTATTGCAAAGGTAGCTTCAAAATGGAGTAAATTCCTTTTATGCAAGTTTTAAACATGATTTTTGTTACATGTCAGTGTTTTTGGCGTCACTCCGAGAGTCACTCATTACGAATCTGCAGTCATAATTACAAAATTTGAATAATTTGTATAATTCTGAGATTGCATTTTGTATTTTGTAATTCTGACGGAAGATTAGTCAATCGTTTCGATGATTATATAGTATAATTACAATAACATTAAAAATGTATTTTTTACTTGTACCGTATTGTATCATAGCAGCCTTCAGCTTCAATTTTCGACTTTAAAAATGTGTTAAATTAATTGGGACAAAAGTTATAATAAGAAGTATTATTTGATACAGTTAATTTGTCTTTTGGAATTCGAGAATCGTTTCGTTTGGATGAGTTGATTTGTTATTATCCGTAGGGAGTTTAATAAAGTCTTTATAGTGGAATCGATATGATTAGTTACACTAGCAATATATTTATTTCAATCCTATATTTTCTTCGCGTTTCTTAACATATACTTTACAGAAAATATAGTTAAATGAAGGAAAATGAAGAAGTGAAGGCAATAAGAGACCAAAAGGAGAGAGCAAGCGAGAGAGAGGAAAGGATATCGCGTTCGGCGGTGGAAAATTTAATTTCGATCCCGTCGATTCAGCAGTTATACTGAAGTTTAATCTTTGATAAGGGTTAGTCTTTTAGTAATCGGATCCTGGACGGGAGGAAGGGAGGGGGGGGGGGGGGAGTAGAGAGGATCGCTGCTACTCGGTCCTCTGCTTGGGTCGCCAACTTGGATGGGACGACGAGTACGACGACGACGACGACTAGCTCGGGAAAAGGGACTCCTTCTTCCCTATCCCTCCCCCTCGCTCACTCGCGCGCACGCCAACGAGGAGGAAGCTTAAACCGTTAGATAAGAGATCTGCCTCAGGACGAAAGTAATACCCACCGCTTATACCTCGCCTCGAACTCGACTTTTATACGGTAGAGGCGTAACGAGCCTCGCGATTGGATAACTTTCCCGGCGAGAACTTTCTTTGCCTGGCCCCTCTCTCTCTCTTTCTCTCTTGCTTGCTCTTATACTCTCTGCGTGGCGCGTTCAATCTTTTTCTTAGATCTCGGGCTTCCCGCTCACTCTCTCGCTCTCTCTCTCTCTCTAGCCTGCGCCCTTTTTTGCGCTCTGTTCAACTTTTATCTTACCCCCGGAGTGAGAGAGACTTATCTATTGCTCTTTGTATGTGTTTTCTTTTTTGCTGCTGCGGCGGTTGTCTCTTTTCGGGACGTGTCGTCAAATCGTTCGCGTTGCCCTTGCGTTCGTACTTTTGTTTTATTGCTGGGTAGACTTGTATGATCCTCGCGACTACCCCTACTATCTATAAAATTCTTTTTAAATGACGTACAAGCCATTCTTACGAAAATCGGTAAGAAATTGTTAGGTACTAACCTGAAACTAGTCAGTTTTCTACCAAGGATGCGATATACCCGAATGTATAAATAATGATAACTCAATGTACTTTGTTTATTGATCTATTACAATACAAAACTAACCTATCGTCCTTTTGTCTTCTTCTGATGTTACAGTTACGGTATGGACCTGAACGGCGCGAGGCGGAAAAACGCGACGCGCGAGACGACGAGCACGCTCAAGGCCTGGCTGAACGAACACAAGAAGAATCCCTACCCGACCAAAGGCGAGAAGATCATGCTGGCGATCATTACGAAGATGACGCTGACGCAGGTCTCGACGTGGTTCGCCAACGCGAGGCGACGACTGAAAAAGGAGAACAAAATGACGTGGGAGCCGAGGAACAGGGTAGAGGACGAAGACAACAATAACGAGGACGACGACAGCGGCAGGAAGAGCGTCGACGAGAAAGATCGTTTGGGTAAGTTGTCATTTCTAGCGAATGCGATTTCAAACTATTTGAATTTCCATTTTGTATTATTATTTTCAAGCAGTTTTTTACTATTATTCATCACACGGGTTTTAGATAGGGGCCCATGGTCATTTTTCCAGTTGTACACTTTCATGCTAAATTTCAATTTCGCGCTCAAATGAACAACCAATTAAATATTCGAACCTTGTGAAAAGATGGCATAATCGCTATTTTATTTAGAGAGAATCTTAAATTTTATTTTTGCGCTAACATGTTTATTAATCAAATCAACCGGTATCTTAGTAGCAAGATTACGCCATCACTTTTTGTATAGGATAGAACAAAATGGCACCATTCCTTTTTTTATAGGATAGGACAAGATGGCGTCATCACATTTTTTAGCTAGACTTGCCCCCATCATCTTTTACCGATATCTCAACCATCCAGCAAATTCATCATTTCCTCAATTCTCTGCTTACAGACTCGAAAGACTCGGGCACGGGCTCGAGCGAGGACGGTGACCGGGGCACCTCGGCCAGTCATCGTCTGGACCTCCTTCACGGCGGCGTAGTAGGCGGACCCGGTGGCGGTCTCGGATCCGGTCGCGCCGAGAGCGAGTGGAGCGAGTCGCGGGCCGACAGCGGACCCGACAGTCCCGAGTGCTTGTACGACCAGCGGGAACCTCCACCCAGCAGCAGGCATCACCCTCTGCAGCTTCAGCATCACCCGGCCTTCATGGCGGGCTCGCCCCACCACCACCACCACAGCCGACTGATGCGCCACCCATCGCCCGAGACCACGTCACCGGGTGCCCACCACCTGCAGCACCACCTGCACCACGGCGCGATACCACCCAGCACCAGTACCTCGGCGACGACGGCCGGTGCCACGACGAAGCCCCGGATCTGGTCTCTCGCCGACATGGCCAGCAAGGACGGCGACCAGCCCAGTCCCAACTCCAACATCCTCGGCTCGCCCTACGGCTCCAACAGCCCTGGCAACGGGGGCGGCAAGATCGTGAGTCCCCTGGCGAGCCGACTGCCGCCCCATCATCCCCTGCACCCGGCCATGCACCCGGGCAGTCAGTTCGTCAGGCCCCATCCGGACTTCTACAGGAACTTCTACGCCGGTCCGCATCTGGGCAGCGGCGACATGTCCCTGCTGGAGACGTATCAGAGGACCCTGGGCGGCCTGGGCGGAGTCATGCCGCCCACGAGCGCGCCCAGCATCCTGGCCTCCTCGTCCGCCTCCTCCTCGGTCAACCTCAAGTCGCCGTTCTCGATCAACGGCTCGGGCGTCGGTGGCGTCGGGGCGCCCTCGGTGCTGCTGACGACGGCCTCGTCCGGGGTCTCGCCCTCGTCCTCGTCGACGGCCTCGTCGAACGGCTCGGACCAGTCGCCGAATCCCGGGGGCGGACTCGCGCCCACGGAACTCAAGTCCCCCGGACGCGTCTGATCATCGTCGTTGAGACGCTGAGGACGATAGGGCGGATGGTAAGATTGGCGTTGATGGTGGTTGACTCGGCGGACGCAGCGCGAGCGCGCGGAGCGGATAGCGTGGCTGACAATAAGGAAAAAAATTTAATGAATAAATAAGGAAAATGAAAAAAAGTAAACAAAGACTTGTAATTAGTGTACAAAGAATGACGTTATGACACACTCACGCGTGATCATCGAGGATATAGTTTGCATCGATCGAGCGAGTTATCGCATCTTTCACTCTATCACGCCCCATCCTTCGAGCCCACCCTCCCGAACTTCGAATTTTTCCTTTCGACCGTTGTGTACTAACTCGTTTCTCTGTTCGTTCGCGTTTATGCCTCTCTGTAAGAGGGAGTGTAGCGAGGGGTCATTCCGCGTGCGAGTCGATTCGGGGACGATGCGGTTGGTATCTTCGTTAGTTTAATTGTCCCTTATGTCTATTGATTTGAGAAATTGCACGATCTGTCGAAATTATTCCTTTCAGCCTTTATCATTGCGGTTTTGAACAATGACGTACGATATCCAAATTTTAAAGTAGAAATTGACAGACGTATTCGAATTTGAGTGTTCAGTATTAATGGTCGGTGCAACTTCTCAAATGGTGTCGGAGGTGCCAGCGGTGATTTGAAAATGGCGCTTCCGACGCACGGACCGAATTATCCCAGAATCGACTTCTGTGCTCCTCGAGTCTTCACCGCTTCTGAAGAACATCGAGGAGTCCATCGGAAACGAAAGTGAAGGAATTGGCTCGTGCTCGTGCGCAGATCAGCGGAAATCGCGTCGTAGAGGCCGTTGATGTAAATTGCGCAATAGGTAAAACGAAGGTGGAGCCAGACGAAGACGATGATGATGTTGATGATGGTGATGATGATGGAATACCTGATTATCCGTAGCTACAGTTAAATCACGATAAATATTCTCTATAGGTGAAACCATATAAATATTATAAATAAATAAATATATAATAATTATTGATATTATTTATGCGTTTGTAAATAGTAGTCAAAGAATGAAAAAAAAAAACAACAACTGAAAAACTCTCGGTCCGGCTCGTGCGCCCGGACGCGGTGTATGTATTGTATGTAGAGTAGGCACATTATGAACGATTATAACAATTATTATGATATCCGATGATGATGATGAAAATGAAATACAGCAAAAAAAAATTCATAATTCATACTAACGACGATCAAGGCGATGATTATTATGATGACGACAGTGACTCACACACGCGCGCACACACACAAACACAAAATACGCGGCGACGATCATTATTGATTGAGACAACCTCTTATTATTATCATTATTATTAATGTTATTATTGTTATTGCGATGTTTATATGATGTAATTAATCGATTAGCAGGTCATTGTCGATATACATGACATCCATCGATTTACGCGTAATGTGCGTAAATAAAAATAACGAAAACACGTAACAGTCTGCGAGCCGAGATGAGTATATATATAATAAAAGCCCACAACTCGATACTTTACAACATGCAAACTTTATTTTCCCCATGACATTTCCAAACCTCATTGTTATATTCGAACATTTCGTATGCTCAACTACAATGACAACGAGCATCCGAACTCTTCCAATATCGCAATCCTCCAACTCCAACCCCAGCTCGCACACACAAGCTTTCGTGTGTGCGCGCTTGGGCCGTACAGTTTTATCGCGATCGAATGAAGAAGAGCCCGAGCGCGCTTAACTCTCTCTCTCTCTCTCTCTCTCTCTCTCTAAGAGCGATAGGCGCGCGGGCGCGCGCAGCTGAAATAATCGCGTCTTTCCGTTTCGCGAGCAACTCAACTATACCTACACGCTCGGCTCGCAATCTGTCCCAATTAATCGTACTTCCCGTTGCGTCCCGCCTTCCTGACGTTTCTATATATTGCGGCACACACACGTACACACACACACATTACACACGCAGCAGCTTAAATCCTCTCTGACTCCATTTCGCGCGTATGTCTCTCGAAAAAAAAAGAAGAAGGAGAAGGAGGGAGGGGAAGACACACAGAGGAGGGACCGGTGCCTTTTGTACTTGGCAAGGGAGCCGTGACGCAACGGCTAAAACACACACTCACAGATATACACGTACACTCGGTACATATCATCGGTCATGTCGTCGTGGTGAATAATCGCCATCACCTTATAGTCATTCGTGTCCAAAACTTCATCGTGCGCCCGGCGACGGCGGCGGCGGCTGTGGTTGTGTATTACGCCGCGCAGCTTGCGAGAGGTTATATATACGCCACGGGGTCTTCTGCACGTGCACACTGCCACATTGGCGGATAGTAGAGATACCTGTGCGCATCAGCGGCGTGCATTGTAATGCGAGCGATATTTGCGCGCGTCGGGCGACGGGCCCATGTGTCTCCTTTTCGCAATAAACGAAATCATTACGAAATCGATAAATGTCAATCTTTTTCATTTGTTTCATTCTTATTTAACCTCATGCTTCCTTGTGTCCTTGTCTTCCTGATTTTTCAACATTTTTAAAATATATTTATTTATTATACGGATTATATATGAGAAAAAATAATAATTAATAAACTGATTGATAGATTATAAAGTCTTTTTATTTTATATTCAAAGCGTTATCAATTTAAAAATAAAAGTTATAAATACTTCCACGAACTGATTTTTTAAAATTATTATCAAATTTGATAAATATAATATTGATTTATTCTCTTAATTGAAAAAAAGAAGAGCTATTATAAATAACAAAATTAAAATGGTGTACTAGAAGTTAATATAGGTTTGGACCAACAAATATAACGTATCATAAATTATTGTCCATCAATACATCGTAAACAAAATTAATTATTAACAATTTAAAAAATCACAATTGGTTCTAAAATGTTAGAAGAACGATATTGATCGTTAAATATCTATTTTATTTAAGAAGAGTTCTATTTATTATGATTACAATTAATTTATAACAATTTAAGCGACTCGACATCTGAATTGTCGTCTTCTTTAAATTAAAGAAGACGACAATAAATTATTATCACTTACCTTCTTTTTACATGCATGTTTTAATACGTAGTAATTTAATGATTGTTTACCTAATTACATTGAACATTAGTCGTCGTATTTGTCCAGTAGCTTTGGTTATGTATCGAATGATTCAGAACAACAGTAGTACTAATTGCATTCTATCTCTTTTTTTATTTTGAACCGTCTATAATGTACAACGAATATTGAAAATGGACAATAAACAAAATCCAACATTAACACTGGACTAACAATTTCATAAAATTAGTATGCTAATATTAATAGTTGAAGAATCAAAGCAAGAGAAGATAGCATCGAATCACCAGCAAAGTCCTAAATCAAACGAAATCTCTCCAACGAATCAACCTACAACAATCTGCATATCTAAGAGTCACCTGCCGTTCAGCGCTAACCCTCCTCTCTATATTTCATCCGAAAAAGTCTCCGCAATATATTCCACGATTTGACCGAGTTTTGGAGAGGCCCGCGCAGCTATTATGCGCGTCCCGCTAACGACTAATCGAATCAGACTTCCGAGCGTTTTACTCGAACAATAGGTAAGGCCCGCAGCCCGGGGGACGACGGATGAATATGAAACGCTCTCTCCTCGGGCCGCTTCTCGGAAGCTCGCGTTTGTCTCCTTCTGCAGCAGCAGCTCGCTCTCGCTCCGAGAGTTGTACTTATAAAAATGCAAAACGAGACGCCGGGCTTCTGGGTGGTTGCCGGACAAGCCTGGTTATTAGTAAACATTTAAATCGACAATCGACCTATGGCGTGTATGTATGAGGCTGCGCGGAGTTGGATGAGCTCCGGCTACCGGACGTTTATCCCCGGAGGGACCCACGAGAATGCAACTCACTTTCTATCTTCGCGACATCTTCTTCTCTCTCTTTCTCTATCTCGCTTTTTTGTATTTATCTTTCTTTCTTTTCTTTGGATGTTCTACGGGTCTGTTTGGATCTGTGTGCAAGTTTCGTATAATAGCTTTGTTTTCTTCTATGATTTTTGAAAGTCAGGGAAGTTTTATTTTCCCTGTTGGATAGCGGATGATGATCCGGAGTCAGAGACGTTTAAGTATTCTAATTCATTCGTCACTTTTGATTTTTTTAAAAGTCATCGTCTTTAAAGTAGTTCTTTTACAAAAGCAAACATCGAGGGAATCACGAGAGATTGAAAGATATTGATTATATCGGTAGTTATGATTCTGCAAAATTTTAGATTAAATTCTATTGACCAAATATACGGTCGCCGGAAATTTAAGTAAAATTTAACGTACGTTGTAATAATAAGAAGAAATTTTCTTTAATAATAAATTATTGGTAATTATTAAAGGATGAAACTTAAATTGACAATAAATAGTAAGTTATTTAAGTCGAAAATTATACGTAAAAACGCAAGTATAAAAAATTGTCATTAAAAGATTTTATAAATTATTTATAAATCTTAATGAATCTATTTAATTATACTTTTTTATTATGAAACTAGTGAAAAGACGGTATTAACGTTCATAACAGTTTTACACCATGTTTCTGAGATTTGTTAGCAATCATAAATACTTTGACCACGAATTAGGGGTCCGCAGCCTCTAATGTTAAATGTACCACCAAAATTACCATTCTTCAGGATAACACAATCCATTTTTATAAGTGCAGTATGTGTACGCCCTGCAATCGTCAATGACGAGCCCTGTAAAAAGAGATCGGTATTTTTCTGTCCACGCAGTTTTGAATCTAATGATGACGTTTAGCAAAATTATATGGATCGACAAACCCTTTTTTCTATAGAGCCTAATCTGCTGTGAACATTTCTGTATCATTTTAAGGTTTTTAAAAAGGGCGGCGGATTCGATTTGAGCACCGTTTAATCCTTAAATAAATTAATAGTAGTAATTTTACAACTATCTAGGTCGCTGTCTATAATATAAATTATTTTACCTAAAGAAGGTACAATTTAAAATTGTCAATGTTTCGTGCAATAATTTAGTTTATTAGTTTTTAAAGTATTTTGAAAGTTTCTGTTTGATGCAATAACAAGTGCCCTTAAAAAGAGATTGCCAAGTTACTTGAAGATCTGTCAACGCTTTTGATCTTTACTTTACTTTCTCAATTCCTCTAAATGTAAATACAGACACTACAAACACCCGAAAAATCATACTTCTCCATAACCACAAAGCCCGAGACAAAGATATCCCCAAAACCCCACCTGTATTCAAAATAAAAGTCCTCCATCCTCGTTTTCGGGGTAGCTCTCCCCTTTCCGCAGTCATTCCCATTCTCGTTCCTCCGCAGCGCACGACACAAAAAGAAACGCGAGCTCGGGTCCTTAGCTCAGGAGCAGCAGCAGAAGAAATACAAGAAATCAACCTGCGGGACCACCCGCCGGGGAGCAGAGCAGAGCAGAGCAGAGCATCGCAGCGCGGTCGATCCCAAGGAGGTCCACCGCGTCTTCATGAATCAACTCGCGGTCGCGGCGAGCCTGAATCGGTATAATATAAAAGCCGAGAGAGAGAGAGATAGAGAGAGAGAGAGAGAGAGAGAGCACGAAACGGGAAGAGGAGGATAGACGGAGGAGAGAGGATATAGGTCCGAGCGCGAGTTATGCCGCGCGCGCCGAGGAATTTGCAATTTCGAGCGCGGGGAGTGCATCTGCGCGCAGTGGCGACTTCATTCGGTGAGGGGATCACTTGTGCAGACTTGCTTTTGTGGAGGATGGGGAAAAAGTGAATGAAGATGATTAGGACTACCTATACTGGTGGATTTGTTTTTTTGGGAGGGAGGATCGTTGGATTAAGCGATTAGTGGAGATACTTTGTAGCTTGAGAATTGTTAATATATGTATAATATATTTTTTTTTAATACACGTTTCAACGATTTATATTTTTGTCACTGTAATGTAGTGTATATTGAAAATAATTTTTCGCTAAGAAAGAATACAAAAAGAAAATGAATTTTCATAGTTTCTCAATGCGTGAAAAACCTATATAACTTGAACACTGAAGATATTTTCTGAAGTCATTTAATAAAAAATACTTATTTCTTGTTACATAGTATAGCTTATTTCTTGTTACATATTATAGCTTATTTCTTGTTACATATTATAGCTTATTTCTTGTTACATATTATAGCTTCTTTCTTGTTACATATTATAGCTTATTTCTTGTTACATATTATAGCTTATTTCTTGTTACATATTATAGCTTATTTCTTGTTACATATTATAGCTTATTTCTTGTTACATATTATAGCTTATTTCTTGTTACATATTATAGCTTATTACTTATTATTTACTCTTATTAAATTCCCATGATTATAATACTTCTAGGCAACGAATATACGTAATTTAAATTAACATAGCACTTCTAGTCGAGCTTCTAATACTCAACAACATTTAAACCTGATGTAGTTTTAACGTGTAAAATTTTGAGTTTTTTTCTTATAGCTATTTAAAATGTTGAAAGTATTGTAATTTTATAATTTCAGATTTATAGTTAGCGAAGCCATAAAAATCTTACATATCAAGTTTCAGAAAAGAAGTTCTTCAAAATTGATTAATTCGCTCAATTTACAATGATTTAAAATTTCGATTATTCCGGTTCCACTACGTTGAATTTTAATTTTTATACTTCAGGTATGTAAGCAGCTGCGGCTGCCTTAGAAACCCTTCTGTTTCAAGATTTCTTAAGAAACCTTGTAAATTCTTGAATTTATAAATAATTCTTTTTGGTTTCTTAAAAGGAATTTCACTTCATAAAATGAACGCTAATTTTACCGAGTTGGATAAAAAGAATGTAATCTTAATCATTCAATTGAAACTGATCTTCAATAACAATATCTATTCGAAAGAAAAAAATGAATAATTCCAAACAAACATAACGTTTCTACTTAACGCACCTATACATCCCAATAACCTCACAAGTAACAACGAGAACCAACTCCCAAGACTACTATACTACACAAAACTCCCACTGAATTCTTATCCAATAATCAATCTCCACTCTCCAGCCCCAGTACTTAACCCACCGCGTAGCAAAAAAACCATTCAAGAAAACCTAAATACATATACACACACGCATACACACACACATACACACACACACACACGTACATACGCACACACCCACACACACACACACGCGCGCACACACACACACACACACACACACACATACACACACCATGCGGCCCCGATTTAATACACAGGCTCGGGTCGTCGCAAAAGGCAACCGGCACCAGCAGCTTCGATAAATAATACGCATTAACCTGAGCGCTCCTCTCTCTCTCTCTTTCTCTCTCTGTCTCTCCCTCTCTTCCTCTTCCACGCGAGACGCGATGCTTTATTGGCTTTTATCGAGTTTTAACGCGACTGGTGCGCGAACGCGAACGGCGAGCGCGCGGCCGCCGCCTTTATGGAAACGCCGTTAATTTTACGAGGCGGGCATATTTAGCCCGCGCGGCCGATCGTAAAGTCATATAGGCGCTCTCTCGCGATAAAGTTAAAACAGCATTGGGCCCCGCGAGCGAGCGAGCGAGCTTAACGCAAAGTTCTCGGCTGCCTCGTAAATACGAGGGCGCGCGCGCGCGCGCGAGCTTTCTCCTCTGTATACCTATATAAGCCGTATAGCTGCTGTTCTGTGTTCGCGCGCAGTGTGCATGTAGGGTGTATATAGGGCCGATGCGTATAATAACGATCAGCTGCGCGTACTTGGCGGCAGATTGCGGGTTATTCGGAGAGCGGTGAGGATGCGGAGAGGAGGGGGATTAATCTTGCGCTGGACCAGGTACTTTCGCGCGCTTTGCTTTTAATTTTGACCTGGAGATTCTTGCGGGAAGAGAATATATTTCGTTGTCGGGTTACGGTGTATAAACCGTATACTGATTAGTTGAAATGGAATTCGGTCAGTATAAGGTATGAAGAGTAAAGTAAATATTGGTGTTTTGGTGGGTTTATTATTTAGTGACTTACTTTTTGGTAGTGGCTGTTTGCAAGGTTTCCCGTAACGAAATCTTGAAATGAATTTCTTTCTTATTTAGCGATAATGCTGTAATGCTATTTCCGCAAAAATCCGTTATTCAATGGTTATTACGATATAATTCTATATTACATACGTGTGTGTATCTGTAAATGTGTATGAGTATTTGTATTTAAAAGTATGTGTCTGTATGTGTATTTGTATATATACATATATGATATGTGAGAGTATATGTGTCTATTTATGTGTATGCAATGCGTTTGTGTGTTAAGACCTTTCCAGAATACTGTGTATGGACGTGTTGTGGATGTGAAAGTCGGCCATTTTTTCAGGAATATACCAACGTATAAACAAAATATCGGTAGTGTTGACTCGGTCTACAGATGCTAAATACTATTAATATTTTGCTTATACATTGGTAGTCATGAAAAAATAACAGACTTGCACGTACACAACACGTCCATACTCAGTATTCTGGAAAGGTCTTGAGTGTGAATGTAATAGAACTGATAGTAAGAGTGTGTGTAACGGGGTGAGTACGCGTGAGTGTATGTCCATGCGTGTATGTATATGTATGTAAGGTATAAAAATTTACTCTTAACATGGCTAATAATATAATCACTTAGCACGTATTTCTGACTTTTAATAAATAAACACTAAATATCTTCATTAAGGTGATGCTAAACCCTCTTGTTACCGTAAAATACGGGGAACCACTTTTTTTATTCAATATTTAATTTAGAGAAAAAAAATCTCTCTGAAAAGTTGTTGTTTTTGAGTAGGACAGTAACGTTTCATAGAGATATTTACTCAAAATTAGAAATAAAATAAGAAAAGTGGTTCCTCATATTTCTCGGTGACTGGTGGCTTTAGCGTCACCTTAAGGGGAGATCGGAGCGAACTTTACCATTGTGACCTCCACCTCGCGCCGAATTTTTCATTATATGTCGTATACATAGTTTGTTATTATGCAAAGAACACCGGACAACAGCAATTTTGTTTATTAGTAGCCTCAAAAGTTTTTTATTATGAAATATTGTTACAATTGACGAATGGAAAACGGTAAAAGTGATGGTCATCTTACCGTTTCTTAGCCTTACTGATAGCTTCACCTCGCGCCGTATTTTTCATTATTTTACGAAATTGCTTTATAAACATTTATTATTATGACAAGAACACCGGACAACCGCATTTTTGTACCATAAATGACCACAAATTTTTATTTTCATGATATTAATTTTTGAGGTTAGGTAAAATCTGCACCAATCAGGATAGCTCCGACCTCCCCTTAATAGATATTTACATATAGTTTGAAACAACTAATCAATAAATCTTGTAATATATACAAAAATTGTAATTTTTTTGTATAATAGAAAAGTGAAGTTTTTCTTTTCACCGATATTCGATAACGCTCCTTAAGTACAATGCTACTAAAAGCATGTCTTAAAATGTTTTATTTCACAGTGTTACTTTAGAAT
Organism: Gastracanthus pulcherrimus; assembly: GCA_949152435.1. Taxonomy (NCBI): domain Eukaryota; kingdom Metazoa; phylum Arthropoda; class Insecta; order Hymenoptera; family Pteromalidae; genus Gastracanthus; species Gastracanthus pulcherrimus. The sequence goes on along the minus strand of OX424575.1, from coordinate 24,484,139 downwards.
AATTCATTCTGCAAATGATTGTGACAGATTCTACCGGTCATTTTAGTAAAAATACTTACAGCTAATGCTGATCACGAATAACAATAACATTATGTATCAGCTAAGACCGGTACCATCCCATAAAAAGTACATTCACCAATCAGCGTCAAAGAATGTAAAGTTCACTAATTACACAAGTCCCCGGAAGCTTAATCATCCCCCAAAACGCATCATCAATATCTCACCAGCCCAAGAAAGATATAATTAATGGACGTAGCTGCGCAGATCCTCAAAATTTTTCACCGCCAGCAGCCGGGAGTTTCTAATTTCAGAGCGATGTCCCTCACCGTGTCGCGACAATTTTAAAGGCAAGCAGCTAGCACCGGCAGCGTGTGTCCCGTGTACACGTTGAATAATGAATGTATAACGTCAGGACAAGTTGCCGGACCCGGGGACAAGCACACGAGGAAAAGAGCGTCGCTCGTCCTGTGCACACAGGGCGACTGTAACAATGTAAAAAAATTAACGTTAGTCGCGTTTTTGACGGGAGGCGCGCGTCAAACTCGCTTTGTTTCAGTCGCGGCGTATAACGAAGCAACGTGATGAATCGTTGGGGGTACATGTTTTAGCGAGTTTTGACGGTTGCACGCGAAATAGAATTTTTTTTATAGGTAACGCGTTAGTTATTCCGGGTACATGTTTTAGCTAGTTTCGACATCTGTATATGTGAAATAGAATTTTTGTAGATAACGTGTTAGTTATCTCGGGTACATCCTGAATTTTTTATGGAGGAAGTTGTGTTCACGTATTTTTGAAATGTATTTCGGAAAGGTAAATTTTGGATTAGTTTCATTCGACAGGAAAATATTCGTGTTTTTAAATATTTAATGGATTTCTTTTTAATTCTATATTAACTCTTTTATTTATAGGCCACGCGGAAGACCCGGTTTATGAATTTTTCAACTACCTTCGGTTGTACTTGTTTGAACGGAAAAAGGAAAGTTTTAGTCAATTCACATACTGATTATAGGAAACTGAATGTCTACAATTTCTTATTTCCTTTAATTATTATACATTACTATACAATATTTTTACTACTATTACAATTACAATTTCTCGTTGGTAATGCATATAAATGGAAAATATTAGGCTGAAGAAAATAACTAATCTTATATTTGAAAATCTTTACGCAACTGAGTCTGACAATAATGGGCGCGTATTTAAAGAACTGTGATAAGAGGTATTGGGATTTTATCTGTGCAAATATGTGTGAATCAAGGTCGCAATATTGTGTGAAAGAACATTAGTATCTACATTACAAGCTCATCCGATAGGAATCACTATTATCATTGTAAATAGACCAGCTGTTTCACAATGAAGATTTGTTTAAAAAAATACCATTTGCCCTTATCACGAACAGCAAATTCGGGATAATCTCTAGTCCATCACTAAATATTGATTTGCTATCTTCTATCCTTAACCCTATGAAGTACTATTGTAATACTCACTGATAGCTATATATTTTGAGACAGAGAGAATTAAGATAGATACATAAAGATAAATAGATACGTACATTAATATGCTTGTGTTTCTATAAGCATACAAAACTATGTATTATATACATAAAATTAAAATTTTTCAAATTGTTTTGTAACTAAAACTATTTTTAAATTACGTATTAAAACTGATTGGGTGTAAACCTGATCTAACCTGAATAATCGTAATCGGGCTAAACCATAACTGACTCGTCAGGATATGTTTTACAGGTATCATAACCTTTATAATTATTATAAAGTGATTCTAAAAAGTTGGATGTAAGGTGTCCGTTATATGTAATTGTTCTTAAGAAAATCTAACACAGCTGAAAAGTTTATAATTTACTCAATAGAATAAGTATGTATACTTTACCAAAATACATTTCGCCTATTACGTTTGATTAATTTTCAAAGCAATAAATTCACAATACACACATGCCACGAAAACGACAATTTTCACACTCCCCACGACGAAAAGAATCCCGATAACGATCGCACTGTGCATCAATGACTTCACGCTCGACTAATCTCAAAGACCTCCTCCCCATTCATCCGCGCCATTCACCCGCACCGGGCGTGCAAAAATCGCGCGCCATAAATTCCGCGGGCCGATCGGCAAGCGCAGCCCGCGGAACCGCCACCGCCGCGGGGCGCATCAAAGACGCATCAATAATCCCGCGCGAGGTCGCGAATGATGAAAAGCGCCTGCAGACTCTATAATCTATATACACACAGGACAATAATGCATATGCAACGTCTCCATCCCGATCCTCGCGCTGCAAGGGACGTCGCCATCAGCTCCGTATAAATCACATTATTGTTGCGCTCGCGCGCTCGGGTATAAAGAGTCCTGGCGCATACCGATAAAGTACGATTTGGCGGTTGTGCAGAAGCAGAAGCAGCATCGGTGTATGGATACGAGGTCGTCGAACGCAGGCGCGCATCGGCAGAAAATGGATAATAATATATATCGCGGCTCCTCCTCGTTGTCGTCGTCGTCGACTTCGTCTTCCCTTCCGATTTGTGGCCAGGCGGAGAAAGAGAGAGAGAGAGAGAGAGAGAGAGAGAGAGAGAGAGAGAGATGTGTTTGATGCAGCCGCTCGTTCCTTCGTCTCGTCTGTTGCTTCGCCGTGGGTCTGTGTGGATATGTGTGTGTGCGTGTGTGTGTGGAAGTGAGTAGGACGGCGAGGTATCTATTGTCCTTGAATAAACCATCGCGGGTGTGTATATCGGGGAAGCCGAATGCCGAGCGCAAGGGACAAGTTGCGTTCGCGCGGCTCTTCTATGCTTTGATTCCAAGATGGCAGGAGAATGAAGTGAAGAAGGACCAGGAGGATAGGAGGTGAATTTGACGCGTGTGATCGAGAGTTCGAACTTTAACTGTTTGAAGAGAATTAAATATTGATGTGTGATTTTGTGAGTCTTTTAATAGATTGATGAATATTATAGTGAATGAAAGATTATACTTGTAAGATACTATCATCATAAGAGAGATTTAGTCTCTAGATATACAATTAAATATAAATAAATTATAATTAAAAAAGAAAAGTTATAGTAATAATAATGACCAGTAGCTAGATATACATGTACACTTTTTTTGAAATGCTGCAACTTCATTGGATCGAATGTTCGTTTTCTCTAACCTCATTGGAGGATTTAAAAAAATTTAAATAAATTCGACAAGAATTTTTTAACGTCCAGTGCACAACAGATGATTATAGAAAAAAACTGAGTTCTCAACTGTGAAAATAAATGATTATTTACAAGTAATTTACAACAAAATGTAAAAGGTATATGATATTGCCCATTTCAGCTAGAGCGCAGATTAATACACAAGCTACAAAAGCTAGTAGATAATGGAATCCCGTGTAAAAATATAAGTCTGAGATAAGTCTGGAAAAAGTCTGGCTCATAAAGTGTTGCAAAAGTCTGGCTACGGAGAAGATCCCAGACTTTTATCTTTTTAACAAATATTTAAATTTTGTAGATGGTTGCAATATTTAAAATAAGAATTCCACGATTTAATAGAAAACTATTATTTTTTACGATTCCGGTCAAAATCAACAAAATATGTAGTTTCCTAATTACTTGTGTGTAAAAATAATTTTTCGTGACATAATTCAATAAAAGTCTGGCATATAGTCTGGGATAGTCCTTGTAGCGGCTAAGGCTGCGAGACCAATACAATACGCTATTTCGGAAAATATCGTCTTGTACTCGAAAAAGTCTCGACATATAAGGTCTTGTATTGGTCTTGAGGAGCCTTGTCTCGTCTTGGTCTTGTCTTGTCTTGAAGTCTCGGTTATTTTCATTAACTTTTACTTAATTTTTTAATATAAAAACTGCATAATGTTAGGTATGTCTCTAATAGCACCTTTATAGACGAGTGATATATTTTTGGTTTCCTTTTAATATATTACAATTAGAGTGTCTCATGCACGCTTCAATTTCACTGAGTGAACATTGCAAATATGCTACGATGTACCAAAGGGTTGATGAATATAATAAATATTCAATAATAAATTACTAATAATTAAAAGTCTGTTTGTGTATGGCATCAGTTTATGTATTTATTTTTCATTAAAAAATTGTATTTTAATTCTATAAAATGCCACATAGGAAAGTAAGTATAGAATATTTACATTCAAAAATTTATTTTTTACTTATCAAAAATTTTTAACTTTTAGCTTGTAAACAGTTAACTTAAATTAACTATAATTTTTTAGATTTTCATAAGTTAATAATTTTTAGTGTAACTTAAACTAATTTCAGTCCCAAGTAACTTTCAACTTAACATTTTAGTTTATTAAAAAATACCAAATCCTGTTAATAATTAATAATAATTGCTATTTTCAGTAAATTAGTTGTGTATTATATATATCAAGATTCTTCACAAGACCAAGAATCTTGAGCTTTTGGTCTTGGTCTTGTTTTGAAAATAATTTCGCAGTATCGTCTTGATCTTGTCTCAAAAATCAAGACAAGACCAAGACAAGACCAAGAAAAAACTCGAGTCTCATGCAACCCTATCGTAAACAGACTTTTTCAAGACTTTCTGATGAGACTGACTTTTGCCGATCCAAAATGAGATCATTTTGTTGGCCAAAAAATGATTTATAGTGATCATAAAAATTTATTCTCCAATATTTAGACAATTAATTGTTTATGTTGTAAAACTAAACGTAATCGTTCACAGAGAGAATTTTCTGATAAAAATTACCGTGTAAAATCATTGTAAACGTGGGATATTCTGTCTTCAGGGGGAAAATTACCCTACTTAACGGTAAAAATTAACATTATTCATTATAAATTTTACCATTCAACACGGTAAATTTTACCGTTCAGTAGAATATTTTTTCCATGAAGTCAGAATATCCCACGTTTACAATGATTTTCACGGTAATTTTTATCAGAAAATTCTCTCTGTGTTTATTTATATTTTACAAGAATAACGGTAAAAAATTATTCACAAAATTTTCAATAGATATAGATGAAAATCGATTCCTTTCATCAAGAATCATCTTAACATTAAATGATCTCATTCGAACAATAACTCTTATGCCTTATCGACTGGTCTGCCCACATGAGCTCTAATATTTTGACAAAAAATAACATCCTATACATACTGCAAGGAACCTTTGATTATCACCAAACCCATAAAGCACATTATTATCTCATTTTCCACTGGCGCAACCAAGAAAGAAAAAGGAATAACCACTCCCTTCGTATCGTCGTACAAAAGAAGGTAGCCAGCTCGCAAAGCCCAGATACACAGGTAAATACACATACACTATACATGCATATCCACGTTCTTTCTGCCCCACGAGAAGACATTATAAAATGAGTAGCGAGAGTAGACGCGACCGGACCGCGCAGAATCCCTCTCACGACTATCAGAGCTCTCTCTCTCTCTCTCTCTCGCATTGTAGCGAGCGAGAGAGAGAGAGAGAGAGAGAGATGGTCAAGTTCAAAGAATGTCGAGAGTCAAAGTACACGCGTGGTACATAATGCCACGGTCTCTGACCGCGGGGGCTGTAGGTATACACCACCGTATACAAAAGGAGAGAACAAAAATTCTTCTCCTTCCTCCCTCGCATACAGTCCGCAGTAGTGGAACAGCGCGTTCGGCCAGAAAACATCGACCCATGCTGCGTGAGCGCATGCCTTGTTAGCAGAAAAAGCAAGAGAGAGAGAGAGAGAGAGAGAGAGAGAGAGAGAGAGAGCGGAGAGTACGGAGAGTTCTGACCGCCGGCTATTGTCGGACTTTTTCGCTGTGCCTGTATTATATCGACGTTAACATTGTTTTCGTCAATGCCGCGGATGCATGTGTATAGACTTGTTCGAGAATGCCTGTGCACGGAGCTGAAAATATTCGATGTTTTGGGTTATAATGCGGGAGGGAGTTGAATTTTTCACGGAGGGGAGCGTTGTATGGCGATGTGTTATTTCGATAATGATATTGTTGAGATAAGTTTTTACGCTGCGGGTTCGGAGTTGTGTGTGCTGGAAGAGTGGTGATGATGTTTTTGTGTGCGGAGGCTTCGTTATGTGATAATTAAACAGAAGTTCATAATTAATTAGGATGCGAAGTTGTGTATGTTATGGATGAAGTTAATTAATTAATGCAATGTCGATATTTTTTAAGTAAATTTAAAATTATAATGTTGAAGTGTTGCTTGCTGATTTTCAAAAAATACATTATACGCAAAATCATGTAAGGCAGCATGAAAATCGTGTAAAATATTAATTTATGGTGATGATGTTTTCGTTGTGCGCTAATCAAACAGAAGTTTATAATTAATTAGGAGGCGAAGTTGTATGTTATAATGAAGTAATTAATGTATACAATGACGATGTTTTCAAATTTAATTTTACATTAATATAAATATATCAAACAGATCAAAATAATGTAAAATATAAAAATATTATGTATAGGCATAAGGATACTTGCATTCAGAAATATAAGCGTTAATCCCTAATGATGATCACTATAATTGAATAATAGATACTATTACTAATAATAATAATATTAAAGTAATAAGAATAATAATAATTAAAATATTATTTATAGACAAAATACATCATTGTATTTATATAGTACAAAGGACTTCTAAGATATCCTACGAAAATTAACTATCTCCTAATTAATACTTAGTTTCAATATTAGCATTTAACACAGATAAATTGCATTATGAGCAAGCCATAAAATAAAATAAAATAAAATAAAAATAAAATAAAAAATTAAAAAGATTTAATATATTTATTTAATTACAGACACACATTAAACATACTTTGCAATCCACCAAACTCACTCAAGCCAAATAAAATATCACTAAAAAAAGGCATGAAAAACTGCCTACCCCGTCTCAAAGTTAACACAGCGAAAAGTGCCGATGTCTGCAGAGTCGTCGCGCGGCTGCGTTTCGTTATTCGGGATTCGTCGCGGCGGCGTCCCGCGTTCGCGGTATCATAAGCCGGACATCCGGCTGCGTTTCGCGGGGCTCATCACTTCTTTTGATGTACACTTATGCTGCGGTGCAGTGGCAGCGCAGTGCAGCCTTTGAGGACGAGGCGAGAGTTCGCGGGACCGCACGCCGAATGAAATACTGCCGTGGAATGCCGGCGCTGTGTTGCTTTTGCGCCAGCGCGACGCACTTCTTTTCTACGATGCGGCATGGTTTTTTCTTTTGTGTAGAGGGGGTTTTGGAGGCGAGATCGAGATCGTGGATTTGCTTCTGCGAAAATCTTGGAGATTCTAGCAAGCTCTTTCTTTTAAGAGGTTGAGGGTGGAGCTGGGGTTATTGGATCTTGTTTGTTTTTATGGGAAGTTATTCGTTCCTTTGAGAGGAGGTTTTTTCTAGATATGTTAAGTGATATCTCGAATTTCTTTAATTTAGATTAAAATTTGTATGTCTTGACAGGATACGATTTCATGACCATTCTATCAAGAAGAGCGTATTGTTAAGCAAAAGCTTATATAGTTTTAAAATTTTAGTAATAGATTGTGACTTTAAAAAATATATAAGAAACTTTTTTCTCTAATCATAAGAAATAAGTTGAATTTTAATACAACCTTTAGTGCGATTTTTAATCGGCCATAACATTGAAACAAAAAAAGTCCTCGAAACGTTTTACCTCTAAAATTAAATTTATTTTCTTCTTTTTTATTTTATGTTTTAATCCTACTGATACAATTCATAGGGATTGAGTTATTATTGTACTAAATTTGAAGAAACATTTTTCTTAGTTACAAATGAAAGCAAGATTGAAAGAGTTTGCTTTTATTTTAAAGAAATCGTTGTTATCATAGACTATTATCTATATTATTACTATATTTTGGATTTTCAAATTCTTATAAGAAGTATGCAAGATATTAAGTAGAATATTGAGATAAAAAATTTGTGGGGTCAGTATGGATATATATATATGCCCCACATGCCAACCAAAGATCGTTATTTCGCAATACAACATTTAATTACAATAAAAATTCTACAAATTTGTTTAATTAATTCCTCGTTTCTATGGCTTCAACTTTAATATCAAACGAACAACACACAATTTCTTTACCACTATTACCTAAAACCAAAATTCTACCCTATTCCGCACAAGGCGAAAACGAAGACACTCTCGCAATTCACAATGCGCGCATTACACCCTTCCGGGGGGAAAATCGCGCGACGGGACGTCGAGAGTCTCGTCGGTCGCTCGGTTGGCCGGACGAGCGCGCTCCACCGTACAGCACTATATATACCCGGCGACATAAGTCACCCACTAAATTAGCGCTCGCGCGCAAACAGGGGGTACAGGGAGGCGGTGCATAATTCACCGCGAGTTAATTGGCTCGAGCGTTTTCACGCCAGCCCGCGCGTCTGTCAAAGCAACTGCTGCTGTATAGTGTAGCAACGTTGCGCGTTACACACACAGGGGGAAAGCGAGACAGAGCTATAGTAGTTGAACGGTTAACGTGCGATTGCGAACAAAGCTGCGATTACTATCGGATTAGCGCGGGTTTGAAAAATGGAGGATTTCTCGCGTTTGAGGTTGCGAGAGGGACTTTGAGAGTAGATGAAATGGTCTTTAGAGTAGTTTCTAGCTGAGGGGATTGTTTGGAAAATGTTAATTTGATTGCATTAGAGCGAATTTGCTAAATTTTTCTGATATTGTTGTTTTTATAGTTAGGTATGAAGAATGTATTTAATTAATTTGTTTATAATGTGGTGGTCCTCCTGGTCTCGTGGAACCATCTATCGATGAATAAAGTTTGTATTTTTCTTAAAATTAACCCTCGTTGTTCTAACTTATTAATGATTTTGAAACTGTGGTAAAAGTTTTATATCTACGTAGGAAATAAAAGTAATAAATGTATTTCTTACGCATATTTAGATGTTTAGTAACTTAAGATTAATTAGTAATATAAGTATGAGAAATATATGTATTAAAAAGTTATTAGAAATAATTATTGACATTTAGTTGAGGCAATATAATTAAAGAGGACATTATAGGGGCAATTGATGGCTCAAGTGGCAAACGCGTACCTTTTAAGACAACGGCGGCTCAAGGGGCGTGTGTTCGAATCCCCGTCAGTCTGAAATTTTCGGGGACATTTATAAAGAACATATATTTCTGGGCAAGGTCAGTAATTTCCGTATACGTAATTCAAAATTAATTTCAAACATTTATACATAGGTCGATTCTAGAGCCATTTTCCATTATCTGAATATAATTTCTGAATATTCTTGAATACTCAAAGAAATATTCATGAACGTCTAAACAAACAACTTTAGGTGATTATTTCCTGATCTATGCTTACTTATGTATTTGTTATTTCGTGTCGAAAAATCTTCAAGTCTCATTCATTTAAAAGTTTTCGAAGTTCAGTATGTTTTTCATCGAAAATATAAAATATTCATTATCATTATATTACAAAAGTGACGAAAAACTATAATAATGTACAAATTTCAATTTAAATTAGAAAAATCGTAATTGAAATAAAATTCTTTCAAATATCACAAATTATAAGTAAACTTGTATTTGGAAAAATATCTAGTAAACAATTTGAATTTTACCATGGAGTTATAATCACAATCCGTTACCGAAATAAAGTAATTTAAACTAACATATTAATTAAAAACAGAAAATATAACTACTCAAGTCAAGAACAACGCCGAACTGAGAATTAGAAGATCAAAACAACCAAGCAACCAACTCGGACATCTCGCATATTCAAGTTACAATTCGTTAGACCGTCTCTCAGCCACAGCTAACTTAATTCCGTCCTCGCGTCCCGACTCAACGTCCTCCCACGGAATTCGCCGCACATTGTTGCACTCGCCAAATCCATACTACATACATACCCACACACGCTCATACTCGGCCTATATATGCGGTCGGTATTTCTTCCGGGCGGTTCGCCTGTAATTTACACTCGCCGAGATAACGCGAGCGCGCCGCTGCTGCTGCACCAGCTTCTCGCGGATCGGCTTTCTCGCGTGTGTGTGTGTATATATATAGGCGCCTGCCGTCGTTGTCTCGCGCAAATGCACTTAATTCTTTCGGGGGAGAGGAGTGCGAGAGAGAGAGAGAGAGCTTCAGGTGAACTCGTCGGAGATAGGCGTGATAAAAATGAGCGCGTCGAGAAACTCGAATGCATGGATCGCGGTTTCTTCTTTCGCGAGCAGTGCGCGGGGTAAAATTAGATTGCTGCGAGATTTGCGGGCTTTTGTTTGAATCTTGAGATTTGGATTTTGAGATCTTCTTTTGATTTTTCGATGGTAGAAGAGGGAAGCATTCAATTCTTTACATAACGTTTAAGTATTTAAATTATTATAATATTCACCTTTACTTGATAAAATTTATAACTCAGTATAAGTAAATGATTCATTTTACGTCTTAATTATGTACTTAAAATCTTTTAAATATCAAATTATTGTTTATGAATTAACAAACCAAAAACGGCTGCCGATTCATTGGCACTTAGCTTCCTCACACTAAATTAATTGTTCCAATATGAAATTCTTTGTTCTAATAAATTAATTTTAAATTGCTATATCTCTTTCTAAAAAATAACTCAAAATGGGTGTGCTTTTCTGTTATTGATGGTTTGACAAAAGATAATTCTTTACTAAAATTTTAGAGATTAAAAGGGATAGAGCCTATCTAAAATTTGTGGATGTAAAACTAAAACTCAAAAATCGAATAATCAAAGAAAGACCCCTGTTTGGTACAAAATGACCGTGCCATTCTCGAGAAATAAGCGATCAAAAAAATTTTTCATAAAAAACATAATCTCCAATATCTCGAAATATGATGGTCGCTGTGAACTGGGCAAATAATTCGTTCAAGAGATAGTAAAAATCTACCGTTTTGGAAAGTTTCAGATCAAATACTGCCGACATACTGCAGAATTCACTACTGAATAAAAATCCATTTTTTATACAAAAAGATTTTTCTCTTTTCAGAAGAGAAAGATAAAGCCACAAAAATTATACTAAATATTCTTATCCAAATTCCTAAGTATCACAATTTTTTCAAGAATTTTTCTTGTTATATTTCACAAATATAACCGTTTGAAAAAAATGACGATTTCATGAATAACAAAACAAGGGAAATAGCTTATTCAAAATTTCAGGTGAGAAAAGATAGGTAATTTTATGATCTTTCAAATGTATTATCACTGAATCGATAATATCATTTCTACGGTACCAAAAAACCCAGAAAAAACTAAAACTCAAAACTCGAAAATATGTTAAGAAAACAAAAAACGCGTCGAAAAAAAAATATTTATTGCGCCGCCATCCTTAAAGAAATACAAAAGAATGAGCTCCGAACCATTAATTTTCACTGTGTATATTCAGAGTAAAGTTGATCCACAACCATACCTTTTTATCGTCACAAAGCTTCCTCTATGAGGAAGCAAAATTGTATATATTAAAAAAACATTTTTTATAAAGATATAACATTATAGACAATTATGTAGGATGAGTATTTAGATTAAATTCATCTAGATACAAACCTAGATAAAAAACTATTTTTATATTACATAAATATTTGTTGACAAAATGTACTTTTACCTGGACACCTCCTAATATCTGTTAATAAAAAACATAAGAGAGAATAAATAATAACGCTTATCAGCAGATACTAAGGACTGATTATACTATATAAACATATCTAGTTAATGAAAATCATATAAGAAATGCAGAATATACTTGATTCAAAAAGTATTTTCTTTTTCAATGAAAGACGCAGCAACACCGAATTCCAACCAACAACTTTACCGAAAACTCGTAAATATCTCGAACACCAACCAACCGCCCCTACACTCGAAAATTTGTAAATTATTATTTTCATCGAACGATGAAAGGGGAGTTCGCTCGACTCTCTCTCTTTCTCCCCGCAGTCGGCCTTCTGCAAACTGCGCGCTCAAAACGGGAACTTTCTTCCTCGAAAGTACAAGAACGACAAAACGCGCGGCGGCGTCGGCGGCGGCGCAGCAGTTAGTTGACACGCGCTACTAATTATATTCGGCGACTCGGTGTTTGTTTTCCCGGAACGCAACGTGCTTCCCGGCTTTTGAAACTATCGTTCTCGCGCGCGCAAGCTGCGTAAGTATACGGGAGTTTCTCCGGCTCCTTGGCGCTCCCGCGAAACTTTTTTATTTATCGGAAACTTATACGGCACTCGGTAAAATTAGTATCGCCCGCTCTGCTCGGCCTTTATCGTATTTATGAGTGATTAAAATTCCATTCGTGTTTCGGGGTATATGATTCGCGGAGTTCGGAGATTGTGTAAGGTAGTTTGCAACGGAAGGATAATACGGAAAATTTTGTAATTACGAGAAACGGGAATGTATGGATTTCGTCCCAAGTTGTTCGAGATTTTAAGCTTTTTAATTAAGTATTTATTAGTAAAGTGTATTAATTAAATATTTTATTTATGCATTAAGTTACATGTTTGATGCGAATATACGTGGATTATTAAATCCTGCGGTGTATTCTAATTAAATTTTAAAAATATTTTATGCATTGTCAGTAATTTTGAAATATATTGTTTTGTAAAATACAGTTCACATAATTATACATTTATGACTCACATCACAGAAATACTTAATCGAAAAAGCATTTTTGTTTAAATGTAATTAAATATCAAACTGCTGTATTCCCAAATGTATTCATAATAAATTAAAAAAATCTGTATTCAAAATACCACCTAATTAAACAACGCTGTGAATAACAAAAACATTTAAATTCCCCATAAGCGGATCGTGCACCTCTCGCAGCTCCCAATAAAACATTCACTCGAAGTTCATACATCACTTGCACTTCAACTCGCGCGCGAGAGCTACAACCTTCCGACCACAAGCGCAACCCACACACGCTCTCCTTCGTATATATTGTCAATCATTTTCTTCCCTCGAAATTCCGCGCGAGCTTTTCTTCTCCTGCCGCGATGTATGATACGTATACACGAGCATGCATACTCACGAGTGCACGCGCCCGTATAACAAACTTCATATGCAACCGTATACATCGGAAGCTCAATAATTCACTCTCATTACTATTCATGAGACTTTTGCGGCGCTCATCGCGAACGCGAACGTGCTAATAATATTGATAAACACCTCGGCGGAGGTGGGGGTAAAACGAACGTACGTACAGAAACGAACGAGGCGAATGTGCGTCGCGACACGCGCGGGAAAAAAACGGTATTTAATTAAGCGGCGCCCGAACAGCAGCGGAGAGAAGGAGAGAAGGAGACTCGAGGATATGAAGGGAGACGATGAAATTCGGGAGGACTTATACGCGACGCGTCGCGCGGGTCCGACTACTCGATGGATCGCGGGCAAAAAGTCCTGTTGAGAGACGTCGTCCGCTATGACGAATCAATCGAAGGGAGTCTTTCTTTTGGAGTCAAGGGGATTTCACAATCGGGATAGAATGGACGGGTCTGGGAGTTTGCGAAATACATGAATATAGGGAACGTGGATGGGTCTGATTTGTAGCCTTATTTGAATTTTTATGAAAAGTTAAGGAATAAGTATTCATATAAGTGTGTTTCTTAAGGAGGCTCCTGCGCGTAATGTCTCGAACTCGGACATATCATTTTTTAAAGTTTAGAATACGCTCAATCTAACGGTGCCCTTATTTATACCGCTTATCGGCCAAAAACTCAAGAAATTTGAGCTCAAAGTTGGCAATTTTAACATGGACTCTTATGGCAGACAAAGTTGAATCAGTTAATTACAAATGAAATCTGATTTGTCCAGTAGTGTCATTATATCAGTTTTGTAGGAAAAAATCTCCTCTTTCAAATGACATTATTTAAAATATCGGTTATCGAACTAAAAAAAGAGATATTAGGGAAAGCTTGAATAAATTCGGGTTATATCCGGCAGCTGTAGGGAAGTCAGCTGAGCGGCCATCTTGGCTAGGGCGTTCGGGAGAAGCGCGCGCAATTTGAGATTCCAATTTCAAACAAAAACATTCAATAAAGAATAAATCGTCATAATTGTATTTTTTATTTCAATTAATTAAGTCTATGGGTAAATAAAATACTCTGGAAATTATAGTTTTTAGGTTTTTAATTATTTTAAATATAAATTAACAATAAAAATTTAACTATGAAACACATATATTTTTTAATGTGTTAAATATCGCAGATATCACTTCGGACTTACATGTAATACGAATTTTAAATAATATCAACTAGAATAATACTTATCAACTAGAACTTTTTACATGCAGCACGCACGACGCACGACACGACGCTATAGTAATATATATAGATGTAGCTATATACCACCCATCGGCGCGCATGCGCGGAAGACGAACCTGTCCTCCTCGCATATGTTATTCACTGCCGAATCCAAAATAGTATCTGTATTAATAATTATTGAATTGTTAATGTTTATATTATTAAAAGTTTGCTGCATTTATATATATTATAAATACATTTAAGATTTTTAAGTATAAATATATGCATAAAAGTTATCATCAAATTTTCGATTCAATTTGACTAGTATGGTAGACGCAGGAGCCTCCTTAAAGTACAACCGGTAAGAGATTGACGGTTCAGAAAAATCTGATATTTAGCGTATGAGCAGATTTTAGTTGAATAAGTAACGTCTCACTTAAATTTTGATGAACTTTTGGAGTGTGAGAAAAAAGTTATAAACGTATCAATTTTCATAAATCGCACATCTCTTCAACTTTTGATTGTATAGCACTGACGGTTCAGAATTCGCCAACATTTGGCAGATTACTGATATTAACTGAAAAATATTAGCATTAACGTTTATACGGTGCATGCAATTCTTAACTGTTCGACTACAAACTTTCAGTGAATCTTTCTTAATTCATAGTCATTATCTTTACATAGAGCGTAAATGCTTGTAAGATGTATTGGAGAAAGCTAAAATTAGGTAAAAACTTTATTAGTTATGCATGGATTTTAAGCGCGTAAATTGTTTTTTAATAGTTTAGTGAATAGTATACGTTGTAGATATAATAATGCTTTGACAATGCAATAAGAGTAATAGATACTGTTTATTTTGATAAATAAAGTCATATGATGTAATGAAAATTAAATAACTTTTTTATGTTTTTTAAAATTAATTTTATTCGAGAAAAATAAGAATCCCTTCTCAGCAGTATCAAAAGCATATTTCAGTAAAAGTCTGTTTATACATTAATAAATATGCACATATTTCTTTTCATTAAATAAAATCTCTTTTAGTGTATTTACTATTTATGGATATTGATTATTCAGATGGAAAATGATCAATTCTAATTTACTTAATTGAGTGTGTCAATTTATCTATATTAGTTAGAATTTATAATTATATTACTTTATACCTACAATTTATTAATTAATTTCTAATATAAAGAATTTCCTCTTAAGTTTATGAATTCAGAATCCTCTTAAAATTTTTATGTAACTGTGCTGCAAAAATGATTTTGCCATTTTCAACTCATAAAATGGTCATATTATTGACATTTAGAACTGAGTAACGATAAATAAATGATAAATGGATAAGAACGCTCGTAGCGCGCTTCATTTTGTCAATTAATATTAAAACAATTCTAGTTTATATTATTAAATATAGATTATTCTAAATAACGCTGAAACGTACAATAAATCAGTGATTCCATGTGTTGACATACGATGCACACACGATTTATTTCCACGAATATACGCATAAATTTTGTCACCATCGAAACGCAATTTACCCGTAATCAAAAAGATTAATAGGCCACGCGTATCTCATCGCACAATACCACATTAGTCCAAAAATATACATAGATGCACGCGGCAATGAAATCCATTAGCATTCACGGAGAACAGATTGTCCATCTCCGAGCCATCATCCCTCAAACGTTGAGAGAAAAACGCGCGTCTCCTTGCTATAATTTCGCCCTTGAAAATTTGTCTCCTGCACCATAGCCCCTCGAAAAATCAATTTTTCATCCCAGGGCTGCACGGGCGTCGCGTCATCGATTCCCGGAAAGCAGGGAAAGTGCAATTTGTTAAAATAAATTAAGAGCTAATGCGTACTTGCGAGCAAACTCTAGCGTCTCTTTCTCTCTGTCGCTCTGGTCGCAGAAAGGCAAATTAATCACCTCGGGCATAACAAACGAGCCCGGGCCTCTGTCAGTGTGAACGCTGCTTAACAGATCGTCTGCGCGCGTAATACAAGAGTGAGAGAGAGAGAGGGAGTGTGTGTTTCTCAAACTTGACATTTGCCAGCGCATACGAGCCATTTCCCTTTAGCTTCTAGTTTGCCTTTTGTTGCTCGTATGCAGTTGTCGTCTTTTCCTCGACGTCGAGGTGCTGTGGCTACAAATTCAGGAGGAGGCAAGATATAGATAGCGTATGTGATGTGCATAGTTATTAAGGGGTTGGAAAGTGAAGTAAGAGAATGTCATATTACTTGTATTTATACGAACAATATTTTTTAAGTAAAGGTTAATTTTTGAATTTTTGGATTTTTTGAATTTATGAAATACGTACTAAAACATAAATAGGTACATATCAAGAAAGTTTTGATTGAGAAGAATCTTTACTCTACATTTAAAAATGCATTTTTTGACTTTCATGAGTTGAAATTTTAGTATGTTTTAATATGTTTAAAAGATAAAATGTAAAACAACTTTAGTGCGCATAAAATTGTGTACTAATATGAAAGTTAATTTTTATTAAATAAAACGTGAAATTTTGAAGAAGCTCGGAAGAGTGAAAAATTAACTTATTGCAAGACAAATGTTTACTTTATTAGAGTTAGTTACTGATATGTATCAAGTAAAAGTGTATTTCAATAGATAACTGTAATTTTACAATTTCTGATTTAAACAAAATTTTGAGTGATTTGTCAATTATTTATCATACGCCAAATAATGGTAATGGTAATAACATTCAATAATTTGCCGAGTGCATCAGTGGACTTTAAACTAATTTCAAAAGGAATATTTGGTATAAATATCTAAAAAAAATGACATTATTGATGGCTAAGCTATAATCTAGCCATTATCAGTACCTCCATCAGGAATCACCACGCAAAACAACCACATTACGCTACGAATTACCCAAATAGAAACCGGAAAAACACCGCCACCAAACCTATCCGTGTCAATCAAATTATTCCCCGTATAATCCCCCATTCAGCCTCCACCACTCGCCCAAACTCCACCGCGAAAAAGCCTAACCAACCTAAATCATCTTTTTGCGCGCCTCGTGCACCGCGATCAGAATCTAATTAAAACCAGTTAATCAGCATCTCCTCTCGAACCCGCGTCTTTTTACCCACAAGGGGGGGGAATAGGGGGGGGAGAATTCTTGCACGACCGAGGACAGGAGACACGTCTATACGAGGAGTTTTTCGCCGGTCGCGGCCGTAATTAACATTCGGCACGTTCGCTGCCGGGCTTTTTCTGCAGCCTCCGCTGTGTCCCGATCGCATGGGGAGTTGTATCACACAAGTCTGGCGCCGTTCTTCACCGCATGGGGGTTGGTGTATGTACGATACAGGTTGGGAGCGAGCGAGGTGAGCGTTGCTGAGGTACTGATTGAGACGTATCTGTGTACGTTCGCGGCCGGCGATGACGCGTAGGACCTGTTGTGATGTATCGTGGACGCGTTGATCGCCGGTGGTGCGGCGTGTCGGTGGGATACGAGTTTCTGGATTTATTGAAAGGACTGTGGAATTATTTTTAGTTTTATTTGGTGTTTGGAAACTCGAAAGTTCGTTATCTCTTTAACTCAAGAACGTTGCTTTTCCCTGTTCTGTGCTAATTTTAGCCGTGATACTGGTTCGTACCTCGCTTTTGTAAGGTCAGCCCTTGATTCTGCCTAAGCATTATTCTTTCATCTACGTCTTGGTCTACCTTTACGTATGTTACTTTTCTGCGGTTTTCTCATTAATATTCCATGAGATGTTTTTATTCTTATTTTTTATTTTTAAGTTATTTTTTCAATTAGTATTTATATGTTATATAAGCCAGCCTATGAACAGGTAATTTTATTTACCTCTTTCGGATTTACTTGTAAAGGTAACTCAATTTTATCTCTATTGGTTGAACATGTACATTTTTTTATTTCTGGTTTAATAAATAAATAAATAAATAAATAAATGTGCATTCGTTACCCATTCTAGCAAAATTTTCGGCCCATCTTAGCCTGTGCGATGTAATAATTCTGATAATATTCGGAGATTGATAAAGTTCTTCTAACTCATAATTATGTAATATTATATGACCGTTGGTGTTTTCATGATTTTTCGATTCAAATATTTTTGTATAAGTACTTTAATTTCGAAAACTCTGAATTTATCTTCTTCAGTTTTAGTAAGGACCCAAAAATCACAACCCCATGGAATAGCCGGTAAGATTATTGTTCTATAAATTCTAATTTCTTAATTATGCGACAGTTGTGATGATATTAGCAGCATGCTGGTTGTGATAATATGCATTTACGAAGTGTAATCGTTTTCTTGTTTCAGTTTTATTTTATTCTTACACTTCATCATTATTGTACAAAATATTTAAATTTGTTTATCCTCTTAAAAGTCATATTAAGCACTTTTACATTCATATCTTCATCATCTATTCTTGCTTTGTCAGTCGATTACCATATATTTTGTGTTTTCTTCGTATACTATGCCTAGTTTTCCCTCGCCTTCATTAGCAGCTTCTCACTTTTGATTACAGTTTCTTTATTGTCTCTTGTTATGACTAGATCATCTGCATATCCTGATATCTCAAATATTTAATTTAATGTGACATCTCTTCCACTTTGTTTTTCGAATTTTATTATATATTCTACGACTAATTTATTACAAGCATGTGTTGCTATAATCACCATAACTCATTTACCGTAGAAGATACTTTGTATTAACTATTTTTTTAACGTCTACTAATAAGGGGAGACCATGGACTCCGAGTCTTGGATTTTTATGAAACCTCTTGGAACCTAAAAATGGAGCCCAGTATCCGTAGTTTTATTCCATGAGAATTTAAATCTGAGATAGTGCCAACAAACATTAGCATTGCTGATATAGACAATGCTAAAAACAAATATATATAGATATACTATCAACGTTTATGAAATACGCCGTATCTACCGTACAAAGGCCCATGGGATAAAACCACAAGTATTGGGCTTCATTTTTAGGTACCAGAAAACGATCCCTAAAGTTTCATCAAAATCGGTGACCCGGACTCCGTGGTCACCCCTTGTAAGACACATTTGATCGCTAGTGGGCCTATTGCATTGAAATTAACATTGATAATCTTCCATAATATCTTCTGCATAAGACGTGAGTCTTACTAATAATACACAAGATAGTATAGCAGGTAAAGATTAAATTTTTCGTCTATTGCACAATTAAGTGATGAGTCTTCAGATTGATTTAAAATCGCCTAATTGAGAACAGCAGTCAAAAATGTTCTATTTCGAATATGACGTGAAAATACTCTATTATAAAAACCCACCTAAAATTCCATATTTCGGAAGGTAATTGGTAACGACCTAAGTCAAAAGTCAAAGTGCTTATACATACAGCTTATCAGTTTATTATTCTTTTCAGTTTAGTATTACAAATATATTATCGAATGTTAACCGTGGACATCAGGATTATCCACTTAAATTGCAATAAAAAATGTTTATGATATACGGTTTTCCTTATAGTTATTTTCCGAAATAAAGAGTTTTTGATTTCTTTTTTCAAATGGGGTATTTTTCATAACGTCTTCGAAATAGAATATTTTTTACTATTTTATTAAATTGTAGCACGATTGTTCACTTTTTTTAATTAGAGCATTTTTAATACAAGCAGATGATATATTGAATAAATAAAGGTTTGAAGAATTTTCTAAAACTTTGTATTTGTCGATTCATGATATCACTGGTTAATTGCTTAAAACGAATATCTATTCGTTAAATAACGTATATTCCATTGAAATGGTAAAATATTTTTAACACTTTTAATTATAGTCATCTATTTAAATTAGATTTTTATTTTATGTGATACTAGAAATTTCCAATACTAGAAAACGATTGACTTTGGTATTATTTATAATAATCTATTATTAAGAAAAATCTATTCAAACGTATTTTGGATGCTATACAAATAGTTAAGCTTTTTCTTCAAAGGAAACAGAATAATTCACTCAGAGTAACTTAAATTTACTATGACTTTACTGACTTCTTTTTAATTTTATAAAGTGAATCAACTTTAATGATGAATGGATTCTGGACATTAAATAGCCAGACTAAACCCAAAATAATTAAAATAACGTTGGCAATAAAATTTAAGATGAGAACGTTTATATTTAATATATTTATTATCCATCAACGAAAATATATAATTCACGAAGTCAAAGCAGTCGGACAATAATTAAATGAATAATATTTACCTCGAATCTATAAAGGTCTCTCGAAGAACCGCGTGCAATTAAACTATATACTAAATTACTTTTCAAAATAATCCAAAGTA
Source organism: Gastracanthus pulcherrimus (assembly GCA_949152435.1). Taxonomy (NCBI): domain Eukaryota; kingdom Metazoa; phylum Arthropoda; class Insecta; order Hymenoptera; family Pteromalidae; genus Gastracanthus; species Gastracanthus pulcherrimus. Next base: position 24,463,637 of record OX424575.1, on the reverse strand, counting down.
CACAACCCCATCTAATAAATATTGAATGTTTACCCGATGTCTCTTAGAAAGAGCCTTCGGAACTTGCGTCAGTGCACGAGGACACATCCGTTTTGCTCCGTGATTATTAATACTGAGTTATTCACATTCGGCAATTTGTGTTTACCTGCGGGCGTACATCAAAGCCACAGATACGTCAGGGCAAACATCATAAATCCGCTTTGGAGCTTCGTTCTTAGTTGTGAAAACATATTATAAAGAGCATTTATTTATCCAAAGTGGATAAATTGGGATGGTATGAAGAAACACTTCTTTCGAGATTTCGAGAGCTTTTGCTGATATGCATAGAATAAATGAACCGCTATACTAGATACTTTTCAATGAGCATTAGGTTTCTTGCACACATTTCAAAAAAATAATAATCTAACGCTTACAGTGCGGGATATGAGCAATCTCAACAAAGAAAAACGTGCTTTTATTTGATTTGGTTTGAAAATAGGTTAGACATTTTTGGAGTTTGTTCGTCCAAAGACTTAACACCGAGTCCGTTTTGAAAAACGGTTGCTTTTTATGGGATTTGATGCAATTTTATTCAACAATTTGGCGTATTGATTTTACATTTTATGAAAAATTCAATTTCTGTATAACAAATCAGTGAAAAAATTTTGAATTCCATAATACCACTATTATTTATTATATATATTAATGACATTTTTGATTTAATGCCAGACGGTTTTATCAACTCATATGCTGATGATTGGGAAAAAGCTATAAACTTAATGAACAATCATTTGTATGCAGTGAATGAATGGTTAGCATTCAATCAACTGGCATTAAACGTTGACAAAACAGTTTATATAACGTTCGTAAACTATAATGATAAAATACCAAATAATGTAGAAATAAGAATACAAGAGAAATCGTTAAGAAGAGTACAAAGTTGCAAATATTTAGGGGTTACTATTGACATGAATATGAAATGGAAAGAACATATACAAAGTGTTGTACAACGCACTAAATACCTTGTTTATTTATTTGCTAAATTAAATAAAGTAATGGACAAACATTCTCTAGTTATCATATATTATGGTTTGTTTAACAGTCTGGCTAGTTATGGAATTTTAGTATGGGGTTCAGCGTATTATAATGCTATGAAACCACTATACCAACTGCAGAATAGATTAATAAAGATAATAAGAAGTAACTCAAAAAGACAGATGGATTCTATTTTAAAAGTTAAAAAAATTTATGTACTACAAACATTATTAAATAATTACAATTTGCTTAGAGAAAAGTTTATAAAATCAAAAAGCAAAACTAGGAACAAAAACCTAGAACTACCTGAAATCAATCTTGCAATAGGGAAAAAAAGTAATATATATAATGTTACCAAATATTTTAACCAATTACCAAACGAACTCAAAAATATCAAGCATAGTAAGGAAAATATAAAAATCAAAATAAAAAAATGGGTGATATTGAATGTACAATTAAGAGATTTAGTTTAATAACGTTAATAGTTTATAAGTATTTAGTTGTAAGTTATTTTTATACAGTAATTTAATTAATATTAAATAATATTAATTTTAATTACACATAATTATTAAGTTTTTTTTTTCTTTATTTTGTAACTAGGGTCGTGTACAGGTAGTTAAACTACCTCCTGCGATCCTTGATGCTTGCCCTAATGTAAAGCATCAAGGTACATTGTACCTGGTTAATAATAATAATAATAATAATAATATCTGAGACATACAAACAGTTTTGAAAATCGGTATACCATTTATTTTCTAAATGGCATCCATTTTTATCCGTTTGTATTGTAAATATGTTTTTTTATTTTCTAAAAACATTAAAAACATGTAAAATATTGTAACAAATATTTGATGGAAAATCAAATCACACTCAGAATAATTATCTTATAATATGAAAAATGTTATCGTTCACCCTAAAATTTTTCTGCAATTTGCAACAACAGCAAGACTATCAGCAAAACGCTATACACCCATTACCATCAATCTCCAACTCCCACTAATAAACGCAAGACAAATTCAGCTCTCCGCGTGGCGCCACCAAAATCTTCGAGCGCTGCACCCGTAGCAATAAATTACAAATAATTAGGCTGCGCGATTCATTAAAATTTTCGAGATCCGAGTGCACGCGACCCTAACGATCTTCCTCTCCGCTCTCGAAAATCGTGCTACAGTAGCGAAGCAGAAGACGAAATGGAAAGTACAAACGAAGCGAGAAAGAAATAAGGCGTCACTCGACTCACTCTCTCTCTCTCTCTCTCTCTCTCTCTCTCTGTGGAAGGAAGCTGCGCGTCAGCAAGATCGTTACGTTGACGGATCCCCGCGCGCCGGAAGTCAGCCTTTGCATGGTAGGCGCCCCTGGAACGCGAGACGCGCGCGAGTCTCGCTTTCTTGCCGATCGCGTATGGCTCCTTTGCTTCGTTTCTCGTTGCGGAGCAAGATAAACTCGCGGGTTTTGAAGAAGCCAGTCCGAGGTATTAAGAGATTGCCGCGAATCACGCATGAGAGAGTGGGAATTAGTTTTGCTTTGGGGTCGGAGGTGTTGTTTTGGAGGGGACGAGGATGTGGTTCTTTGAAGTCGCGGAAGGTTGCAGGTTTGAAAGATGAGGGGTGTACTGAAGGAGGCAAGCCGGTGTATAAATCATTAGATAATGCATAAATAATTAGAGTTTAAAGGATTTCTTAATTTTATATCTATATCGGCTGTCAAAGTTTCTTTTATATGTGATAAGGCTCTTAAAAAGTATTTTATTTTAAGAGATTTATGGTTTATTTTATGCCTTTATGTTGATCCATAATATTTGAAGATGTTCGAATGACAATTCCAGCAACAATGTTTAGACCATCTTCACAACGCTATGAACACCCATATGTACATATAGTTATACTAATGAAATTAAGTTCTAACACAAACCTAAAAGTTTCTAAATTCTGGTCTAAAATATTAATAGAATGATTAGCTAAAGATTTCAATTTGAATGTTTTCAATTATTATGGACCAACAAGAAGAGATAATTCACCTCTACATTTATTAGAATATCTTAACTTTGCATGTAGCTCTTAATGTGTTTGTATTAGTGCTAATGAAATGATATAATGAAATAATGGATATTGTACCATTAGCTCTGATGAAATTTAATTAATTATATTATAATTTTCATATTATCCAGTAGTTGATGCAAATTCATGAATTATTTAAAATATGAAATGTGTATACATCTTTTGTATGTATAACACATATACCTAATACATAAGCTAGTGACATTCTTGAACCAACCTTATTTTTACTAAGATCTGAATCATCTGAATTCGATATTTGATTGTGCAACAAATTAAGGAAAAACTCAATTACATAAATTAATTTTAAATAAATACCTACTTATACGAGTCATTCATTATTAGACATGATGACAAGAATGTTAAACTCTTATATGTATTATTCATTAAGCATTGTTTTACTTACCTAAATCACTTTTTAAATTGGAAAGCTAATAAGCATAAAGGAGTAAAGCTTAATAAATCTCTCTTCTTTAAAAATAGCATTGCTCAATAAATATGATTGAAATTTCTACTTATAATTTATATTCAGGTATTTTTACAATTTTACCGATTTTACATTTCTTCATTGTAGACCATGTAATATTAACAATAAACCACTAAAAATAACTTTATTGCGCACCTCTGCAGTAAATATCTTTCACAAAATCCTCAAACACCCAATCCAAAAATAGACATATTTAAAAAAATGTTAACCACATTCCTGCATAAAGCAAAGTCACATTATGCAAAACTAGTCCCCCACAAGCCATACATCCCCCGCACCTACATGCAGCTATACTACACGCAGAAAATAATCGTCGCACACTCGTTCGATTTATAAAGTGTCTCCTCGCTTATCGACACCCGCCGCTCCCACAACACTCGCTCGTACACCAACTTTCCTCCAACTCCCTCCTCGTACGACACACGCGTTTACATCCATAGGCAGCTCGCGGAGCGCGCGCGGTAATGATGGTTGTATTAAAAAAAAAGAAAGAAACAGCCCGGTGCGCGACTTAAAATAAACGCGCCTGCGCTTGCTCCTCGTAGCAGCGGTGATTGATGAGTACAGCGGAGCCGAGGAGACGCGAGGATGGCTCAAAGGGCGCCAAAAAGAAAGTCTAGGCAGAGAAAGAGAGAGAGAGAGAAATTGTGTCGAGCTTGGTGAAAAAAAAGACGAGTAAGAGGGGGGAGGATGAATCGCGAGAGAGAGAGAGAGAGAGAGAGAAGGGGATGCATGCGTGTAGGCGAGGAGAGAAGCGCGTGTGGACGTTATGTTGGACGAAAGTTTGCGCGAGAAAGACGACGACGACGACGACGACGACACCTCGACGATTCGTATGGTGCTGTGTTTCTGCGCGAGGTGGTACATGTGTGCATACACATTGGACGTCTGCTTGCTTGCGCATAATGCTTGCTATCGTGGGTAGTTCAAACGTGTTTGATATTTCTGCAGCGCAAATACTTTTTAGAGTGTGCAATAGTTAGATTCATAGTTGGAAATGTGCTTGCCATTCTATATGTTTTTACATGATTGATTTAGTTGTTAATAGAGCGAAGTCTTTAAACGCTGCACGCATTTTTTCCATTACAACTTTTAAAAATAGTTTTATTTCTTGTATATATAATTGTTTTACTTGTTCACGCTTGTGGTTTTCAAATAATATCAATAGTTGATTTTGGTGAACTAACCAAATTTATTTATGGCGACGTTTCGACGACCATTCGTCGTCCTCATCAGGCTAAATCTTTATTACAATTTTATTATTAATATAAAACATCTTAACACAATTATATTATTTGGCTAAATACTCGCTATTTGTCAATATTACATATTAGAATGTTATAATTTCTCTGATTCGCCACCCTATGGCGTTTTAGTTCTTCGACACCTTATGGAGTTTTATTTCTTATTGAATATTCAAAATATTTAGTACAACATATTGGCTCGAACGTCTGCAATTGATTACTAGACGAAATATATCTTTTTTTAAACAAATAAATATTGTCATTTAACCCTGTAATGACCAAAGTATGTTAAAAGCGAGAAATTTTTTTTTCGGTATTTAGTTATTCTAAGAGTTGTCTTAAACGTAGATTCCAACAGTTTATTAAAGTTAAACTAAGCTATAAATGTGATTTTTTGGAGTGTCTTTTAAAAACGACTGAAAGTCCTCCTAGTCTTAAATAATTTAAATTTGAGTAAACAATCTAACATGATAGCTCGTTGGTTTAAGTGTCCTTACACAACAATCCATCGAAAAAATTGCAAAAATATATTTTTCTTTTGTATTTTTATCGAAAAATCAGCAGCACCATACGCATTGTTTTCCCCTATACGCATTGCTTTGTTGTTATGCTATCACCATTTTGAATTTTACGACAGGCAATGAAGCTCCTTTCTTATTTTACCGCAAGAGGTGTCTTCCTTTTGAGTAGGCGAAGGGAACCTGACCGATTTAAAACCTTAACGTTTGGTTTTGATTTTCATTTCAATGTGGAAAATTGGGTGGCCTCCAGGGGTACTGTGGGCACTAGATTAAACTTTCAAATTTATTATAATTTTGACAAAATATTCTAAACTTTTCTTCGTAATTTTAATTTAAAAATTGATAAAAGATTATATATTACTTAATACTAAAATTAGTGAAAAATTCTATAACTAATTTATTCAAGTTTTCCTTACATATATGATTGTTTAGATTTTCCAAATTCAAATAGTCGTTGTTATCATTATTATTAGATAGATAACAATTAGATACAATTTTAAGATGTGTCTCTTCATTCGGTCATCGCATTTTTACAAAGAGGTATTTGTTATTCAATTATACAATCTGGGTTGTTAATTCTATTTCTCAATTTAAATGGTTAAGCTTATTAAACATACATCCGAATCGGGTATTTAAATTTCTTTTTAGTTTAAAGTCCTGTTTTTGGAAACATTGATTGTTTGCACAAATTACTTTTTAGACACCTTAAATATAGTAATCTACTTACAGAATTAATCGATGTGTCTGCAACTTAAATAAACGAGCATTTTTAAATAAAGGGTATTATTATCTCATTGAATTTGATAATATACGTTGATATATGCCAACTATATAAAATATTTTTCTTCCAAATCTAAAATTTAAAAAATGTTATTAATTAATCTGTTTAAAATTATTTATTGAAATGATAATATTCAAGTCGCAGATAAAATGTCTTCGAACGCAGTAAAATGATAAATTCGTACTTCGCTCTATGTAATTCTTGATTATAATTCTTTTCCTCAATCGTATTAAATTTAGCATAACAAAAATTTTAGAAACATGTTATTTTAGATAAGGTTTGTTACGTCATAAGATCTGCCGAGTTCTAAAGAGTATAAAATACCATCATAAAGTTTCCTCTATAAAGAAGCAAATACAAAAAATGCTTTTCTATCATTAATTTTAGAACCTTTATTACAGAGCGTGTCTGGTCAGGTCAATTCTATTATATTTTAAATAATTTTCATGTTTCTATCATTCAAATAATATTATAAAAATCTTTGTAGAATATGATTTTGTGTATAAAAAGAAATATATTTATTGTACCTGAAGCGGTGAATTAACACTGCATTATATGATTTCATCGTTGCCTGAATGTTGTTTAAATTGTTCGATATGCATGCCAAATTTTAAACGATACATTTCAACACAAGAAACAAAAGTTCAAATTTATTTGATAAATAAATGAATGTTAAGTTAATGTTTGCATTCTGATTTTGAAATTTTTATAAATTAAAAAAGATATACCTATCGTAACGAAATTTAAAAATCGATTACTGATGCAAAAAAATCTAACTTTTGTTTCTTACATCGAAATACGCCTTTAAAATAATAATTTTTGTATGCGCATTGGCAGTTTAACAAAAAATTAGGTATTTGGTCAAACCATCCATCAGAGAGTGATTTTGGCAAACCATATTCAGCAAAACACTGCTGAAAATGATTGCCGCTATCTTTTGCAAATCAAAATACACATTGCGTATATTTCTTCAAAATAATCCTGGAGAAACAAAAAATCACCCCGCATTTGATGCAAATCTCAAGCACATAAACTCACCATCTCACAGCATAATGAAAAATCCCAATGCACGTCGACATCCATCTCTCATCATATAAAAATATCTCATCGCAAAACCCACATTGCAGCATTCACTTGCACATAAGTACAACACGACATCGCGTCGACGAGCATTCGTGTCAGACTTCAATCTCGTCCATACTCTCAAGTGTATACATTCGCCTCGCGCGGTTATAAATGTCGCGTCGATGACGCGTGATCGATGATTGACCGCGGACCATGCGCGTCCCGTCGCGCGATGTCCGGGGGATTATGCGCGCCGGTATGCGACTGACCGGAGCGCTCGAACATCCTTCTTGCGCGATGTCGCGCGGTGTACGTACGCGATGTATACGTGCGAGCAGTCGTGTCGCACGTGCGGGGCTCGTAAAAAAAGCCTCGACGTTACTACATATCGATGTGAATGTCGTAGGTGTGAGCGAGGAATAGATGAAAAAGAAGAAATAGCAATAGAAGAGAATGAAAAAAACTAAATTAATTGCTCCAATATGAAATTCTTTATTGTTGTAAATTAATTTTAAATTGCTATGTCTTTCCGAAATATGACCGTTTAAACTAAAAATTACGTTTTCGTACACAGTCGAGGTGCAGGGCCTGAAAAGGCTCGGGACCAAAATTGTCGGGGACTGCAGTGTGTATTTAGTATAGGAGCTTTTCAGTCCCCGAGATATCCCTACGTATAAGAGCATTGCAGTTCCCACGTAATTTCAGTCCTCGAGTTCTCAGTCTCCGCGACTCGACTGCATAAAAATAGAGGGAAAAGAGCCTATCCAAAATATGTGATTGTAAAAGATAGGTAATCTAATGATCTTTGTAATGCATTGACACTAAATTGTTCATCATATTTCTAATATGCCAAAAATCCCGTAAAGTAAAACTCAAAAATTGAAAAATCTTAAAAATCAAAAGGAATAAGAAAACAAGTCAGAAGTCGATGAATCTTGAAATTTCTTCAGAATTTTGAATATTCGTTTAAAAATGAAAAAAAGCAGCCCTGTTTGGTAAAAGAATGACCGCGCCGTTCTCGAAACATAAGCGATCAAAAAAATTTTAAAAAACACATGACACATAATTTTTAGGTAGGGAAAGTTAGGTAATTTTATGCTCTTTGAAATGCCGTTTTGCTACATCGATGATATTATTTCTAATATACCAAAATACCCGAGAAACTATAACCCAAAGATCGGAAAACCGCTGTAAGAATTAAAAAACATTGATAAAGAAAAAAAATATTTTTATCAAAACATATTTCTAACATGTTTTTAGCAAAACTTTGTTTTACTATCACAAAGCTTCATCCTTGAAGAAGCAATATGATATAAAAAGAAGAATTAGTAGAAGAAGTAGCAGAATACATAGTGGCAAAAGTGTAGAAGAAGATGAAATAGTAAAAAAAAAAGAACTAGCAGAAGAACGAGTCATAGAAGAAGAAATACGAAATTAACTAAAAGAAATAGTAGAAGAAGAAGCAGGAAAAGAACTAAAAGAAATAGTAGAAGAGAAATCACTGTAAATGTGGGGCAGACGTGGGGAAATTACATTACTGAACGGTGAAGGTTATAATAAATAATGTTAATTTTTACAATTCATGGGGGTAATTTTTAACTATGAATTTTTTGCGATTCGTTAACTCAAAAATGGTGTAAAATTGTGCACCGACTGTGTACCAGAACGTAAGGCTTGAGCACAAGTATTAGTTCTATAATGAATATGACGTCAAAAAATGATTTAAACTAGTAACAAAATATTTATTATTGTTTTGCAAATGATAACGAAAATTAGAAAATCGAAATATTTGTTGCTTACGCGGCGGAATTCTCGCAAGCTGATCGCACGAGGAAATTCAGGATATTAAACAAAAATTACTTTATTATTAGAACGTTCTCTTACAACGTAGTAAATTATCCTTTAAAAATAATAGTATTCGTAATACTTTACGAATACTACGATACGTTACGATTCTTTTTTATTATAATAAATTATCAAATTACTTGTAATCATTGTACTATATTTATTTTATCTCTTTATCAGTTTACATTTTTTTATTCTTCTTGTGGTTCTTATTGTTCTACTTCCTGTTCTTCTTCTGACCAACCAAGACTTCTTCGGGTATGGAAGTCCGGGTTACCACAATTGCTACGGTCAGCTAAGGGCCAGTCACAAACGTTGACTGCTGGATTAAATTCCGTTCCAGGTCCACATAGTTTGACAAAGCAGCCACCAAGATTATCATCGCACTCTTGGAATAAGATGCAGTCGTCTGGATAAGGTAGGTAGGAAGCACCCTGCGTGTACAAATATTTTGTCACATTGAGGTATTTCGCCAATTTATTAGATTTACTTTATATAATAAAAATAACACAATTGAACAGCATTTAATTGTTCCGTATGAAAATAACTAAAAATTGATAAGTATTGATACTTACGAATACTGTGGTACCACCCAATAGCATAAGTGCCAAAACTCTGGTAAACATTTTAATAGATTTTCAATTCTCGGGGAAATATAACGAAGTATGACGAAGACTTCGCATTAGACTGAATAGTTAAACCATTAAAACCGCGTGTAAAATATTATATACTTTTTTATTGCCTTGTAAGGTCTCACGCTTTCAGTCGCATTATCTTTAGTATACCAATTTTACTTGTTTTCAACAGAATAATTGACCAAATAAAAGTAGCAACCACATTCAGTAACTATTGAAAATATAATTTTAGTTTAAACTATGCCCTTTTTGAAAAGTATTCGCAGTAACTAATGTCCTTAGTTCAATATTTAGATATTTTGTATTTCTACTAAGAAATTATTTATCAACTTACGGTTTAAAAATTCTTATTCTAACGTATTGCACAGTCCGAGGGAGAAAGGAACTAAAATATGTATTTTCTAAAGTATTGTACCGTCACAGATCCTATTGTGAACCAGTGCCTCTATTCTGAATCATTTGGTTTTAAATCGTTCATAAGAAAGTTTAGCATTATTCGTTTTTATTTTGAGAGATAAGACAAAAGTACTTTCAAATAAAAAACGAAGAAATGATCTAAAACTTTCATTATAATAATTAAAAACCAAATGATTGACAATAGAGGAACTGATCCACAATAGGGTCCCTGGCAGTATATAACTATATGGTGATTTGCATGCATATTTGTAACATATAAAAATAGTTCTTGAGTAAATTTCAGCCCATCTCCGTCACTTCTAAAAGTCTTACCTTCCAGGTTTAACGAACATCAAAATTTATGACTGAATTTAATGTAGGTGAAGTTTGGTACATTCGTGAAACTATTTTTAATTTTTATGTAAATCGCTTTGCCAGGGTCTAAAACAAAGTATCTGACAGGTCTAGGATAGTGATGATCTTTAATAAGGTTAAAAACATCCTAGAAGTAAAGAATGATATTTGTAGTCGTACCTAAAAGTTTATCTTGCTAATTTTTGTGGGATTGAATAAACCGCTTGAAAAATTATGTACATATTTTTTTTATTCATAAACTAGTATATGATGTAAAATAACAATACGAATTACGGAAAAAAGAGTTTGATAGGGCAAGCGATGCTTTCTTTTTAAGATACAACAGTCCAAAGTTTTAATCACATGCTACGGTATATCTGTATATGTGCGCAGTGTTTCACTCTCTTTCGACTTTTGAGAATATTTGTTACTCTAGACACTGTCTATCGAAATGCTGATATTTGAAATTATTAAGTGTTAGGTTTTCACATTAAATAATGCCGTATAATATCTTAGAAAATAAATTTTGTAATTTAACTCCGAGTTGAGTATCACTGCAGCAGGAGAACTACCTTAAACGCATATTCAGATCAACGGAATAACACTGAATTATACATGAATAATGGCATATGTTTCTAGTAAGATTTAAAAACTTTATGACAAATGCATTTTTCAGATGTATCGTATAATATGACTTAAAGTAAATAGTAAATGTTGATACATTTTTTATATCCACCTGCATATTCATATGCATATCACAGGTGGACGTTTCACTTCCGGCGATGTTACAATAAATCAAGATGTGCTATTCATACGCATATATAACATATTCATATTCTTTAATAATCGAATATACAGTTTATATAATGAACATTGCGTGAAAAAATTAATCAAACTAGTGACAAAATATTTATTACTATTTTGCAAATGATCGCGAGAACTAGAAAATTGAAATATTTATTGCCTCATTCTGAATCATTTGGTTTTAAATCATTCTTATGAAAGTTTAGCATTATTCTCTTTTTTTATTTAAAACCAAATGATTGACAATAGAATAACTAATCCACAATAGGGTCCCTGGCAGTATATAACTATATGGTGATTTGCATGCATATTTGTAACACGTCAAAATAGTTCTTGAGTAAATTTCTGCCTATCTCCATCCCTTCTTAACTTCCAGGTTTAACGAACATCAACATTTATGACTGCATTTAATGTAGGTAAAGTTTGGTACGTTCGTGAAACTATTTTCAATTTTTGTGTAAACCTCTTTGTCAGGGTCTAAAACAAAGTATCTGACATGCCTAAGATAGGGTCCGTTTCAAAACAGCCCAGAAGTAAAGAATGATATTCATACCCCTATCTACAACACTGTTTTGCCTAACAAACCCCTGTTATCGAAATATAGCCAATTATGCCCCAAATACCCGTTATCTAGTGAAAATGTGGTACCTCTACTTCAGATCATAACTCCGCAAGTTTTTACTTAGAAATAATAGTCCAAAAGTAGGCAAAAGTGAGCTTTAATTTCCGCTTTGTTTCGTATACAAATATTAATCTCTTGCAAAGTTATTAATTGTCTAAGAAAGTAATAAAAAATACATGAAAATTGCTGCTTTCAAAACCTCATCAAAATTCGCAACACGCACTTCGTACAATCTCCTTGTAAGTATACTTTAAACACTTCTCTTTTACATTTAATTTATAAACCTAAGATGTTCGTATTTTTTGTAATTCTGTCAGTACTTGATTCAGTTTTCATTTGCATATATTTTATTGTGTTTTGCAATTAAAAATAATAATTGTACTGCACATTTGTAATCCTACGTCTTAAGTACTCTGATCAAGTATTTGTATGCTGAGAACTACATTCTAACCTCAATTTGAGTTGTTATAAGTATAAACTTCAATAATGTTCCTCATGATTATTTGCTTAAAAATAATTAAGAATATATGTAGATGTATAATGCAAATTATTGTTTGAGAGTCAGCGTGGGATATACGTTGGCAATAATAGTATAAAATAGACGAGACAGTTCTTCAATGTAATTTCCATGAAAACTAGAGTAAAAGAGTACGAACGAGATAGAAATATCCCTCGATTTATAAGATTAAAATTTGTATAAGAACGTTTGATGCTTTGTACTGCAGGATGTTTAACTGAGATTATAGGTTATGATGATTTGTTTACTCTTTTGTATTCGTTAGTCATGAAGAATACGGGTTAACTATCAACTTCATTATCAAAAAACAGGTAGTTAACAATTATGTTCAATGTTTTAGGATAGTATTACAGTTGTACATGAATCACTACAAGATACCGAATATGATGCAATGTTTCGTTCAAGTACACCAGTAAATAACGTAATAAATAGTTTTTGTATTATTTAGCACTTTAAATATTTACACATTATATCACCAAATTTATAATTAAATTATTCATTATTGTAAAATTATTTTTTAAAATTGGTTTATTTTTACTGTTTTATATATATATATATATATATATATATATATATATATATATATATATATATATATATACATATTTATTTGCTACACGTTTTTTCTATATAATATCAGCCATTCATTATTAAATAATGAAGTTGAAGTTCATGGTGAAGAGGCAGAAGGAATAGTTTCAATAGATATTGAGTATATTACCACCACTAGTATAATATTTATTGAAATGTCCATTACTTAAGAGTTAGAGCTGGAATGAAATAGAAAAAGATAATTCTATCCTTTTTACACAAACCCATATTAAAAATCGAAGTATAAGATGTTATGTTAAATTTGCTGAAGATTTATCAATTTCTGTAAGTACATATAATATATAAATATATCTGATTCACTTACATTAAGAAAATACATTTTGAAAATAATGGCATATGCATATAGGTTCTTACCTCCGATAAGAAAGTTGTTATAGAATTTACGAATATTACAATAAAAAATATGGAAAATATAGAAAATATATTCATTAATATATAAATAGGCGCTTAGAAGATTGCAAATGAATTATTCCTCAAAATAAACATACAAGAGAACGATGAATCATGAAAGATGCCTATTGTGTCGTACTTTCAGAAGGAAAATTCAAAATCTCTTAAATTACAAACGAAAAGATGGTCATTAGCAAGGGTAAATGAAGGATGTGAAATATGAACTGAAAAGATTGAGTAATAAATATCAAAGATCCAAGGAAAAGGTGAATATAGCTCGAATTTATAGAATTTCAAAATATTACTTAAAATAATTGCTTTATATAACATTCTGTCAATTTTTTCAGGTTGAAAAATTACAGCTATCCCTAAAAGAAATTCAGTTAAATATTACTACGTTAAAAACAGATACTTTAGAATATGCCATTTCACAATTACCTAAAAATCAACAACAAGTAGTTCGTGTTTGCTTTCATGCTTCTAAAATTACTTCAAAACAATGGCGGTATACAATGAGTTTGATTTATACATGCTTATTAATGCGAATAAAAAGTAAGCAACTGTATGACCATATGAGAGAATTGAACATTATTCCACTACCATGTAGAGACACACTGAATTCATATATCAAAAGGGTGGATACATCGTATGGCTTTCAGTGTGCTGTTTTTGACTGCCTAAAACTGAAAGCTTCAAGAATGGAAATCGCAAATAAACACGGTAAATTCAATAAATCATTTTTATATTACAAAAGTATCATAGTAAATTGTGTACCAAGGGCGAAAAGTGAGTCCGAGTTTTGACCGAGTGTGGAGTTTGTAGTACATATGTATGATCTATTTTAAACAAATAAAACTACTAAAGTATTTATAAACTAAACTAAAGGCCCATAGGCCCCCTAAACACGTGGTATCATCTGTGTGGTACCACATGTTTGGGGGGGGGGGGCTAAACACCTTCTGGTTAAAGTTTTGTCTTGTGTGCTCAGCGAGCTAAATAGCTCTAAACGGGCAAAAAAGTCAAAAGTGGGCGCCAGTCTGTTTGCACCCACTTATTTGCCATTTGCGGGCGTATGAAGTATTTTGCACCCGCTTTTTTTCCGGATGGAAATCGTTCACTTTAGGCCTACTTTATAGGTAAAGAAAACGCGTAAATCGTGCGTGTGTTGCAAAATATATTTATTGCCTTTGCTATTTTCTTTTTTAGGCGTACTTCTTGCAGATGAAATGTCTACCAGTGAAGCTATTGCCTTAGACATAAAATGCATGGAATTTCAAGGATTTGTAAATTCAGGAAAACACACTCCAGATAGTCAATTATCAACCAAAACTGACCATGTTTTAGTGTTAATGTTTCAGCCTTTTCGTGGCTCTTGGGTTCATGTATGCAAAATAACACAAGTGTTACTAATATAACGTTCATTTATATTATAGAGAATATATTATGTAATACTATAATGTTCATGCAAACCAATATATTTTTTAATTGGGTCATCGGAGCTTTTGCTAGCAGAAACTCCGTGAAGAGTCATATTTTATCGAAGATACTTATGGAAGGAATCACACTTCTTCGTGTTTCTGGTTTTTACGTTGATGCTATTGCAATCGATGGTGCTCAATGGAACAGAGGCGTTTGGACCATGTATGGAATCAAGGATGGACATTAGTTAAAAGATAAATATCTTGTAAACATCCATGTAACGAAATAAAAAAGCTTTGGTTCATTTCGGAGTTTCCGCATTTAATCAAATGATTAAGAAATTTATTAATGAAGTTACAATCGTTTTGGGTAAAATTCCAATATGAATTTTAAATATGTATAATTTTATGTATTTATTTACTTTGAAGACGTTCAGTTTTTACTTATAATATTAATGTATAATTAGCAGAATATTAAAATAGGCATATTTTTATTATTGAGTATACCTACCTATAATTTATAATTTTTAACATTTTTTACGACATATATTATTCTTGCAACAATTTTTTTAAAAGTAATTTTGAATAAAAATAAAAATACTTCAATACATTTTATTATGAAGTTTTAATAAATATTTAATTTATAGTCACCTGATGGTTGCGTGAAGAAATAGCACTGGGAGGTACTTTAAATTCATGATCGTTACATAGAACCTAACTTAAAGACAGCCCACATCAATCCGAAGAAATATCAGACTATGAATTGTCTATTGGCCCATAAAGTATGCATGTGCAATAACTTTTAAAATGTAACTAATAATATATATTATAATTTTAATTAAATATATATTCTATCAGTTATTGGATAAGAGAGTCGTCGCTGCAATGTAACAGTATACAAATGATCCTACTTGTCCAGAACCGAGGACTCAGTCCCAACAATTAAATTCACAAAAAGAATTGCTGACGTAATTGTTCAATGACCTCTCGAACACGTGAAACAGCACTTTTTCAAATGACACTTGCAAACAAAAGAAGGTATATTAATTACATTTTAAATTTGTTATCAGGATTAAAAAGAGCCTATTAAAATATACCTCTTACAAGAAACTACAGTTCCAACGTACTCTTATAGCTACGGATAACAGCAATAGCAAAAATTATATTATATAATTTATTGCATGTCAGTAAGATAAATAATTCATACAATTGTTTATCATTATTGATTTTCAGCTTTCCACAAAAGACCGTGTAAAAAAATAAGTCTGTGACAAGTCTGGAACTTTTGTTGAATCATGTCACGAAAACTTACTTTTATACACAAGTAATTAGTACACTACACTCATTGTTAATATCGACCGGAATCGTAAAAAATAATAGTTTTCCATTAAACTGTGGATACAGTTCTTTAAATATTGCAATCTTCGTGGAAGTTTAAATATTTGTAAAAAGAGATACACAAATGTAGGTTTCTGCAGAAATAACGGAACGCTATGCTTTTATTTTGCATTTTTTGCCAAAAGTCTGGGATCGTCTTCATAGTCAGACTTTTGCAAGACTTGCTGAGCCAGACTTTTGCCAGACTTGTCCCAGAATTATTTTTTTTCACGGGAGTATATACATGCATAAGCATATCACTGGTAATAAAAATTTATGATACTGAATAAGATATGATAAATCCAGATTTAAATTCCTAACAAAGCCGAATCGACTTATCTTACCCTGTTTTGTCCAATTCCATCCTAGAATCAACCTAATTCACACAACAGGATTAAAAATCCTGATAAAATCGAATAAGACTATATATGTTTATTTTACAACCCGGTCTTATAAGTTTTTTTAACCAGGGATGAATTATGTCTTTGTAACGTCATTTTCATAATTCATAAGTCCATAATGTCTATGGTCGATTCTTTTATTGCTTATATATATTCTCATGAATATTGATCACGGAAGTGCACATTATCAATGCGGTGGGTATTATGCACGGATATGGTTATGGTTAAAGATACGTTATTTGCATCCGTTTGTAAATAATGATAATTTAGTCTTTTTCTCTAACGTAGCTGAAGTATTCTATATATTATTTTGAATTCCTTTTTAGTTAGACCTTTTTTGTTTGTTGTATCGGTATTCAATTTGTATATCTATATTTATAGGAAACCGGTGGTTTGAGCGCCCCTGCTGCTTGAAGTTCTACTAAGGTGTATTAAAATATATGATATTCCTTAAACATTAGGTTCGTAAATTTATTATGTTAACCTTAAAATAATGGTTCCGACATATTTTATTCACAAACAACATTCTCCTCACACTTAAATCGATCCAAGACAATTACACCATGATTATTAAAATAATCTTATTTACTCAAATGTGAAATAATCACCGAGATAAAACACCGACAATTCGTATAAGAAATTAAAATGAATTTTAATATTTTCTTTTCCGAGGTTCAATTTTGTTCCTCATAATAAAATTTCATGTACAAAATTGTGTACGTAGGTTTTAAGGTAATTTGTCAATTCTACAATAATTAGCGAGATGAAACGTCTAGACCGGGCTACACAAACCATTCTTTATAATTCTTGTTTTTAAACTTATTAACAAAGCGATTTACACAATACTTGAAAATAGTTCCACGAACGTTTCAAACTTCACTTACAACAGTTTAGTACATTTTTGTGAACTTGTTTTTTCATTTTGTATTATACTTCAATGTTGACACATTTATTTATTCATATTAACTGAAGTATACGTGAATAATTACAGATGTTTTCGTAAATATAAAAAATGTTATTACATATGCTTTTAAGATACATTGTTGGAACATGAAAATATAACATAGAGTACTGATACAGTATGAAATATTAATTTTAAACGTTAATCAAATTAAAAACTTTTATTGTCTTGCAAATACTTTTAACATCTGTTTATATATGCCATCAAATGTGCACCTTATCTAGAAACAATATTGTACAATAACTTTTTTCAAAATAAATAAAACGATCTGAACAAATTTGATTTAAATTTTGATAGTCTAAAAAACTTTTGTGTATCAGAAATAACTTTGAACAATTTACATATTACCAAAATCTTCAAAAATATAAATTTCATTTATTTTTTGTGTTTGCACATATTTCAGTCAATATAGTGCTCATAATAATTTATTTAAAAAAATGATAGACCTCACACAATCTTACTAATCACTTTCTGTTTTTATTTTCTAATTAAATTAGTTATAATCACTGTACAATACAATGGGTTACAATTCAATAACGATATAATGCTTATTAATTTGTTACCAAATATTATAAACTCGATATTATTTTACACCAAGATCTCTGTTTTTATTTAATAATTAAATTAGTCATTAAAGTAATTATTATTTTTTCTATCGGTTTGAATTTTTTATATTTCCTTATTATAGTAACCGAATATCGATGTCCGGCGAACCGCAGTTGGTACGGTCTGCCAAGGGCCAGTCGCAAACGCCTATTGCTGGATTAAATTCCGTTCCAGGTCCACATTGCTTGATGAAGCAGCCTCCAAGGTAGTCATCGCACTCTTTGAACAGGGAGCAGTCGCCTGGTACTGGATATATAGAAGCCTGCACGTGAAAATATTTCGTCGTTTATTACTGCTTGAATGCGCACTTTTTAAATAATCTTCATGATGTATAAATTTCAAAATGTAAAATAGTGATAATACTTATACTGTTTAAAATTTTTTCGCTACTTTATTATATCAACTTGAAAGATAATGTTATCATGTTTACTGTGAGTGTTGTTATAGATCGTATCGGTATTAACAAACAAGAAATAATATAAATTAATTTAGTGTTGTTTAAAGAAGATAAATGTTAATAGTACCGATTTCTTCTTTAAAATGCTTCCATTTTGTTAACTATTATTATTTTTGTTAATTTTTAGAAGATAATTTTAAGAATACAATTTAGATATTAGATCACTGGGAGAATCTGTACGTGCCATTATTTGTATTTTAATTTATTTGTAATAAAATTGCGTAAAAAATAAATCACACAACTATAAAGTATACAATTATTTTTAAGGCATCTAATAAAAATAATTAACTCAAAACCAGTACTTACATATACTGCTGTACAACCCAATAGAATAAGCATTAAAAATTTGGCAAACATTTTAATAGATTTCTAGCACTCGAAGAAAAAATACGAACTGAGAATTAGCGGTAACAGAACACTTTATTTAACCGAGCAAAAATGCGTACACAGCAATGTAAATAGTTGTATTATCTTTTAAGGCCGCATTTCTAATCGCGTTATCTTTAAGCATACAACTATTATTTGTTTTTATTAGGTTTATTGAGGAAGTAAAAAGTGGCAACCAAACTAACAAACTGTTGAAAATTTAATTTTTATTTATATTATATAATTTAAAAGCATACGAAATAATGAATATATTTAGCACAAAAATGTAGGTGTTACCATAATAGACGGTAATCAAATTTTGGCTTAAAATCATTACATTGACATATAGCGCAATTTTATTTATAACAATAATTACATTATACAAATATATAAATTTGTATATAAAAAGTATTTTATTTTTATTAGTTATTTTATCTATTTTGGTGGAAATCAATAAGTTATGTGAAATTCAATTTTCTGTTACAATACGATTTCTATAAGACTATGAGTCTTTATACGTATTGTCAGAATCATAATTACTGATACTTTGTCTATATTCACCGACTCTCAGATATGTTTTTATAAAATGTTGAAAAAACATTTCATGTATTGATTAAATGAACGTTTAAATTATAAAAATCGTTAAAGTGATTATTTTCATGTTTTTTGAATATAAAATTTTCAGAGATTATAACTGGCTAATAGTCACATAATATATATTTATATATCTCTAAGTTCATTGGGTACTGGATGCTTGCAAATGTAGGTTAAAGATTGTTTCATTCTAATTCTTTACATTACAGTAATTTCAAAGAAGTCTTTTATATTCATAGGAGACATTTGGTAAATTACATGGAATGGAATGTTTGAATGACATTTACGAGCAACAATAATTCAATGTCTTTAGAGATATATGAATATAGAGTGTAACTATGAGCTACTTAATCTTTTAAAAATTTGTATTTATATTAATTATTTTAAATCTTATACATTTTTTAATAAATTTATAGAGTGAAATTACGCAAAGGTAAAAACAAATTTGATAATTATATTTCATTTCAATTTCATTATTATAAAAAAAATCAATCAGACTATAATTGGAAAATCTTTAAATATCTTTTAGTACTTATATCAAATGTTTTTTCAATTATTTTCATAAAAATATCAGAAATGTTAGTCTTAACAAACCGCCAGCGTCTGGATATCTAATACCTAAGAAGTTTCTAATCACTTTCTTAAAGTTTTTCCTTAACAAAATCTATATAAGTTATATTATAAAATTATTGTAGTTAATGAAAATTTATTTTAAATTACACTACACCCTCAAATTTTTTCCAGATTCTCGAGTCACACTTGGGTATACTATTATTATTAACTTTTTAAGCAATAGTGGAAGCTATTTGATTGCATTGTGCAACTTCGAAATATATTATTTGTTATTAATAAATAGGAAAATTGAAGCGTAGTTGAAAACACTCGTTTGCTAAAATTCGTCAGGGTAAAAATATTATACTTATTCTGTAGACAATTATAAGCAGTGTTCGAACTTTGTAGTACACGTTAACGTTTAAGGGAGTAATTGGTACTCCGTGAGTCAAATGCGTGTTTGATCGTTTTTGACTTCCGTGGTAGGCCAAATCGTGTGCGTGAAAAGTTTTATTCATTCCCTTATATTAGCTCTCCAAATTCGTGAATCAATATTTGGACTTTTGCATTATATTTATGGGATATTAAATATATACTTTTCAAAGTTTCGTCCAAATCAGAACAGCAATTTTAATTAATTGTATGATTGCAACTGTCGGAAACGTACGTTCCCATGAGGCTACGTGTTAAAAATGTAAGAACCGTAAATAAGGAGGTAATAGTGTAGATAACGTGGCCACATTAAGGAACTTTCGATCCCCAATATATATATATCGGGTTTTGGGACTTCGTAAACTATTGAGACATGTTATTTGAATCTTTAACTTTAATATCTCATGAGTTTTTTTGCAAAAAGAATACTCTCTGAATTTTAATTAAAGAAGTTCTAAATGGTTGAAAATTGGTCACTTTACCAACAGTGTTGGTAAACCGGTCATGTATAAGTTCTTATGGTAAAGTCGTATACTAATTGCTTTATAAAGTCAAGATTAGTCTAGCAGAAGCTTCCTTTATGTGTTACTGAACTACATAGTGCCGTAGCATACGCCTTAGTGTCGATATTTTAGGATTATTTGACCTTGGAATTTTGTAGAAGCAACCGCAGTTTTTATCGGCATCGATTGCCTCTTGCTTTGCAATGTATTCGTATGCCCACTTTACCAACCGATAAACGTCAACGAAAGTTGCAATTTTCGCATCGAAAATAAACTCTATGGCAAATACTGGCACATAGATCTTAAAGTACGTCAAATAAGCTACAATTTTATGTACCGTATAATTATTTTTTTGCTCATATCATAGCGACAGATAGGTTTCTTTACATGCATACACTGCTAAGAAATCAGAGTTTTGATGCTTTCGCGCGTAAACATGACCGTATCTTATAATTAGAGGGCACTATCAGCGGGGTGGCTGAGCCTTTCAACATCTATTGTCATAATACATAATCTGTAGGAGTTACTGCGCCCCAGAATATCGTCGCAGCGAGATTTCGTGTAGGTAGCCACATTACTTGCACCTCCCTTATAAAATTCTTAATATCTTTCTTCTGGGTGGTGTAGCTTTCTAAAAATTAAATGAGTGAGTTTGATGTCAAAGCGTACTAGTATACAAAACTTCAGATTTTTCTGAATACTAATTCAAAACCGACAGTACTCCCTCAAGAAATTAAATTATTTTTCAAATGCTTTTTATATAGCAATTTTTCTCTGGAACATATTAACAATCATCCATGATATGCATAAGAAAAAATAAAAATTTGCGCTAGAGATAAACTGATTCTTTTCTCGGAAACCTTTTAACTTGAATTTTACAACTTATCTAGAACCGTATGTATAACTCTACTAATAAAACTATCTATTACAATGCAAAAAAAGTTTTAAAGCATCTACATAATCAAAGAATTTTCACCTCAATGATTTCAATAATTACTCGGGCGGTTATCAGTCTCTGAAAAGGAGGATCTCACGCAGGGCGCAGGCGATTTAAAAGTGGACGCGCGGTCGGCAGAGTCAAATAAATTTATATGAAAAGCTGGGTGAAAAGTGCGCTGCTCCGGCTGCATTCCATATAGCGGCTGCTGCATCCGACAAGCTGAATTGTCGCTCTCATTAGCGACGCGTTTTCTTCATCGTCCCTTTCTCTCTCCCTCGTGGCCTTATTTCTTCCTTTTGTCCTTTTATTTTTTGCCCCCCCCCCCTTCTGCGATATTCTCTGTGCCTACCTTCGCTGCAGCGCAGCTCCGATTGATATGCGTCGCACGATATTTAGAGTGCATTTTTCAATGCGCGCTGAGCGGTCGGAGCAATGAGGCTCGCGCGCATTCAAATGAATTTTTATCGGCGCTTTTCAAATATGGAAATGCGCCCGCAGGATGACGAACGGAGGGAATAAATATTGCGCGAGATCGAGGGGAGATTTATTTATTTTGAAAATGATTATACTAGAATTGTTTAAGTAATTTAGTTACTTCATAGTAAATTTATTGTTGGCGTCTTCGTTAGTCAATGGTTCAAGGACTAATATGAACATAAAGTATACGTATAACATTAATAGATATAAGTATTCTTCGTCATTGAACTATTGCGTGATTTAAACTTCGTCAATTAATGTACAGTCTCTTATAATGTACTTTATCAGAATGGGTTTAACATTTGCAAGCGATGCGCGTGGATTTTTCCTTTAAAGCTTAATAGATACTTGTATAAGAATACTCAAAATAACTTATTACCATGCTAGTTATTAAAATTTAATTAATAAAAGACATTGAACGACAAAATTAGATTCTAGATCTACCTTTAAAACTTATACTTTAAAGCGTTTTTTCCTAAAAATAATTTCACTTAATCGTTTTGGACCATTTTTTAAATAATAAGCTGCATCCCATGTTTCTTTCAATCGAATAAGGATCTTGGGACTTGAAGGATTAAGAGAATAACATACATGAAATCCAACTCTTTTGAGAATCACTCATATGTAAGTATAATTATCACACAAAAATATTACAACATACTTTTTTATAGTTTTTATCATTATCGTACAACATTAATTCTTAACTTGATTTTTTTCAATTTGCTCAGTAACATTTTAATACATTAACATGCACGTTAATCAGTCCTCGATTTATCAGCAATCACCTTCTGACCAAGTACCAGGTAATGACGATAAGTCCATGCATTGCCGTGCTACCACAACGTACCATTGGTTGTCGGGACAAAGCTGCATAAAGCAACCTCTCTCCACGGTGCACCATTTGTACTTGCTGCAATCGCCTTCATACGTCTGTAGCCAAGGTTGACCGTCCTCGCCCTGCAAAGGAAATGCGGTTATTTTTCTATTTATAGCTTTGCATCGAAAGAATTACAAAAGTGATAAAGTGGTACAGAAGATTTTTGGCATGCCTAAACCGAATGTGCATCTACAATTTCTCTGTAACGTCAGCTTTCTTCTAAATGTTTTAACTTGATAGTGCGAAATAGGTTCAGTTGTTGACATTTTCAGTTTAGAATAACTGAGAAAGATGATACGATACAGAAGCTAAATTGGCTAGGTAACAAAATTTACCAACGAAAAAGGTTTGTTTGTTTTCTTTTTATTGCAAAACTATTTTACTATACATAATAGATAAATAAATAGAAAAATCCTGGGGGTCTTAGATTTCAATATTAGATTATATAATTATATTTTTCATAGAAATTAGAAAACTGTTGGTTACTGCTTTAGCAGAAAGCTTTCTCAACGAGAGGTCCTAAATCATAAAGCCAACGAATCGTTTAATTGAATTGATTCGATTTGATTCGATTTGATTCAATCAAACATAAATCGATTAAAACAAAGTGTAAAAAGAATTAATTTAGATTTGTTAAAATAGCTACTTTAAAAAAAAACGGATAAACACAGTTATGTACGATCGGTCATACACAAAAAATGCTTTGTTAATTTAACAAAATCACTAGGTAAAATATTCACTAACTATTTTTTTATTACACTTACGAAGTAATTTTTGTGTTTCTATAATGTGATAAGTTAATTTTACTAACTAATTTGTTAAATTAACAAATTACTTGGTAAGTGTAATAAAAATAATAGTTAGTGCTTATCGTTCAAAGTGACTTTGTTAAATTAACAAAGCATTTTTTTCCGTGTAGTGCCTGTTTCTCCCGCTCCCGTCGATTAATAGTACCTACTTAATCGTCTTACTATTATTATATAATAAATATTCGTATACAAATTAAACTGAAAAGTGTCATAGGTGATATTTAAATATTTTTAGATGCTGAATTTGAAACCACTGTCCATTCTCTATCACGTAAAATTTCAGATATTGTAACTTTAAAGTGTCCAAATAAAAAACTTTAACTATAAATTTTACCGTGTCTGCAAAATGATATATCTATCAATATTTAATTTTATAAAATGAGATGATAAATGAATGAATTCAAGATATTAAAAATATAATTTACGTGCGATGATATAAAATACATACTTAAGCAAATGAAATAATTTTAAAGATCAAGATACCGTCACGGACCTAGTTCCTGATCAGTACCCAGTTCC
This sequence comes from Gastracanthus pulcherrimus, assembly GCA_949152435.1. Taxonomy (NCBI): domain Eukaryota; kingdom Metazoa; phylum Arthropoda; class Insecta; order Hymenoptera; family Pteromalidae; genus Gastracanthus; species Gastracanthus pulcherrimus. The sequence continues at coordinate 24,439,007 of OX424575.1, read as the reverse complement.
TGATCATTTGGTTACATTTATTACTATTTTGCCTTTAATGCATACAAAATTTGTTTTAAAAAAATAATTAGTAATAATAAACTATTTCGTAGTCATATAAAAGAACTTTAAAAGTTGCTAGTAAAATACATTTTTAAGATAAAAAATGTTAAAGTTAGACGTTGCTGACAACGTCATGATTGACACCATCTTACTGCAGTTGACTACAAGTGAGCATGCAAAGATATTTACATCATTTCTTTAAAACTTTGTAATAGATTATATTAAAACTTATGTAATTAAGTTATTAAACAGTTTATTCGTATAAATCACTTAAAACATTCATATAAAATATTATTGATATTTGTAAATACGTGTGATTAAAAATAGGGTCCAAATTCTTATCGTTTACCCAATTCCTGATCATTATTAATAACATGTTTTATGTGTGTTTAAAAATCTTAGAATACACAAATATTTGTAATAACAATTCTATAAGTAGTTTTAATTCATGCGTAAATAATTTATCATGCAAAAGTCGCAGAAAACGTGACAATAAATCACAACACCATGTGCATTTTATAGGTTATAATAAATGCTCGCACGTGAGTTTATATCGTGCATTAAACAGATTACGAATAACCGAACACTTTTACCTCGCCTAAGTTTCACATTTATAATCACACAACCAAATAATGTTATATTTTAGTATATCTACTGTATTAGTATTGCTTAATAAGTTTTTGTTTATCATATAAAATACTTATGCGTCAATAATATTTGTGATCAGGAATTGGGTCTTGATATGATCAGAAACTACTCCCATACAAACCTCAAGTGATCAGGAATTGCTCCCACAGCTTTTTTTCTTTGAGACTTTAGATTTAACTTAATTTTGATTATTTATGTATTTTTTCAATTTTATATCAAAGATTAACAGTTACATTTGTTATTAGAAATTTCATTTTCCATGAATACCTCATCTTTACGCTTTGACACAACAAATAACGTGACGACGTGCCTTAACTGATCAGGAACTGGGTCCTTGGCGGTACTTCCGAATATACTGTGGTACAAATATCTAGTTACTATCTATTTTATTACTTGTTTCAAAGTCTTATGTTTGTGTGTAAATTCATAAAATTAAGTAAATAAAGTTTCTGTACTTGAAAAAAATGAAGGTCGTTCAAGCATCCTATCACGGGTACTGATAAAAAAGCGGAAGAAGTGGAAAAGTCAAAATATAAAGTTATGAAAAGCTCGTGACAAGCGTGACGTTCTGGCTGCATTTAAGATAAGCTGTGAACTAACATGCTCATCGACAATGTATTCTCATCTTTGTCCTTTTCTTTCTATTAGGATCTCAAAAAATGTTATAATTTGGTTAGTCAATTCGATGTTGCATTGAATATTCGCGCTTGCTTGTTTGCTGAATTGTATTCTATGTTGGAATTGCAGTTGTTAATGAAATATCGGCTTGTATTGGTATATTTACTACGTTGGAATAAAATATCTTTCCCATCAAAAGAAATAATGTTATTTTTCTATGTGCAACTTTTGATTTGAGGACATATAACAGTATCTTGATAAAAATGTTGATGATTTAGAATGTGTTGTATGTGAAATGATTTGTAATAAAAATCTGCAGTAATGTATCGCTTATTTATACATTCAGTTTTTCCTTTTCATAAGGGCACTAAGAACGGTCTTTGAAGATTAAAATTTTATTTAATTTAATTGAAGCTCCTATTGATATTAATATGATAAAAAAACGTATATTTACATAAATCTATAATTATAAAAAAAGAATAAAATCATATTTTGCATTCTGCAATTTACCGTAGTATATTCTTAAGTATTCTTAATTATTATTTCACTTTTCAAACCTATTAAAATTGTTACATTTAACAATTTTAATAGGTTTGAAAAGTGAAATAATTATTAAGAATACTTAAGAATATACTACGGTAAATTGCAGAATGCAAAATATGATTTTATTCTTTTTTGATAGTTATAGATTTATGTAAATATACGTTTTGTTATTTTAATACTCCTATAAATTACTGTTATAAGCTATGTACAAATAAGTATGTAAAAATTTCCCTTTAAAACCAAGACTATTCAGTCATAGAACTGATAAGCTGAGTTCACCAAGGATAATTATCATGATCAAACATTTATAATTCATAATTACATATATATTCATAGGTTAACATATTTAAAAAATTTCGTTTAAAATTTCTGCAAATCAGTAATGGGAATATATATATATATGTGGTAATAAGTATAATAATATCCCTATTATAAAAACCGTGGCCAATTCATTGGCAATTAGATTCCTCCAACTAAATTAATTGTTATAATATGAAATTCTTTGTTCTAATAAATTAATTTTAAATTGCTATATCTCTTTCTAATTAACAGCTCAAAAGAGGTGTTCTTTTTTATCATTGATAATTTCACAAAAGATAATTTCTTACTAAAATTACAGAACGATAGGTAATAATCCTTATCACTGCAATTTTCTCTCTGTACGTAATTTAACTAAATATGACTTTTTTCGTGTATAACAAAAGCAGGGAAAGAGCCTAACCCAAATTTGCGGTTGTAAAAGACAGGTAATTTTACGATATTTTTAATATAGTTACACTAAGTTGATCATAATATTTCTAAAATACTAAAAATCTCCAAAAACTAAAACTCATAAATCCAAACATCTAAAAAGTGTTATAAAAAACGAGTCAATGAATCTTTAAATTTCTTCTTAATTTCGAATATATATTAAAAAATCCAATAAAATGAGTTCTGTTTGGACAAAAATTACCGTGCTATTGTCGAAATATAAGCGATAAAAAAAATGTAAAAAATGCATAATCTCAAATATCTGAAAATATAAAGGCCATTATGATCTGGGCAAAGAACTTAACTAATAGATAGTAAAAAGCTAACCTTTTGGAAAGTTTCAAATCAAATGCTGCCGTTTTACTAAAGCTATCGTAGGTGACAAAAAATCGATTTTCTTCAAAAAAAGATTTTTTCTCTTCAAAAGAAAGAGATAGAACTTCAAAAAATTTTCTGAATATTCTTCTTCATATTCCTAATCATCTCAATTTTTTTCAGAAATTTTGCTTCTTATATTTCACAGATATAACCGTTTGAAAAAAATGACGATTTTATGTATAACAAAACAAGCGAAACAGATTATTCAAAATTTCGGATCTCAGAAGATAGGTAATTTTATGCTCTTTTAAATATATTATCAGTCAATCGATGATATTATTTCTAAGGTATCAAAAAATCATAAAAACTGGAACTCTTAAATCGAAAAATCGCTAAAAAACACATAAAAAAATATTGTTTTTGAGCTGCCATTCTTAAAAAAAAACAAAAAAGTTGAAATCATCACACATACACATACACACACATACACATACATACACAACACACACGCACACATACACACACACACGCTCACGTCAAAATTAGTCAAATCAAAATTAGTCTATTTTGATTCCTAATGTCTGATAACATGTTTTTAGCAAAATTTTTCTTTTACCATCACAAAGCTTCCTCACAGAGGAAGCAAAATCAGTTAGTATGTGATGTGACTTGTCAGCTGACAAATTATCTGACATATTAACTGATCTTTTTCAGCAGGGATCTGTATCACCGCATCTATCATAACTTTCCCTATAGCAGCAATTATATTTGCATCATCACCGTATACTTGTTACGAGCTACATTATCCATACTAAAGAAAAATAGTTAAGCATTCCATCAAAAACGCATCATCCTAAGTCCTTAGATTCACAACTAACACCCTACCTTTTGTCGTCCAGCTCTCGCACCTTTTCTTACAAAAGTAACCCGCCAATTTTACCAAGAGCTTTGCCCCGCATGGAGAACAATAGACGCTCGCGTCGCGCACCTTTGTCGTCGTTGCCAGTGCAATTATTTAACGCAGGCTCGGCGTACGCGTTAATTAGCTGGCGCTCGTATGCCTAATATACACGGAGACTAAGCCCCCCGTTTATACACCTCGCGCGCGCGCGCTAAGCACTATAAGTTTGACTTTGTGCGTCGCGCAGCGAGCGGTAAATATAATAATACTCGGCGTCGCCGGTGTGGCTCGGCGCGTGTATGCACGAGGTGCACATGTGAGGTAGTATAGACGTGTCAAGCTTCGCGAGAGATTCTCAAGTGCGAGTGCTGGAGGAGTATAGGATGGGGCTGAGGTTGGGTGTCTAGTGTCGGTTAGGCTAATGTCTCGCGCGAGTAGTGGATGCGTCGGTGGCGCTCTGTTTTACGCTATTTATTGGGGAATTGAACTGCGTAAAGTGTTTGAAGTGCTTCTAATTTATACGGTGTATGATGGGTTTATTGTATTATGTGGTAAGTGGGTGATCGAAAGAATGTGTTGAATTAATTGAATTTAAATACTTTTAACAAATTACAGAAAATAAGGTTTTTAATTTGATGCGTGTATATATATATTTATGATATGTTTGTCAATAAATACCTATACTAGAATGATTTTCATAATGCTTGTTGCCGTAACTTGTGGTTCACCTCGACGTTAAACTTCGTTCACAAAACAAACATTTTCAAAATCTTTTAAGTAGATTTGGAGTTAACATAAAGGAGGTTTTATTTTTTAAGCTCTAATCCAACATAATCTAATTTTTTTGATAATAAAGAGTGAATCCTCATATTTTATTCAATGGGAAAATTAGTTTGAAGCTTATAAGCTTGGTTGTCCAACCAAATAGGATAAATGCACTCTAAAAAGGTTTGCTCCATATTATCTGGCGAAGAGAAAAATTTCACTTTATCAATTTAACCTTTTATGACGCAGTGTGACTACTAAATCACGCAAGAATTAAGATCTTTTCTAGAATTATTAAAGCTGGTATGCTACAGGTTTCCAGGAAGCTTTATTACTCCATTATTAAGCATAGAGTAAGTTATTTGTAGCCATGTAACCGATTTAAGATAGCTAAATAAGAATAACGATTAAAAAGTTTAAGCATGTAATAAAAGCGATAACTAACACATCAACAAATCTCTCTCAACGACTTCCAAACAATTCACAGTGCGCTCGGCATCATCTTCCCTCCGCTCGATCCAACCCAGAACTCACATGCACACGCACACACTCTTCGTCAGCGCCTATATCACTGACGCGTTAATTTGCACCATAATATGTACTCCCCTCCTCCCAGCTCCTTTCTTTCTCTCTCTCTCTCTCTCTCTCTCTCCTTGTTTTCCACGATTTCACCCTGCTCGCGCGCAGCGACAATATAACAGAGCTAACCTCCTCGGCTTCTGTCGCTGTTGTACTATACGCGTCGCCTCGGTGCTTTTGGCTCCGGCTCCAGCTCCGGTGCGGCTAAAGCGTGTAAGCACCTACGCGAACAAGCACTCGCAACGCTAAATAGAGGGAAAGCGCGCGCACGCCAGCTTTTCGCGAGTGTTTAAAGCGCGTGTGTAGAGAAGAGAGAGAGAGAGAGAGAGAGAGAGAGAGAAAGAGGGAGAATGTTATATAGTGGAGCGGCAGCGCAGCGATTATGGGAAGGAGAAGGAGAGATGGGTGGGAGGGAAACGCTTGACAAAAGTTAATTGTTGAAAATTAGAAGGGATTTCGGGAGAGTTTGTTGCAGGGATAATGCTGGGTTTTTGGGATGTGAGGAAAAGTTTTAGGGGTGTTGACGGTGTGATTAGTGACAACTATATTGTTTGAGATGATGATATTCTTGTTTTTAAACCTTTATTCCCAATTATTTGCTATATAAGCAGCTTGTTTGAATTACTTTAATACCTACATACTTTCTCACCATTTATACTAACCTGAAAGTGAACCATTATAAAATCAAAAGTGAAAAGTATTCCACTCCCATTAAATTAGTAAAAAAAATACACTGAATTTATAAAAATTCCACTCATTTAGCAGTGAATATTTACTAATATACATTGAAAAAGACTCACTGGTGAATTCATGGCGTTTTTCACTAATTCAGTGACAGTGGCATACTCTTTACTCAAACAGAAAGTTATCTAAAGTATGCAGGAAGTGATTTTCTATTCTATTTTTATCATTATTTTTATTATTATTTCTCACAGGTGGGTACCAGGTAGCGATTGAATCGAAGGTGACCGTAGGTAATTAAAAAGTGACCGAAAATAAACCAGAATTGCTGATAATTTTCGAATTTTATTAATGATAACGAAAGTACGCAAGTCACTCGCACCTTCGGCCTTCTATCATATATTTATAATGACTTGAAGCTAAATATCCATATAAAACTTACACACATCGTATAATGTTGTATGATTTTAGTACCAGCTTTATATTAAAGTTTCAAAAACGAATTGTAGGATACCTCATGTGCGTTATGAATTATTTCTCATTAAATAAACGATTTTTCGTATACAAATATCAAGATCCACCTATAAAGTGATTTTTTTTTCAAATTCTTTAGAATTGTAAAGCAACAATCACTTGCAAAACTTTGAACAATATATATACTCATCCAAAACCAAATCGAAATTTAACCAGCTGATCTCGAGTGTCTCCAGTAATTCCTCCAACCCGATCAAAACCACGACCAGCTCGATCGGTATATATACACACAAAAGACCTCCTCACCGAACCACGCGAGCACATACCGTGTTCTCCAAAGCCCAGTCACTCTCCAAGTTCTCTCCTATACACATCGCACATACACCAGCCACCACGACTACTATTTCTCTCTCGATTTTTCCCCCGCTATAAACAAAGACAAAGACTAACCAGAAAGACAGAGAGAGAAAGAGAAGCGAGCAGCACAGCTCATACGATCCGATCCGATCGAAGGTCCTTCATTCCCTCTCTCTCTCTCTCTCTCTTCACTTCGTTTGGATTGCCGGAGATAGGCATCCGCGCGCTGCTGGGCCGCGGCGCGATCGAGATCGGTATCTATCGGCTAAATGGGCCCGCGCGGGGATCCGTCATTCTAACACAACACCCGTAGGCGGCACATTCGCTCCTTCCTTCTCTCTCTCTCTCTCTTTCGTTCGTTCGCTAACCGGCGGCGGCTCTCTCGGCTCATTTAATTTATCCATCCTGACGCGAGGTGAGCGACGACGACGGCTCCTCGCTTCGAGTCCGTCGATGGCCGATGAATGTTTCCCGTTTAACATGCCCCTCGAAAGAGCCGCTCTCTCTCTCTCTCTCTCTCTCGGCAGGTGAGGAGGTGTGCGTGTGTATATATATAGGAGTGAGAGAGATAGAGGATGCACGGGGGTATTTCTTCTTCTTGTTTGTTTGTTTTTTCTGTTTTGTTCGTTTTTTATTTTTCATGAGAGTCGGCGCGTCGAAGCTCTCGGTGAGCCAATAAAGGCGAGCCGATTCGCGATTCATTTCCACAAATCGAGAAACGGTGAGAGAGAGAGAGAGAGAGGCAGGATTGGTGCGAGCGCGAATAATAAGGGACAGTCCGAGAGCGGCGTGGAATTAATGGATTGTGTCGCTGTTGGTATTTTCGAGCGATTAAGGAGTTATATCGTGGAATTCCTTTTTTTGAGCACCGCTCGTGTTCTTCTCTTCTGCTGTGTTTCCTTTTTTTGTTATCTCTGTCGGAAGCTTCTTCTTCGCCTTTCTCGGGTCCAGTTATATAGCTGAACGACGTAATGAACTTTTAATTTTTTTTTAATTATGATGAATTATTTATTTGATTGCTTGATTTATAGTTCGATGTACCGTGTTTAGAAATTCGTTCGATTTTTTTTAAATACAAATTTTAATTTTTTCTTAATGTTATAGTAATTAAAAAAAAAAGGAATTGTACATGTAAGAAAATGTAAAATTCAACGTAATATAATAATCTTGGTAACAAAGTGATATTTTAAGATAAGATGGAACAGTTTATAGAATATCAACCAGTCATTTCTTACCGATTATTGTAAAAAAGTTTTTTTTCGATTTTAAAAAAATTGAAATAGAATTTAAAATTTAAATGTAGGAAAAGAATTTAAAATTGCTAAGTCCTTTTCACATAGAAATATTATTAAACAAGAACGAAAATTATGATCTTGTTTCTATCTAAATTGTCACTTATATTGAATTCCTGCAAACATATATCAGACCTTATAGTTTTTAATATATCTCGCGTTTACGCACCTTCTAAACGTCGCCTTTGACGCTCCCGGGCAAGCTTCACGCATAAAGCACACGACACGTATTTCAACTTAATGCACTCGAGAGTAGCTCTAAACATCAAGTTTTTCCCATATATAACCGTCGACAAGTCGAGCGTCTCTCTTCTCTCTCTTACTCTCTCACGGAATATCATCGCTCGACATCGTCTCTTATTACAAAACCGATTCAAAGCCAAACGACGAAGCGAGACAGAAGAAGAAAAAAGAGACACGAGAAAGCCCATAACTTTATATATATATATACCTCGTGGAGGAAAAAAAAGAGCAGACAGAAAAACGTGCGCCTTGTCGTCTGGCTCTTATCTCGCCACGATTTCCTCTCATTATTTCTAGCTCCTCGAGGCGGTCAGAGAGACACGGAGAGCGTGTGTATTAGGGCTGTCCTCGTCTAACTTCTGGATGCTGCCGGCTGCCGATGATCGGCGATCTCTTAAAGACCGAACATAATGAGCAAAGCCATCTACAAGGCGCAGAACGAGGAATCGAACGTTGATGACGAGTAGCTCCCAGCTGTCCGGGCTTTGAGGCCAATGGTGGGCGAGGGGACGGAGTAGGAAGATGAGAGGAAACAGCGTGTGATGGAAAATGAGCAGAAAAACTTGTGGAATATTCTTCATTTAATGTTTTAATTGAAAATATGTTGAGTTTTATCGACTTAATATTTACTTATTTGTTTTATTAATGTTTAGCTTTGATCTCTGCTTTGATTATAGTTTTACTGCGTGTAATTCATTAACTTGTATACCAAGCGTACTTTTCAATTACTTCATTTTAATTTTTCCTCAGAGTAAAATATGTTCAGAAAATTACTTTATTCGTAATCTCCTATTGGACTATTTATCAAAATTTTTTTTGGACTAGATAAATCGGTAAGAAATCGATAAAATTACTAGTCTAAAAAAAGTTTCGATACTCATCAAAATGATCACTTTTCTATCAGGTATAGACATACTTTTCATGAAATTACAATTTGTTTACATCAATTTTATTATTCTATTATAGCTTATCATCTTTTTTAAACCAATTTTTGAATTGTACGAAGGGCTTTTATTTTAATCTGAGCTATTTTATGTATAAGAAACAAGTTAGAAAAATTTTGAGTTGTCTTATTCTCGGCCACCGATATGTTCTATAAAATTCGTTTACGAACGTGTATTATTTAACAATAAAGTTTTGATGTATGTTAAAAGTAAATATACTGGACTGTATGGATAATTATAAAACATATTTTACCTTATTTTAACCCTCCTTATTTAGTGAATACGCTTCTCAAATTAAATTTTTCTGCGGGTGCAGCGGTTTGTACTCAACGTCTACGAATCGATCAGTTGGGACATTCTTTTTGAATAAAGAAGATTAAAAAGTTTATAATCAATTTGATTATTCATTCAACTTTAAATACAGTCGAACCTCTCGGCCTTGCGATTCACGGCACTGTAAATGTGGAGAATTTTGGCACTGTAATTTTTCTAGCACCGGCTTTATGTATGTGCGGAGCCCAGCATCCCAACTTTGCGAAAAACATTTTATGTAAAGATTTAAACCTAACAAATGTGATACTAGAAGCTTTATACAAAGGTGTCAGCCAACAAAGTTTAATAAAAAAGTTTTAAAAAATGTTCTAACTGAAAAAATGTAATAGACAAGTTTATAAAAAAGAATTATATAATTTTACGTAGATTTTTATACAAAGTTTTTTTTTAATAAAACTGCATGACAGTGATCGTTCTGAGAATATTTTGTTATGGGGAAGATACGGGAGAAAGTTATTATTATGACGTAGATACGGCCCTGGTGCTTGACGCTGATTGACTGGCGCAAATTTACAGTGCCGGGAGTTAGCTAGTCGCGAGTTTCACAGTGCCGGGAGGTTCTACTGTATATACATTTTACCATTTTCACTTTCTTAGGGGATGCATTCCAAAAAATTTTGTCTTAATGGATACTTCCACCTTGAACATAGAATATATACCCCTTAACTTTCATATTCGTATGTCCAAAGGTTTGATCTATTGAGTAGTCGTTAACGAATCAGTCAATCAGTCAAATTCTGCCTCCATACATATTAACATAACATATATTTAAGCACTTCAAAATTCTTATTTTTATATGCAAAATTCGTAATAACTGTTTAAAAACACTGCCATAGTCACTTGATTTTACATTTTTAATCCCATAACCATGCGTTAAAAAAACTCCCCTTATACATCAAGCATCACCAAAGAAGTCTCTCTCTTTCTCTCTCTCTCTATTTCTCCCACCCGAGGATAATGCTAATAGGCAAGATGGAAGTAAAGTAGCCGATAAACAGTCTCTCGACTACTCCTGACTCTCCAGATACACACACACACACACACACACACACTGCTCTCGCAACACGCCCAATACAGGCTATTAGGAAGGAATAATCGCGGGTGCGCGCGCGCGCGCATGCGTAACCCTATACCCGAACGAGGACTGTGCGCGAGGAGCTTCGGCTTCGGCTTCGCGGCGGCGCCTTTGATGAGCATCAGGCCGCGACGAGCGGACTCCGAGAGAGCCTATACAAGCCTCTCGAATACCTCAGCCGCCGAGCGACAAGTTGCCATGCTGCGCGCCGCTGCTGCTGCTGCTGTATATAGGGAGAGAACGAAAATGAGAGGGAGGGAGGAGGTAAGGAAGGAGTTGCAGTTGTGTATAGCTGAGAGAAGAGCTGCTGAGTTTGTGTATGCGGGTGATGGTGGTGGTGGTGGTTGTGTTGATAAAAATTGATTTTCCTTTTAGTTTTTCAAGTTTGAGATGTGATTTTGGGAGAATGTTGTGTGGTGTAGGTTTGACGTTTGAGATTTGAGAGGGTTGTGACTTAGCCGAGAAGAGATATTCACGATTGAAAAAGGAACAGGTATACCTTTAAAATTAAATTGATTGATAATTCATTTTAAGGGGATGTCGGAGCTAAAATCGTGTATTTTCTTTTAGTGATTACTTTTAAAATATAGAATGCAGGGAAACCTTGAGTGCAGAGCACCGTAGTGCTTTTCATAATAAAGCTTTTGCATGCAAGATAAAGTTGACCTGATGAGTTATTTTTCTGATTAATTGGACATACAATAGGGTGTTTACGCATTGAAACTTAACCTCAAAATTGTAATCATACCAAACTTTTGCTAATAACTTCTTTTAATATAATTTTACAGTAAGATTTAGAGCTGAGCACCGTAGTGCTTACTATAATGAACCGATGTGTACAAGATAAAGTCAGTCGTACTTGTAGTTTTTACAAACAATTGGAAATACAAAATAGGTCGGACAGCAAAAAGGGGGGGGGCGGGGCTCCGACATCCCCTTAAGGTAAAAATAAGTCAGTTAGGGGAGAGCGGGGCACGCTTGGCAGATCAACTTTGATCCAGGCTATGTTAAAAACTAATTGACTTTACGAAGCTTAAAAATCGTAGCCTACTTATTAACTATCACCGAAATTAATGCCGTACTTTGTAAAAGCATACATGTATAATATTTTTTGTATATTTATCGAAATGAAACCTGCCAAACGTGCCCCGCCTTTCTGACTAGAGGGGTAACATTGGCATGCGGGTGGGGCGAAATTGGCGCGGTATTGCAGAAGAAAGTTCAAAGCTTCAAATTAGAAAATGTGCTCAGGATTTGGTTATAGGTAAAAAAACAAAGGTTTTGATATTAGAATTAATTTACTTTTATTAATGTACATCAGTTAGAGTCAGTCTGTTACATTATTCTTATTATTACTATAACATATTTTTATTAAATTTATCACATTTTGTTTCATTCTTATTATTATGATAACATTTTTACTAAATTTATCACATTTTGTTTCTTTCTTATAAATTAACGTAACTTAAAAATCTTTGTAACATTAACAGTCTTTTAGTATTTTATAAATGATTTGAAAAATGTTAACAATTTTTTTTAACTTACAGTAATAAAATACTGAGATCAAAGTAACAAAGTAAAATAAAATATATTTTGCACTGATAACTGCTTTTCTTAAAACAAAAAGTCAGTCGTCACTTAGTTGCTAATTAGTTCAGTATTGTAAGACAATGGAATATACTGAATTTGACTATCCGAAAAAATAATTAAAACGATACTCACTCCTGATTTCTTCGAGCTCCGAAACATTTACATGTAAAATGAGGTTATGTACGCGAGGTTCCATTCAATGTCGCAGCGCTTCAAGTGCCAAGCGTGCCCCGTCTCACCTGCCAAGCGTGCCCCGCTCGGAATATCTTTTTCAATTAAAAAAATCTTTCTTTGCATTTAGTTTAGGTTAATAAAAAAAAAGGAATTAAAAGTTCGAAAATTAAACTTTCAAATTAGACCATATGTAAGTCAGTGTATACATTCTTTCTTAGTTTACCTTGTGATGGAAATATCGATGCGAGCGTCGTATTTTAAGTAAAATATTCAATCTAATTATTATTTTTATTTTTAATTTAATTTTAACATATCGGGTATTGAAAAAAAGTTTATCGATTGAGGAATTAAGTAGGGAAAAGATCATTTTAAAATATGAATTTTTAATATGAAAATTTTAGCTGCCAAAGTGACCCGACATGCCAAGCTTGCCCCGCTCTCCCCTATCGTATATTACCTGTTTTGTTCGGTAAATTTCAACATTTTATCGAAATGTAACTAAAAAAATTTTTTTAATATTTTTTTTAAGATTATTAGATCCTTTTGTTTGGCTGTAATGAAAAAGAGAGACAATGTGATCGAATTAATGCTTTCAAGGTTTTATTATGTTCAAAATACATGTAGTTAGGATATGAGTGGGAAATTTGTATATAAAAATTATTGATCAAACCAAAAGTTATAGTCTATTTAAGCCATATTTCATAATGAAATTTTAAAAATGCGAAGAATTTTTGTATTAATAGAGTATAATTTTGGTCAATAATTTTTATATACGATATCCCACATATCACAACTACATGTATTTTGAACATAATAAAACCTTAAAAGTATCAATTCGATCACATTAGCTCTCTAATCCTTGCGGTAGCCCAAGAAATATAGTTGTTTTCCTTATAGTCGACCAAAAAGACCTAACGACCTTCAAAACATTTTTTTTTTAAATTTTTTTAATTATATTTTGATAAAATGTTTAAATTATCCGAAAAAAATCAGGTAATATATGATGAGTGTCTTATTTTTACCTTAAAATGTATTATCAATTAATTTAAATTTTAAAGGTATAGGTAATGTCCCCTTAACGAAGATGTTTAATATCAAGCCGGTGTTAATGGTGAATTTTCATGTATAACTTCTGAATTTTTCTTAAGATTTTAGTAAAAAATATATGTTTTATAAAACATGAAAAGTAATACGTTACCTAGAGCGGGGGTCTTTAGGCCGATGGGGCGACTTTGGACAAAATGAAAAAAAATATAATTTTATATCCAGCACCGCAGAACGTATACATTTGGAAGCGATCAGAGGCATTTAGATTTGAAGATTAGATCCTTTAGATACAAAGTGAACCAAACAATTTTTGGACTTTTTAAAGTAAACAAAAATTTTACCAAATTTCCCACCTCGAAAACTTTCTTCTGTTAGAGCACGAAAAGAGCTGCTACTCCGCCATTTTTTGATTTTGTATATAAATATTTGACTGATTATTTACTATTGGAGCATCTTATTAAACATAAAATGAGTTTGTAACTGATTTGTAAGTGCTTCAAAATGAAAAATTAGCTATGAGATATATAAGAATAAAAAAGTGGCTCAAAGTCGCCCCTCTATGCGGGGTGACTTTGGCCATCTCATTCTTCATGCATTAAAAGGTAACTAAAAGGTACGCTTTTAAAATTTTATTCCTAGGGTGTGAATCTATATTACAGCTCAAAATTAAACTTTTAGCACCTGTTTTAGAACTTAATTTTTATCAGGAAGCAAACCTGAGTATTGTAAAGTTTCAAAGTGCCATTTTAGAAGTATAACCATCGATAATGTTGCTGATGTATCTATATAATGAAACAATCCCATTCAAAACTTCACAATCCTGCTTTACTTTCATCATCTGCTCAAGACTTTCGCATTATTGATGTACGGTTCACACTACAATCGGTTACACTTTACAAATCAAAGCACAAATAACCCCTTTACATGTTTAATTCCTGCGCAGAAAATAAACTTTTGAACTGGCTTGTAACCTCACAATTATCTTTAACCTTCCAAGAGAGTGTGGATGCTGCGTGTGCAATGTAGCTTATATAGCTGTATATCCAGTGCTCACGGTTATACGCGGCTACGCAGAATGAGCGAGCCCTCGCCACGTTTACACCGGTGTTAATACACCTCCGCGGAACGACGCGATGCTTATTTGCGCGCGCGTGGGAGTATATATAGCTGCCGTTGTAACCGAGTGCTTTGTTTAACCGATGTTTTATCATAAAACTTCGAGTTCGCTTCTTTCTTCCATTGTTGCACGGGATTTATGAAGCTTGATGCTGTTAAGGAGGATTCAAGGCTTTTTTGTTGGTACATATTTAGTGTTTAACTTTGAGATGGTTGTTATTATAATTTGATGGATGAACTTTAGTTTGTGTGGAATTCTTGATTTAATTGATACTGGTGGAGTGCGACTATATATACGATTTTATTGATTTTTTAGAAAAATTAATTTGTCATTTTCGCAATCTGATTCTGTAAAGAGTGCATAGTATTAGATTTACAAAATATTATACCAGAGTATAACATGTAGAATGTCTGGATTAACTTGAAGAAGTGTTTAAATATATAACGATCGGATTATTGTGGAATGTCGTTGTTATGCCTGTAGATTTAAAAATACATATTCCTATTTATCATCTTTTAGTATTCTAAAAATAACAAGTTTCACGAAACATATTTTTGAATATTTCTCGCTAAGATTAACAATCAAATGCTATTTTGAAAACTTTAATAAGAATTTTTATTCTTTATTTCAAAACTAATATAATATTAACAATCTTCAATTATTATTTATCAAAAGACACATACGATGAAAATAAATTATCTAAAAGCTTCAAATAACTGTATCGCACTGAATAAACGTTCTCCCCTCAAATCGTCGCGAAAACTGCGACTTTAACCATTTTCCCCTTCGAGCAGAAAAAGAACCCGAGGAAAAGACGAGTGAAAGCGACGCGCAAACGACGCGAGAGCGCGCGAAAAAGCACAGATTATTGTGTGTATAGTGTAGCCTCGGCGACATTATCGAGAGGCGAGAATTCTCGAACGACTCTTTGAATGCGGCGCGCGCGCGCGAACAAGAGGTGCCCACGGCTCTTTTCGCGTGTATTATATTGTAGTGAACTCCTTACTGCGACTTCTTTTCATTTATTTTTATTTTTTTGTATCTCGCAAGCTCTTGCGAAGCTTTTCATGCGTGAGGCTTTCGTTAAGTCGATCTCGTTTGGCGAAGAAATTTCGCGTAGCGTTACATTCACTGGTGCAGGTATTTCTATATAATTTTTCCCAAGAAAAATTGTCGTTCAAGAGTTTTAAATTAACAAAAAGAAACTTTAACTTATTGTATATAACGAAATATCTTCGTTGAAGATGCTAGGCAGTTTTATAATCAAATAATATTTTTGTTTTATTATAATCACGCTTTAACAAGTCTTTAATAACTTAAGAAAAATCTCCGAGATCTAGGGTACTATTACTCTCAATAGTATTTTAAATATAACTTTATTTAATAATAGTTAATATTTATTATATATAAGAAACGTATAACACTAATAAATATTTACTTTGTTTAATAAAATAATTTTGATACTACTATATTGAAAAAAATATTTACCTAAATAAACTTAATATTTCAGTAAAGAAACTTTTATTATTAACTATCAATCTTAAAACAGTTAATATTTAAATATTTGATTAGATACATAAGAGAGATTTCAATTATACTTAATACTTTTGAAAATTTTGAATTCCAATTCGAGCACAAGAGGAAAAATTACAAAAATATATTAAGTGCTTTTATTCAAAGCCCAAAAAGTACTTCCAAACAAGTACTTCTTCAATGAATAAGACCCACACTCCTAAATAATAAGAGCTCACTATCCAGCAGTAAAACATGATTCTTAACACTCGCTATTTCGCTTCCTTCTTCTCGCCAAAGCATCGATAAAAATGAGGGTCGACCGGAGCCTCTCACAATAGCGCAAAAAGACGCTCTCCGCACACCTCGAACGTCGCGAAGAAAGGGGTTGCTCGCGCCTACGACACCCCAGCCAACATCTCAGCCCCTCCTCTCTCTCTCTCTCTCTTACATCCGTGACCTTAGACTACGACGCCGACGCTCGAGCGGAAAATTATAAATAATGACTGGAGAGCAGCGGCGGTGCAGGACTCGGATCAGAAATATACACTCGACTCTGCCTAAGCTTCCGGCCGATCTCGCGAGGTATTCCTCGTCTTTCGAGTGTAACGCCGTGGAGTGCGCGGGGTGCGGTCGTTAAGAACAATGAGGACGCGCCGCGATTCTCGTGACGCGAGGTGGAGAGTCATATATCCGCGCGGCGAGTCTGAGGAGAGAATCTGCGTTTTTTTTTCTTTCTCCGCGCTTTCTTCCGACTTTTCTTCGGGGTATTCTTCTCCTTGCCGGGGGAACAATTGTTGGGCTTTTGTGCCGCCGGGGTATTTATACGACGATCGCCGGCGGATAATAAACGCCTGGTTTGAAGGAGAGATTTTTCAGTTCATTCAGGGGATTTCAGCCGATGAGCATAGAAATGTATCGTGCGCCTTAGTGGTGTGTGTACTTTGTAGAGGAAGATGATTTCATTTATATAGAGTCATTTTCATGCGAGTGGACTTTTTCTCTATAGATTTGCTTTGTGAAAAATGATCCATTTGCTTCAAGTATGAGTACTTTTTAAAATGATTTTAATTGAGTTGAAATTCTTTTTTTTATACATTCTTCTGAACAAAATGTTTTTAGTAAAATTGTATCCAAAAGAAGATAATTATTGACTTCGGGTATAAAATAACATTCTACGTTCAATTATATATAATTTATGTAGATTTATATTAATGAGAGTTGATGCAGTTTGACCTACAAGTATTTATAAATCAAGGCACTTAGCATTCAATTAAATGTAGACATGAGAGCTCCATGCTTTTGCTTTTAGTTAGATCTAAAGTAAAATTATATTTAGCACCTAAAGTAATAATTATCTTCTTCTTAACCCAATTTTAGTAGTTTTAATTGTTTTCTTTAATAATTCTATTTTATTCCTTTATCTGTCAGAAATATTTAAGCAAGTAATATATATATATATATATATATATATATATATATATATATATATATATATATATATATATATATATATATATATATATATATATATATATATATATATATATATATATATATATACGCATACACGCACAGCCGCACACATGCACAAATACACTCCGGTTTATACCTTTGCTGAAAGTTCCTATTATATAGCTGGAGATTTTTGATTCAATATTTGATCATAATGTTCAGTCAGGCACATCAAATTAAACATTTATAATCTAAAAATGTAAGATATACTAACGACTTCGATAACAACGATTGTCCCTGTACTACTAATGTAGAATTACACTACACAGCAGTTCATCAGTACAATCCTAAAACTCGCAACCTCACCCCCCAACTCCAATTCCTAAATATTGACTTTTCCTTCAATACCCGTCGATATATCAAAGCAAGATAACCCAAGCTGCTCTCGCGCAACAAAAGCTCGGCGCACCGAACACACACGAACTCCCGAGCACGCAGCTCGTTAAGGACAAGTATCAGCTGATACACCTTATACCGTCCTCTCGCGCGCGCTCGCGTTTGTCCATCAGCTCGCACTCTCGAGGGCTTGACAAACGCGCGTCGCGGCCATTAAAAGCGAGGTCGATCGCTTCCGCCCTTCTTATTTTTCTGCGAGCTCGCACGCACGAGGCGGTTTTGCGGTGTAAAAGGACAATGGGGGAGACGCGTCGATGTTTTTTCTTGGTGCGGCTTGGTTCAGGCGAGATTCTTCGGGTGCAGGCTGTGTTTTTTTGAGAACGGGCTTTGGATCGTGGCGAAGGAGTTCTTGTGCGGGATTCGTATATACGTTTGAGGCGAGGGAGATTTATTCGATGTCGGTCTAATGCCTGCTGATCGGCGATCGATGGGTTGGTTGCGGGAGGGTAGCGGTTGAGGCTGCGAGATTGCGTGTGAAAAGCTCAGTGATGAATATTGATATATATGCAGGGTAATAAATTGCAAGATTTAGAATGTTAAGAAGGTTTTTCTAACTTGATGTAAACTTGTTTAATATAAGAGGAGTATCATCACGTATCTCATATTTTGATATAATGAAACATATTTTAACGTTTCAGAAGATTTCAGGATCAGCATTCCTGATACTCTCATTGTAAGAGATAAAAGAAATTTACCTAATTATTTTCCTTTATATTCATTTTTTCATCATTTCTCACTCTTATGTTCAAATACGGGTGATTAATAATTATTTCAGTATTAAGTATTAAAAGCCGCTGACAATTCATCGGCACTTAGTCTCCTCGAAATTTATAAATTGTTCTAATATGAAATTCTTTGATCTAATAAATTAATTTTAAATTACAATATCTTTTTCTAATTATGAAAAAATAATACGAGACATGTGATATATCAAGAGGCTGCATAATATACGAAAATAATTTATCTTATCGATTTCAGAAAATCGTAAAATAAAAGAAACGTTGAAAAAGAAGTTGATTAATCTTTAAATTTCTTTTCGAAACTTCATTAAAAAACGAAAAAATGACTCCGTTTGGTGAAAAATGACCGTAACATTCTCGAAATATAAGCGATGAAAAAAAATTTCAAAAAATACATAACATCAAATATCTCGAAATATATAGGTCGTTGTGATCTGGACAAAGAACTCGTTCAAGAGATAGTAAAAAACTACCATTTTTTAAAGTTTCAGATCAAATCGATGGACCTTACGAAGACTCGTACGTTTCCGGTGTTTGTCACAAAGAGTAGCACATTTGGAAATCTCTCACGAAGACTAGCACATTTCGCCATTCCCCCAAAAAGACTAGCACATTTCACAATTTTCCCACGAAGACTATATCACTTTTCAGGATTTTGTCACGAAGAATATAGCACATTTGGCGATTTTCTGCCGACTGATTTTTCAAGCTACTTTTACTTATTCGGATAACCTGATTTTCTCGGGTAAACTGATAATTTCGTAGCTTACAAAAACTATTTTTTTTTACAAAAAGTTTTTCTCCCTTCAAAAGAAAAAGATGAGGCATACACAATTTTACAGTAAATTCTTCTCCATATACTTAATCATCTCAATTTTTTTTTAAATTTTCCTCCTTGTATTTCACAGATAAAAATGACGATTTCGTGAATAACAAAACAAGGGAAATAGCTTATTCAAATTTTCGGATCGAAAAATATAGGTAGTTGTATACTATTTCAAATACATTATCACTCAATAGATGGTATTATTTCTAAGGTATCGAAAAACCCGAAATTTAAAACTCAAAAATCAAAAACGCAAACAGCGAGCCCTGATACATTCATTGTTACCGTGGATTACTCAAGATATACATGAATACACATATACACATCGCACACATATACACACATACACACACATACGCACACATCCATACAGACAATTCCTACAAATAGTGTTTTTTGATTCCTAGTATCTCATAACATGTTTCCAACAAGTTTTAGCAAAACTCTTTTTTTACCATCACAAAGCTTCCTCTACGAGGAAGCATAATAATTCCGAATGATTGTTAAAAATCTATCATGACCCAATGGTGAGACTTTTGTAAGTTCACTTCTCTAATTTTGTCATTCTTTACAAGAAAGAATAATTAAAAACGAACATTCGTTTCCTCGCAATTTTCAATAACAATTTTTACAGCATCGTAATTTAGCGTCCCTGCTGACCGCGAAAAATACCCCGGTATCTTTGCACTCCTCGACCGGATGTCGGTGACGATAGCGGCTCGATTCCAGCATCGCGGCCCCCGTTCGCGGAAGGAATTCGCCGTGGTGTGCACCAGCCAGCCCGAGCCATTCGATATTCGCGCCATATGTGCGGTTCTTTACGTGGAAGTACGCGTGTCGCGTCGCTCGATTCATCTCTCGAAGATGTCCGTCTGTCGATGAATGGGGATGATGTTATACGAGCTTCATTGGAGATATCACTGTGAAGTCTTTATGCGCCTGGTGTTGTTAGCTACCACGTGTTCGATAGGCAGCGATGACCGATTAAGAGTCATCCCGTAGTGATTGTTTGAGTAAGATATGTTTCGTTGGGTGTGCGAATGAATGTATGATGATGATAGGAGATCTGATTTTTTAAGACTATTGGGAATACTTGATGAATTATAGATTGGGAAAGATTTTTGAGAAGTATTGCAAAAGAAAAAATATTTTGTAAATTGAATATGAAGGGGGATTACTGCTGAAAATTCTAAAATCTGTTATAATTCTTCTATAAATATTCTCTGATGATAATATAGTACACTTTCGATATATAGGTCATTTTTCACAACAATTAAAAATTGTATCCCTGCTAGATAATTTTTTTTGTAGTTTAAATATTATTTAACATTACTTAGATTGTAAATAAATTATCTATCACGCACAGAAATTAAAATTTTTGTGGAAAATCATCCATATCAAGCTGATATATGGAGCATTCAGAACCATAACGAAATTAGTGCATTTTAGAAAATGTTTAGACTTGCAAACATTTGAACGTTAGTAATATAAAAAAGTAAAATTAGATGAATTTTATTACTGCAATTAATACTTAAACATACTATTTGCCATCGCATAGTTTACATCAGATTTACAAATAGATTAAAAATTTGTGATGATATTTAGTTAATTTCCAAAATGGACTTATTCCGTTATGGTTCTGAGCGATTCATATATCGAAAGTTCACTGACAGGTAAACAAATTATTCGTTTTGTTCGTTACTTATTAAGATCTTGGTACAGAATTAATCATGCTCTAAAATTCTGGAATTGCTTGATTAAGCAATACTTATTTTTTCTTACCAGATTTAAAATACACTTAGACCACTTATCAGTCTTTTTAGCAACATTTTTTATTTTAAATTTTGGCATGTATCGTAATTGAAGATTACAGTACCAGGTGCATGTAAATAATTAAAGTCCTGCAAAAACGACATACTTCGAAAAAAAAATCTGCAAGATTATTAGAAGTGGTTTCCCAAAATGAAAAAGTCCGGTAGAATTTCTCCCACGTACAACATAGCAAACCAGCAACAGCAAACAAGATAAATGCGAAAAAGGCATCACTCGTGTCATCTCGAAACTCCCTCTCGCGAGCTTCTCCCCTCGCGTCGAGGCACCGCGGAACGACGACGGCACGCGAGTCGGCAGCCCGCAGTGCGAAGCCGTTAAGAAGCTACGGCTGCGCGCAGCGGCGGCATCTCCTCGTGCACGTCGCGCGGCGGCAGCGCTTTATTTAAATAAAACCGGCATAAACCTCGATATTGCCGTTCGGGTTTATGCATCCGAGTGTATAACACGGGCCGTTTCGACGTTTAATGATGCGGCGTAAAACATTCGGCCTTGATTAAAGGAGAGAGTAGGAGAGAGTGTGTGTGTGAGAGAGAGAGAGAGAGAGAGACTCCGAGGAGAAGACGCAATCGCCGAGATTCCGCGCTACATCCGCACTTTACTTGAGACAATCTGTAGTAAAACGAGGAACTGCATTAAGCTTTTTATACTTCTATGCGTGTTTCGTGCGCTCTTTATTTTGCTTTACGAGAGCGAGAACGATTGCACGCGCCGATGAGGAAGAGCCGAGTCGCGTTCTCAATGCTTAATGGCGTTCAATTTTTCTTTTCCTTTGTTGGGTATGACGGTGTACGTAGTAAGGTAGTTTTTAATTTAATAACTTTGTTTCTAATAGCAATGTTTTTGAATAGCTGACTGATTTCCGAAATATAAAATTAATTTTGATGAACGATTAGTTTTAAATTAATTGAATTTTAAGTTAACGTGTTAACTTAATAAATATTATTAAGTTCATATGGGCAGAAACTTAATAAATATTATAAAATTCATCTAATTTTACTTTTTTATATTACTAACGTTCAAATGATTGCAAGTCTAAAATTTTTCTAAAATGCACTTATTTCGTTATGGTTCTAAATGCTCCATATATCAGCTTGATATGGATGATTTTTACAAAAATATTAATTTGTGTGCGTGATAGATAATTTATTTACAATCTAAGTAATGTTAAATAATATTTAAACTACAAAAAAAATTATCTAGTAGGGATACAATTTTTATTATTTAAACAGCATCATGAGGTTAAATATATTGAGAAATAACAAGACTATAATAATATATTAACAATCTTTTATCCACATTTTTTGTCATTTAAATACAGCACACGCTAAACGCGAAAAAAGTCGTTTCTTTGATTGATGTGGGCCCCGAATAAGCAAATTTTTCAGTGATCTGCTTATTATCGTAGCCGACATCCGGTTTGCGTCCGAAGTCTTATCTCAGCTTTATACGCTGGTCCCAGAAGAGACGGATCAACACTCAACTATGCATATAGGCATATGTATCAGAGTACGAACAACATTGTAATGGAATTGTTTTGGTTTTACTCGGGGAATGGCAGTTCGTTGCGGTGTACGTGACACTTTTCGCATCTACGCTGAGAGTTTCATTTAGATTTAACGACGGCCCATAAAATTGTAGGAATTTAATTGAATTATTTAAATAGGTATCAGAAACATTGTCATATTAATGATAGGAATGTTTTTATGATGTTAATACGAACACTCGTTTCTTAAAAATGATTCGAACGTCTATCTTTGATAAAATTTCAATAATTGCTTCTAACAGAAATTGTAGACGAGATTTTTAGAGTGTCTCATACACTCTTTAACCAAAAATCTACTATATTTATTAGAACAACAGAAACAACTACTCTGCGGGCAAATACCCCTCCCAGCATTGAATTAAACTGTTAATTCATAAAATATGTAAATGTAATTAGTATTCAAAATTCAAATATTTTTCGTATTTATCCTGCAAGTTTCTCGTAAACTTGTTAAACGGATAAAACATATTACGTATTTAGAGTGTTTCATATACTCTTTAATAAAAAATCGACTATATTCATTTGAACAACAGAAACAACTACTTCTATGATAGAGACTGCCTGATCGTACTGATGAGGCCTACAGGCAGTCTTGAATCCGAAACGCTTTCTAATCTTTACATTTATAATATTAAAGGACCTATATATTTCTTGCTTTGAAGAGGTAGACTCTTCTCTGTAAGAATGAGCCTTATATATAAATACAGTGAAAAACTAATAATACGATGTAATACGTTTAGCAGAAACCTACTTTAAAATGGTTTTCCCTTTATTGTTATAAAAAAGAAAAAAAAACTTCAATTTGCAGGATAAATACAAAAAATGTTTGGGTTTTTAATGTTAAAATATATCTACATATTTTATGAATTAACAGTTTAATTCAATGCTGGGAGGGGTATTTGCCCGCAGAGTAGTTGTTTCTGTTGTTCAAATGAATATAGTAGATTTTTTATTAAAGAGTATATGAAACACTCTAAATACGTAACATGTTTTATCCGTTTAACAAGTTTACGAGAAACTTGCAGGATAAATACGAAAAATATTGGAATTTTTAATACTAATTACATTTACATATTTTATGAATTAACAGTTTAATTCAATGCTGGGAGGGGTATTTTTGCCCGCAGAGTAGTTGTTTCTGTTGTTCTAATAAATATAGTAGATTTTTGGTTAAAGAGTGTATGAGACACTATAAAAATCTCGTCTACAATTTGCTGTTAGAAGCAATCATTGAAATTGTCATATTACTTTAAATGCCATTTATTTTTACTTCCTCAGAGATAAGGTTTTGATGTAATGAATATTTTGGAATCCAAAATTTTGATAACCGTCAATGTGTTCGAGTTCATTGAATTATAACTATATTTCATCGCCTCGTTCGTATAGATTACAAACAAATTGTTTATGTGTGTGCGTGTGTGAGTGTGCGTGTGTAAATGTATGTTTTTTTGTGTGTGTTTGAGTGTGTGTTTTGTGTGGGATTGTGCATGCATGCATTCATGCGTGTATATATGTATGTATGTATATGTGTGTATGTATGTATGTGTGTGTATGTACATGTGTATGTACATATGTGTGTGTCATGTATATGAGTGTGTGTTTGTATGTGTGCGTGATACGTACTTACATGTGTGTGTATGCTTAGTATGATGTGCGTATCTTTGTATAGGTGAGTGTGTGTATCTGTGTGTGTGCATGTGCGTTTGCGTGTGCATGTGCGTGTGTTTGTGTTCGTATTTGCGTAAGTCTGCGTGTATATATATGTATCTGCGTGTATATATATGTATCTGCGTGTATATATATGTATCTGCGTATGCATTTCTGTGTGCTTTATTTAAGTAAGTATATTTACATGTGTGTATGCGTGTGTGTGTTCATGTGCACATATTTATGTTCTTTTGTGGGAGTTTTTATTTGTGTCTCCACTTATGAGTGCGAATGTACACGTATATTTGAGTATGCGTGCTAAAATACTGTCGAACGTAGATACGATCCGAATGTTTCCCTCAAATTTCACTGATCGGTTTATAAAATATCATCACGGATGGTTGGTAAAAACGCAACAAAGAATACTACATCAGACCCTCCAGCAATATTTCAACCTCCTTAGCTCTTGCACCTCTCGAACACGCACGCACAATCAAAACCCCATAACACCTCGCGCACGCGAGAAAATCTCATGCCGCGTGATATATCAGAAAGCGATCGGCCGAATGGCGAACTCGCGCACGCGCGCTTCACCTCTCCTCCGTCTCGTCGTCGCACTTATAAGTATATATACGCGCGTGGGCCGTTGATAAACGAGCCTTCCTCTAACTCTCCGCGGCTCTGCGCCTCATCGCCTTTTAATCAACGCACTGCCGTGTCCAGGGCCGAAGAGAAACGAGAATCGTCGCGTTCGTTCGTCCTTTTTCCCCCGATGAGCCACGCGCGTGTTTGTTAGCCCCGAGGCCTCGATCCTTCACGAGCGGCGTATCTCGCGGCCGTCATCGCCCGCGAGAACAAAATCGCGGCTGCAGGCCGTTGCAGGGCGAAGCGACGCGACTCGCAGTTTCTTAGATGCATCTTTGCGCGAACTCGCGGGATTTTTGTTGCTTGATTTGAGTGCGAGATGTGTGCACGTATGGGTATAATGAGTGTGCATTCTGAATATGAGTATGCACGTGCGTATGGGTATAAGTGTATATGAGTGTGAGTATAGCTATGTGTGAACACGTGGGTATAAGTGTATGTATGAGTGTGTGTGGGCGTGGGTATGAGTGCGTGTTAGTATAATGGGTATGAGAATGTGGATATGAGTATAAGTTTACGTGTGCATGTGTGCGTGAACGTATGTGTGCGTGTGCGTGTACGTGTGTGTGTGCGAGTGCGTATGTTGTGTGTGTGTGTGTGTGTGTGTGTATGTGTATGTGTGTGTGTGTGTGTGTGTGTGTGTGTGTGTGTGTGTGTGGTTATCTATATGTGTGTGGGTATCAATATGTGAGTTGTGTCTGAGCATGTGGATATGAGTGTGTGTGGATATGGGTGTAGATGAAAAACAATAACATGAAAGAGTCACCGCAAATAGTTGTAGAAGAGTTTTGGGCTAAAAAGTTACGATGATTAACGCAACAAGCACGCACATGCTACGACACCATCACAAACTACTACACTTTAGATTCATTCGGTCGGAAAAATCGTACTAACTAAAAATGAATATAAATTGTTTGATGAAGTGCTATGTCATTAATGTTATAAGTGTTGTCTAATAATAAATTAGTTAAAGATAAAGTCTGCAAAAAAACAAAAAGTCACGTTTTTATTCAGCTTGCTGAATATATATAATGTATGAACCGTTAAGGAGGTTTGGTGGTATCATTCGGTGCGGTGAGGAAGGAGGTCTTCCCTCTTTCCCTGTGCGCTGCTCCGTTTCCCGCGCATCACCACGCACAGTCTACAAGCTTGAGTTTTTTTTACGTTTTCGTTCAGTACTCGGAATTAAATACGGTGACACACGTTCAAATTTTTCACACAGCTTCGTAATGAGTTACTTGATAACGTACGTAGTTTTTCATTTTATTCTGTGTTTTTTATATACATCGCACCCTACGTCAATCTGTTTTAGTAGCCAAGTTCCATAAGAGCCCATGCATAAGAGCAAACTTCTAAGTCGAATATGTTAAATATATCATCGGTAACAAGTATTGAAAAAATTCAGGAAACTTCTTGATTCTATAAACAATGACATATGTGAGTTTCATTAAGTTCTCTGATTTTTTGTATAACCCCCGAACCTCCTTAAGATAAATCTCGACATATCCTTATATAATAGTAATTTACTTGTTTGTCAAAAGTCCATTGTGTAATAAAAATTGTCGATTTTCGTTCTTCAATAATGTGCTGTGACATATTAATAAATGATGTGTACTTTCCCAATAATAATTTATGCCTATTTGAATACATTCAATATAAACAGCTGTTGAATGAAGCGTTAATATATAACATCCCACGTATCATCAATTCTCATTAGTCTATAAAGCGCGAAGCGATGACGCCAATAGCCTTCGATACCATCTCCCGAACCCACCCTTTTTTTTCAATCATCAAAATGCAAAACATCGAGCACCTATTTAAACTCCTCATCTCGAGATTTTACGATCTTCCCATCATAGCCGGGCCAATATAAAAAAACCTCGTACCCACAAAAACCGTTCCTTCAAAAATCCCTCCGATAAAAATACACAAGTTAATGAACGATCGCCGAGCTCGCGAACCAAGACCAGTAGAGAGGCCATAAACAATGATTACTGTCATCTGAGGAAGCGCGACTCTTGCCCGCGCGCGCTACGCATCGATGAACGGATAAAGAAACGGCGATTCATCCTTCATCTTTCTTCGAGAGAGGCGCGAGACACTCCTCGAGATTCCTCCTCGTGTGTACCGGTCGACCTGGGAGGCGAACTTCCGTCATATCTCTCTCTCTCTTTCTCTTTCTCTCTCACAGTGTACGAAAGCGAAGCTAATCCGCTGGAGCCAACGAAGACGGCGATGACGATGCCACGCGGAGATATTTCGGGGTAACCCGACACGATAATGGCGCGCGCGCGGCAGGATCCGTTTCAAAAAAACGTCGCTAAGTAGCCGAGGTGCTGGACTACTGTGCTACGTTTTTCGGGAGAGACTGTGGTAATCAAGACGAGATAGAGAGTTGCTTGGATATTAAGCTTCGGGATTCGAGGTATATTACTTAAATTTCGTTAGAGTTTTTTATTTTAGGAACAAAATTGAGCTTTTTACATCTGGATCGATTATTTAGGTATACCGATTTGTCGACCAAAAGAGGTAGCTAATTAATTAAATTATTCACTCGAAGTGATTTTTTAAAGGTTTAATACCTGTTACTTTAAGAATTGTTGTCGAAAAATTGAAAATATGACTTTGCTTTCTGAAATTAGGTAATTAATTTTAATCAGTATCTAAATAGTCAATCAGAAAGTAACAGTTGCATATTTCGCACTGCCAATTAGTAAATATTTACTGATTTAATAGTGAACTTCAGAGAGCATATCTTCTAAATATATTTTTTCCTGATATAAAGTGCAAGATGTCACATTCTCATTATAAGCCAATATTTTTACATTATCTGATTTATAAAATGAATTAGCTATAACAGTGTTAACTGAAGAATAATAAAATTTTAATTTAGAATCATGGACTGTGGTAGTGTTATACAATATTCGATATCGAGATCGTGCCTTTGAAGCACCGCAGCCGCCTTCGGCAGGTAATATTTGTCAAACCGAGAACGAGGTCGTTCTCTCCCATACACCTAATTACCATATATATCCCTCTAATCCATTAACCATTCACCGCCACCGATTATTTTTAAACATGTTTCTCATCTCCCATTTCTTTTTTAATTCCGTCATCATAAGTATCATCAGTGAAGGAAGTTTATTAAACCCCAACAAAAAACTACTAGCTACAGCAGTCTCCTAACAATTTCTGCACAATTTGCTACAGAGCTTTTAGAACTCGCAGGTTTGTCTGCGCGTATGTCTACAAGGTAAATAAAAAAAAGAAGACAAAGAAAGTTAAAACCGCTACTTGTACATTTAGCGCGTCCCATTTTCACGTTGTATTTTACCAATAAATTTTTTTCCAAAACTTAGCAATTAACGTCCAAAAAATCTGCGATTTCAAGAATTTCTGCAGGAAATAGTGCAGAAGATTCTGAAGATAATTGTGTAGAAGATTCTACAGAAAATAGTGTATAAGATTCTACAGAAAATCGTGCAGAAGATTCTGCAGGAAATCGTACAGGAGATTGTATAGAAAATTATGCAGAAAGTTCTATAGAAAATCATGCAGAAGATTCTGCAGAAAATCTCTTATGATTTTTTTGCATAAGGTAATAACTAACCATAAGCGTAATTCAGTTAGTATCAAATATTTACTAGATACGAGCCATTTGGGTACATACAGGTGGCAGACCCCATTCAAAGAAGGCCTGACATAACCAAATGAAAAAAAAGGATATGAGCCATCGTAAGCAGATTATAAGTTGCATAAGGTTACCTTTGCAATAATTTCAATAATAACAGCAAAAAGTTCCTCTTATTGCTAGAAAGGTTTCACAAATTAGCATTAGCAAATATGGGTAAGATTCTGCAAAAGAGCCTTATAAAAATCAACCTCGCGCGATGCACTATTCTCCATATACTCAACTCATATTGCGTGCTTTATCGCGATTTCCCTGACTTTGAACCGGGGATTTCTATAATTTTGAAGCTAGTTACAATGACCTACATGGCGTGTTTCAATTTTTGTTTGTTTTACAAAAGGGGTCCTTAAGGTCGACTTCGGTCCATATACTCCCTCATCCTTTCTCCATACTTGCACACAAAAACCTCATAAACCATGAATTTATGTTATTAGCAAATTATTTTCCTCATTGTATAGTGTGTATACTACGTCCTCCACGGCAACCGGAAGGTGCGAAAAAAAGAAGAAGCAGAAGAAGACGAAATCGCCTCTCGATCGCGACATTGATCGACGAGAACGCAACGACGAAGAAGAAGAAGAAGTCTCTCACACGCACGCACGCGCAGGAAATACCTCGTATATACTGTAACCGTGTATAATGCTCTGCAGTAGCGTGGGCGGCCCTCTACCCCCCCCCAGCATCCGGCCTAAAGTCTCCCTCTTCCTCCTCCTCTCGCAAACACACACACACACACACACACACGTGCGCGAGCACGCGGCCGGGTGTGAGATAATATAGCGCCGGTCCAGCGGGACATTTGCACCATCATTAAAATTCGCGATAGCAGATCGAACACAGGCCTCTGCGCTCGCTCTGACATCAGCTGCGGACTCGTGTAGTCGGTAAGGGAGTGCGAGCGCGAGAGATCCAGCAACTTAAACGAGCCTGCACGGAACAACTCCTTCCTTTATCCTTTTCTTTCTCTCTTTCTCCGTGGCTGGCTTCTTGATACTTCTTGCACTGTCTTTTTCCTTGTTTGGATTTTGACTGTGCTTTTCTTTGGCTCTTGAATGGATGTTTTCCTTTTTTATTAGTCATATGCTAGCCTTTTGTCAAGGGTATGGGAGATTTGGAGGAATAAATAGTTTTGGTAATTTTACAAGAAATTAAGTAGACGAATGGATTATCGTCGTGGATCCAGTTTTTGATAAAGACTTAATTCTTGGCATTTAAAGAAGAGTTATTACCCTAAACTTTTTGTTACATAAAGTATAAAATATTATTATTTAGTTTATAAATTTGGGTATGTCTAAGGGCATGCTACACATTAGATAATTATTGTAAACCTAGAGCTCATTTATATAAATTAGGATACCGTAGATGTTAATTTTTAGAATTTAGTGTAATATATTTTCAAAAAAGAAGGGAATTATGTTCTCTGTTTTGATGTTTGTAAAATATGGTAATCGTAGTAAGTTTTGAATTAAAAAGAGGAATCATGTTGATCATTATTTTCTTATGTCAGATTTAGGATTTATTTCATCATGTGGTCAATAACCTAGTATTTATTGCAAATATGACAGGCTTAAAAATCAACTTTCTACACATAATGTTTCTTCAAAAACATCATTCTTACGCACAAGGATGTATTTTAATTTAGAGACTTTGAAAAATTGATTGTTGTGTTGTATTTTCTGATAATGTATATTATAAAAATGAATCTGTAAATTAATTTGTTCATATTCAAATAACAGAGTTATAGAGGTAAGAGGAGAAAGCGCGTTACGCCTGTTAAGAAAGTTTAAACGTATTTTTCATGACGATACACGTATATGATATCTTAATTTGCAGTATACTAATGTGGTTGAAATTTTTATGATACACTTAGGCAACGTATAATATTGGCGAGTAGCAAAATCAAATTGAAATATTTCGATTTCACGTTACTATGGATGTTTGTAGGTTTAAACTTCAAAAAACAACAATTCAAAGTTCACAAAGATAAGCCATTTAGTTACCTTTTAATTTTTTTTCTTCGTAAATCTGTAACCGGGTATAGGGTATAGCTACACTCTTACTGATTAAACAAACTTTCGGATTTCTTTTTTACGATGAGCAGAATGACAGGCATCATGTCGGCTAAGAGGAAACTTTTTTGGCACTGTTTACGTGATACCTAATAGATTTTAACTATTTACGGTTAACATATTGTTTACATGTTGGTGAAATGATAAGGAACACGTATCAACAATAATGACGGTAATAAAATTAAACTCTATAATTTTTCAGTGCAATACCTACCTAATAAAAAAACATAAAATATTGACCCGTTAAACTGGAATGCCCCCTCAAACTGTTATAATTGCCACACACCATTTTTCTCGTACAATTACAAACAATCAAGATTACCGCCCAACACAGACGCAACTCCCCGAACAAACTCAATCAATCTCCTTTACTCGCCACACCACACACGCTATAATCAACCACTCTCCTCCTGCTCATCCTCGCCTTTTTGCTCCTCTCGCTCCGACTTATCTCTCTGTCTCATTCGTATTCCTTCTCTCCTCTTTGCTTCGCTTCGCTTCGCTTTGCTCGTGTGCAGTGTCGCGACAAACGCGTTTCACACCTCGATCCACGGTTCTCGCGCCGCAGCGGCGTTTTCCCTCGCGACGACGACCACCCCCCGAGCCCGCAGATATATCTCTCCACGAAGAGCGAGAGAGAGAGAGAGAGGGAGAGAGAGTGGAGGCTATATACACGCACGCGGTATGCGTATAATGAGATCGACGATAGCACCCACTGACAATTAGCACGAAATATATACCGAGTGTGTGTGTTGCAGTACTCGTGCTGCATGCAGTGAGTGGTAAGAGATAGTGTGAGAGAGAGAGAGAGTGCGACTACGTATGGATGGTGCAACGGGGCGTTGGTAGTGTGCAGGATATGCTGGTGGCGTTGGCGATTTACAAAGCGGTCGGACAATAAAATTCGCGCTTATATGAGCTTCTTCGTTAATTAGCGACTGGGTGTGTAGGTGAGGTTGTAAGTCACTTGATAGTTGATGTATGGATATTGTTTCTTGAGCTGGTGGGATTAATTTTTAAACTATATGGTATCATAGTTGGTTCACTATAATGACTAGTAATGTTGAGTTTTACTTGATGATGCCTTGTGATTGTTTACCATTTATTTCATTTGTTCTTTATTCTTTATCATCTCAACTATTTAATTTACATGTAGTCATTCTTCTAATTTTAGCTCAATTTATAATACTACTATATAATGGATTGCAATGAATCCTTTTTCTTAATTGTAGATATTTTTTTAATATTTCGTTGTCATATGGGGTGCCTACCCCATACCTAAATTTTGTCTCTAATTTTTAAAACAAATTGTTTTATATTCTTGAATAATGATGTTTCAATCTATTAACTGGGAGATACATTTTTTTAAGATTGTGGTAATTTGAAAGAAGAAGTTTAAAATGATGCGTCGTTTGGCATGGAGATATAAATCAGTTGTCAACCTCCTTTTAGCGTTTACGCTGTATACAATTATTGTATAACACTAAATTTAAGAATTTCTTACTGCTTATTTCTTTAAAAGTATAAAATCAAGGTGATATTAATCAATACAAATAGTTTTATTGTAACAATAATTATCTTACTCATAAAGGTCACCTAACTTTTGATTCTAATCAATCATCTCTTTTTCTTTTTCGTCAATTTTCAAACCACCCGTACATCCTCACGTTATTACCTCGAAAATACTCGCATAGCATACCCACCTCCAACATTATAACCTCCCGGAAGCATTACAAGCGAATAATGAAGTAATAATAAAAATCCCAATCTCATTTCTCACATGGACCTCTCTGCTCCACAACTAGCCACACGCACACATACGATATACACGCGAAACAATAGACTGGGGTTTCGTTGCAGCCTTGCCGCGCGTACTGCGCAAGCGCCGTCCGTGACGCTTTAATACTGTTATTAGGGTTAATTGTTTTGCCCCTCTGCTGCGCATACAATGCGCGCCGCGAGCTATATACCGCCGGATTGATCGTCGTGGCCCGTTAGCCACGCGTGGTTACATCGCGAGATTTCTCGACTGCAGTTTTGTCGTAAATTATACAGCGGCGCGAGAGACTGACCGCGTTAACGAGCGTTATAATTGTTTGTTATAACCCGATGCTTGAGAAAATCGGATTGAATATCTGAATTGACGAGGCTGCTGAGTGGGGGATCGCAGGTGAATGGGGGGGATATGATTTATGCATTGCTTGTGTTTGTTGGCATTTTTAGGATTGGTCGGATTGGGATTGGATGAATGGGTGTTTAATGAGATTAAGATAGTCTATAATGCAGAATTCTTGGAGAGAACTATTTTACTGTTTGCATTGCTACTATTTTGATGTACGATTATTGATTGTACTGTTCTGACACACCCTGTTTTGAGTTTTAATAATATGCATAAAACAGGCCACTGATAATAACTAGCTGTAGCTCGTTAATAGGAGACGTAGAAATGTTGAAGAAATATTGTTATTCTATTTATATAAAAAATATTCTAATTTAAACAATTATAATTGTTGCAATATATAGCGATACATTTTTTTTAATAGCTTGAATGCAGATTTGCTATAAGATGATTCATTTGATATGTATTTCCTTTTGCAATGCAAGCAAAAAAGTTAATTTATGCGAAAGGTGAAATGAAGCAAAATCAAATCTCTTTGTTGTTTCCGTCTAAAGCGTGCGTGCTGACTGGCTAAGATTCTAAAACTCCTTCCCCGAATTCGTGAACTCGAGACGGCCATTAAAGGCTCAAAGTACTGAATTACACGTGTAAAAATTTAATCCTCCGAGCGTACGGCGCCAAGGGATTTAATCCATACACTGTGTTCCTACAAAACCTCCTGTTTTCGAAGATATACGCTGCTTCGTATTTTATACACCAATAAATAATTATTAGAAAGCTTTGAAAATAGTGTTTTGATCATTATTATTCTTATTTAAAAATCTGCATTATTAATATCTTAAAGTATAAATTAGATATAAAAAATTGTATTAATTAATTTGATGAAATATGTAGAAGGTATCTGAATAAGATATGTTTCACTTACTTAAAAATTGTTGAATTATAATACTGGTATATAAGGATAGCAAAAACAAAGTTTTTTTAGTAACTGAAATAACTGACCAGTGATCACTGTGACCACTCGGTAATACGAACACACCCATAAAACGAACTCACCCATAATTAAACATAAAACATATACATTCGAGATCTCGATCAACGATAGTCTTCAATTCGATACATATTTCATTCAATTCGATATACTCAAAATGAATTTTTATATATGAAATAAATAATATATTTAAAGAAGGGCGCTTAACGAACTAGAGAAAAATTATTTTAACAAAATCGTTAAGTATGAAGCTTAAATATTATCAATTTAAGAAAATGTCACTTAAATTCGAAGAATTTGCTTTATTAGTTAATCATTTTTAATATTTCGGGTCTTGTATTCTTCCTTAAACATACAAGATCACCGTTTATAAATTATAAAATAATTGAACTTTAATGAGATACGACTAATTGTTTATAAGTATTAATATAAAAAGCGTTTTTGTATATAAACAATTAGTCGTTACTCCTTAAAGTTGATAAATGTTTAAGTAAGGGCATAAGCTACGGAATATTAAAAATGATTGAAAAATAAAGACAATTCTTTAATTTAAGTGACATTTTGTTAAATTGATATTATTTACACTTCTGACGTCACGATTTTGTTGAAATAATTTTTCTCTATTTCGTTAAGAGCCCTTCTTTAACATACTATATTATTTATACTAGATAATCTTTACAAACTTTTATATATAATGTTTTATCTGATGGTAAATAATAAGCGCTTCAACCTTCTTAAGGATGGAAATTAAAGTAGTTTCTACTCCCTAAATCTTCCTACCCTAAAAAAAGCGATCTCTCCATCATATAACCAATTTAAAAGTCGTTTGATTGGTAATTTCACCTGAGCACAAAACTGAAATTCACTATAAATAGTTTCACCAAACTTTCCTCGTCATTTTCCAAATACATGCACCTTACCATACCCCTCCCTCCTCCTTCTAACCCAAACACCCAGTAAATTATATATTACGCAAATCCATCCCATACCCCAACATCTCGCGGGATCAATCGCTCTCTTATTTTTTCTCTCCGCTCTTAATTTCCCCCGCTTGGCTCTACATCCTTCCACCTCTTCGTCCTTATACGCGCGCGCGCGCGTAACGGTAGCCCCGGCAAAATGCAAATGCGCGAGTTAAGTGGCGGCGACTTGTCGGACGTACGTACGTACGTTCATGGAAAGTGCCTCGAAGAATCGCAACGAGGCGTGAGTGACGCGAATGGCGAAATATATGCGCATTAGAGGTGTGCTTTGAGTGCTGGGGATCTGCGGATATACGTGTGTGTACAGCAGAAGCGGACATCTTGCGAGTGAGCGTTTTTCTTGACTGCAACGTTTAATACGACGATAAAAATTTGTATAAAAAATATGGTGATCGATCTGCGTGTGGGTTTTTTAGAGTGAAGAGCAAGCGCGTGGTTGATATTGACGAGTTTCTGTTTTTATGTGTGCGAAAGTTTCGTGGAGTGAGATATTTATTTTAGGTAAGAAATTAATTAAAATTGGAAATTCCATTTTAAAGGAATTAGTTTTGAAAGTATGCCAGAGCAGTTGGAATATCCAGTAGTCAAATTTAAAGAGACATACGTGACATTTATCAAAAAATTAAGTTACATTATAAGTAGCTTGTAATAAATGAAGCAGTGAGAAATGTTATACTAAAGCGATAAGAGCGATTTACTGCATTAAATCAAATTTACACTAAATTAAATCAAACTAGTTAATTAAACTTGTCTGGTTTTAAATATATAGTCTCCAAATTTTTAACACATATTTCTTGAAAGTATTAAAAAATCAGATCATATTAACGCTCATTCATTTGAATGGACTGTTATTGTCGAATATTTAGAGAGTATTTTTAGTTTACAGATTTTCCTTATATATCTTCGGTAAAGTTGATTTTACAGCGTGAGCAGGGAAAAGCAAAACCAATTCGTATTTAAAATATATTCAAATACACACAGTATTTACTTGCAAAATCAGCCGGATTGCAAATTTCATTTTGTACATGTAAATAGCTGTGTCGTAATGTAGCTTTTAAGTACATTGCTCATAATACTAGTAATTAATAATATAATTTTTGAAGCAAAATTGCAAATTAGATAAACATTATGTTATATTAACAACGTGTAAATCTTTTTACAAAACGAGACATGCATAAATTATCGCAAGAAGTTGAAAATATTCAAATATGCATATACCTCATATTTATCAATAGTCAATCCATCGGTATCTGCAATAAGATTTCGTATAAATTATACTAATTACCAAGAACTAAAACCGCAAAAAGTCACTTACGCGTTTAAACTACTCGCCTCTCAATATCCCCCGATCAATTACCACAAAAAAAAGCGTCACCACGACAGCAGTCATTCCGAAAACTCCCAACACCATAAAGTACACACTAATCTCGCCTCTCGCGCGCGTAACTTTATTAAAATTCATTAAATTTCGACATAATCTCTCGCTTTCCTTAATCCCGCCGTTCCTCGAGCCGATGACGCTAATCGAGAGTCGATTTTCCATAAAAGTGCCAGCGGCGGCGCTCTAATTCGCAAATGAATAATACCCCGGCGATTAATGTAAAACCTCCTCTCTCTCTCTCTTACTCCGGCGGTTATAAGTTTGGACTTAAGCGAATTCAGGAAGAGAGAGAGAGAGAAAGAGACTCGTTAAGATTCCTGGCGCGGCTGCAGCACCGCGGAATCTCACCAGCAGCAGCTCGGCCACTACTCGCCGCAGATATCACACCTAAGTCCCTCCCACTTCTTGCTCTCGTTCTGCTTGGTTCTGCTCTGCTCTCTTTTACTTTCGCGCCGAGGGATATATATGCTTCTTTTTTTCTCGCTTTCGTAGCGAGCTTCTCTTTAATTTTCCTCCGTCATTTTTCATTACGACTTTTTGCGCTGTCTTCGTAATAGTCCATTTCTGCATCGGTGTGTGGTGATTTATCATGGTGTGAAATGTATATCGGATTTTAGAGGATGATAAGCATGCATTGTTTAGGCATTAGTGTACTATGGCGGCTAGATTATAGTTCAGTCGTGGAAATGTGAAAAATAATATAGTCCGCGCGCCTCGTTTTTAGTATGAATTTTCTTGAACTTGCTACATTGCAAGTGTATTCTTATATGTATCTAAGAAATAGGTTTATCAATTGCCTACAGATAAATCCTAGACGTTTAACATATATTTTTCTTAGCATGAAATTGTTTAATCAAAAAAACCAATCTTTAAAACATTTGGTTTTTGCAACATTAAATAATTAGCAACTGAATGAAATACTTTAGTAAATTAGTTACAGTACTAACTTGTATACGGGTTGACTTGTAAAATGTGAATATATTAAATCAACATGCTTATTTAGATTTGTTGACCAGGCATGTTTAGATATACACGGAAGTAAATATCGATTGTGAATTATCGATATTCTCAAATTTTGTGAGTTTTTATAGCACTAAGCCCTTATATTTTCAAGTATGTAAGTACTCTGAAACGTTTTATCGAATGACGCTGAACATATATACGTTAATCTCGATGTGTTGTACAAAAAGAATTAATCAAAAATATGTACACAACTATATAATTACAAATTATCCCAGACAAAGAATACTTCAATCCACTCATATTATGTTTAGACACAAACACACAACTTTCCCAAGTCCCTCCGTTCCTTCCATCCGTTCACCCCACATCTTCCAGCGCAGAATAAACCTATACCCCGCAATCGTCTTTTTCACGAGCAGTCAAGCCAGAAACGGATACGGACTCCGCGCTCTTATACACCTCGTCGAGGAGTTTGCGGCGCGGGTGTTACAAATCCAGCGAAACTCACTCCATCCCTCTCTCTCTCTCTATCTATCTATCTCTCTCTCTCTCTTTCTCGCGCGACATCTGCTGAATAATTCAGCCACGAACTACTGTCCTCGCGGACGCAGCAGGCCCTTAATTGCATCGAGGCAAGACTACGAGGAGGACGACGACGACTACGACTACGACTGTGCAAGAGGAGGAGGACAGGAAGAGAAGAGAAGAGAAGAGAAGAGAAGAGAAGAGAAGTCTCTCGAAGGAGAAGAGACGACCAAGTGTATAAACTCGTACGAGCCGCGGCGCGACATCTGCGCCAGCGGAGCGCCGACTCGTCCGTACTTTCGCGGCGCTGGCATTTTCATTGAATTAGCCAACTTCTTCTCGGCGATCTTTTTGATGCTGCTGCTGCTGGTTGCCGCAGGGAGGAGGGAGATTGTGAAGTGGAAGTGTGGAGAAAGACTTTTTGCGATAATTAATGTGACGGGGAATAAGGTAATGTAGGCAAGGTATAAGAGATGTGCTGTGTATACGTATATATAGGTGTAAGTGAGGATGGAGTTTGTAGAAGGGCTTACTGAAGGATTGTCTCGAAGAAATGCGTTTGGTTGAATACGACTGTCTTATAATTAAGAAATAAGGTTTCCTTGCTGGAATGAAGATTGTTTAAAAAGGCAAGTCACTGTTAACTTCAAAAATATATAATAACAATGAAAATATGATCCTTTTTTTGCAAAATAGTTCTCTAAACCGCGTAATAAGTAAATTTTTAGTAAATAAATACAGGTTTTGCAGTTTATGGGTATTATATCCTACCACAAGCCTGTATGAAAATAAAAAAGTATAGCAAGGTTCAAATTGACGTGTATTGTAACTTTAGGTAGGAAGACATTTAAGTATTTAATATATATTTATAAGCAATATGTTCAGAATTTATTTGTTATTGTTTTCTATAGTTTACCATCGGCTCATTCTCCTAAGTAAGACAAATAAGAACATGTTTTATACCTGTATATTTTAAATATGGTATTTTTTAAATTTATTAGTATTTTAACCCTAAAAGGTGATCGTAACCTGTACAGTATACTTACGTACACATTTCTTCTTCAGAAAGAGACTATTATGGCAACTCTAAATTCTGGTCATTTTGAAAATTAACAAACAGACCGTTTTCATGAGATGAAAAGTTTTTGTTTATATTTTGTCATTACATTATGCATCTTCAACATAATTTTACTGATTTTAATGGTATAGATATAATTTTTATTTCATGAATTAGTTTTCGTTCTGAAATCATGGGTGCATGGTCTTGCTCTGGAGACTGCAACATGATATACTTTCTAGCAATACTGTAAAGTTTATACATTTTTAAGTTAAAAAATATAAAAATTAAGGAACGCTAAAAAATTTCCTTTTTGTTTTTTAGACATTGGAAATATTGCCTAAACTTCTTTAAGGGGACATAACCACCTTCAAAATTACAAATAAATTGGTTATATATTTTTAGGTAAGGATAAATTATACATCATATATTAACAGGTTCGCGCCAACATGAGTCTGAAATGTCTGAAATTCTTTGCAATGGTAAAATGATGTAGATATTTCAAGCTTTTATTAAATGTTTGAAATTTAAATTAATTTTGAAAAATATTGCGTAAATCGGCTTACACATTAGCCAGCACGAACCTGTTAACTACTTTTTTACGATAAATTTGAACATTTTATAGAAGTATTATGAAAATTTATTGATGGTCGTTATGTCTCTTTATTTGGTTATAATGCAACCTTGTATATTTCTTGCTCTGACGCAAGGTTTTGGGAGTCAAACAGATCGAATTGGAGTTTTTGAGGTTTTAAAGTATTCAAAATACATATAATTAGGATATGAGCGTGGGAATTAAAAAAATAAAATTATTGACTAAAATTATAATCTATTTAAGCCTGAGTCATTCAATTTTGTTTTTAATTTGATCATAAAATATGTTTTAACATAACTTTGGCCAATAATTTTGTTTTTTAAATTCCCACACTCATATCCTAATTACATGCATTTTGAACACTATACAATCTCATAAATTCCAATCCTATCAGTTTGACTCGAAAAACCTTGTGGCAGAGCAAGAAATATACCGAAGACGGATTGATTTTTCATGTTTGAATTTAACCTACAAAATATTTCTATGTATATGTGTATATCGCATATATAGATGAATTGTAGGTTAAATTCAAATACATTCGGGAAGAATCAATCCGTATTGGGTGTACAATTGTATTATAGCCAAACAAAGAGACCTGACGACATCGAAAAATTTAAAAAAATTTTTTTATTATATTTTGATAAAATGTTTAAATTTTCCGTAAAATAATAGTCAATATATAATGAATAATTTATCCTCACGTGAAAATATATATTCAATTTATTTTTAAGGTGGTTAGGTCTCCTTAAGATTTTATAATTTCGTATTTAATTCGACGTCTCATACAAAGACTAACAGATTTCAGCTTTCCGAAGAAGAAACACCGTTCCATTATTTTTATAAAGAAAATAATGTGTTTATGTAATATATTTCATTCTTGTACTTTGCTGAAAATATTTTTTGTTATTTATATCAATTATTTACACCATTAAAACTATACGATGTTTCAAAAAGCTGAAATCGGTTAGTCTTCGTATGAGGCGTTGTAATAATGTTACAGTGATTTGCCCAATGAAGTGGACAAAAGAGTCAGCGGGTTAACTTCAGTTTCTTTAACAAGTTTGTTCTTAGGGATATTTGAGCATAGATATTAAACATATCTGATTATAAGTGTTAAAATAATCAAAGATAAAACAGCGCAACAGATTTATTAAACAATTATCATTTAATTGCTAAAAGTAATTATTTGAGATATAACATTTATTAAGAATTTATTTAGCTTCCAAGCAACATTCTGGTTAAATGTTTGTGTTCAGCAATGCAGCCTCTTAAATAGGCATATAAGCTCCCCTGCAAAAATACACTCCTATCGTCACATTTATCGATTAGGCCGTTGTACAATGGCACAGTCGTCGAATACTTCGATGATCGATTAGCTCCACCGAGTGCTTTCTCAGCTTGTACAGCGCTCTCGGCTACATCCATTCGATAAAAACTTTCCTTCCCTCTCTCTTTTTCTCTTTCAACCATACATCTCGACGTACACAGAAATCCGTAGCCGCGCAGTTTCTCTCGTCACGATTCGAAAACACTGTCACGATCTGTTTATACACAATGCCGGACACGCCCGGCAAATATTTTTCCCGGGGCGAAGTTTTAAAGGATTTCGACGCGCGCCGCGGCCCCTGCGACTATGTGTGTAACTCGTTATCCCGCAAGGATTAGCCGTCCAGGCGAGCTTAGGCGGCTGCCGCGCGCGGAGATGTGTCGCGTGGTAATGTTCACAATGCGGCGTAGGTATAGGTATCTGCTGTGGGTTTGAAGAGAGGTGCTGGAGTTTCGTGATTTGGCGCTGATTTTTACAGCTTTAGGCTGCGTATAATGGCATTGAGGGGTATTGGTTTAATGCGCGTGGATAAATACAGGAGGTTTGCGAGATTTTTATCTTCCGTGAGGATACATATATTTAGGAAATCCTTCTATCTTGTTATATTGTGACTTTGGTTGTAAGCCTTTTTACAAATTCGACTTGTTAATTCTTATTAAATAAATACTGAAAAATATATTTTACGAAATAAAATGAATGCTGGTTTTAATACTCTCTAGAAAGTAATCTATTTAATGTAAATAATATTTATTTTATTATTTTAGTTATTATTTATTTGAATGTAATAATTAATTATTTAAACTAATAAAATAATGTAAATGAATATTCAAGCTGTTACAACCATTTCTAACAACTAAGATAATGTTTACTACTTGTAAGTAAATGATTTTTTAACGAGTAATATAATATAAATATTTTTTTGAATTTACTAGTATATATTTTCAGTAAATAAGACTGTTATTTTACTAGTTCACATAAATAAATTATATATTTGATTGATGAAGAATAGTAGTTCAAATATAACATTTTTCTCCTAAACTTAGTTTATAATCGTTTTACGGGCAAGATAACGTAACAAGCGATGTTTTACTTTATTTTATCAACGTTGTGGCTAATTATTCAGACTCATCTTCAGGTCCCACTAACAACTACTAAATTATTTTTGTCTTATCTTAAAGTATAGCTGTTGATGGGATTCTTTGTTTATTTATAAACTCCAATTGAATAAGCATTAATGCTCGTAAATGGATTTACTACATACTTTATTATAAGACTAAACATTAAAAATAAATAAAACAAGTTGTTCTTCTTAATTGTCGTTGATGGATGGGTATGATTAGATATGATTTTGAATATGGAACTCAATGGGTAACCGAATCATTGATGAATAACATTGGGCTTTACTTAAGGGGCTGTCGGAGCTAAAATCGCGCTTTTTCTTTTAGTGATTCCTTTTAAAGTATAAAATGCAGGGAAAAATTAAAAGCAGAACCCCGTAGTGCTCTTCATAACAATGCTTTTGCATGCAAGATAAAGTTGATCTGACAAATTATTTTTCTGATTAATTGGAAATACGATAGGGTGTTTATGCATTGAAAGCTAACATCAAAATTTTAATCATACAAAACTTCTGCTAATAACTTTTTATAATGTTATTTCACAGTAAGATTCGGAGTTGAGCCCAGTAGTGCTTACTATAATGAACCGATGTGCACAAGATAAAGTCAGTTGGACTTGTAGTTTTTATAAACAATTGGAAATACATATAATTCGCCGGACTGCAAAAGGGGGAGGGGGGCTGGGCTCCGACATCCCCTTAAGTATAATATCCAAAAAGATTGTAAACTAAGTTTACTCAAAAAATCAAATGATACCTAAATCGACAACATTTTATTTTTCTTTAATCCTAACCTCTAGAAAAGTTGTAAATATACATTTCATCTACGAGAAATTTATCCAGAAGTAAATCACTGCGAAAATATTTTAAAGACGTGACCATTGTATATCCCACTTACATTCCTCACACTATCCCTAATTACGCATTCTACTTTCTGCACGAGCCACAATCTTTCCACCTCAGCACTCATCTCTAAATCCTAAATCTCAATCGCCTCAAGTACATCTCTACCCCCTTCTACAGACACCCACCTCCAAAATACACGAAGAGGGCGTTGGCGAGTATCTGACCTTTTTCGCGCCCACCACCAGCGCATTAATCTTTTCAACAGCTCGACCAACTGAAGAACTCTTTCACCTAATATATATATATACGACGCTGCTGTAGTGTTGACGCCTCTCCTATATTTTTCGGCCCGCCGCCGCTCGTGGAGAAGACAGAAAGCACGCAGCGCGAGAAGCTGCCTAACGAAGTCGAGGAGGAGGGCCACAGGACGTCGCAGCTAATAAATAATTTCGCGCCTGCGATGTTGTCCCCCTCTCTGGTAGATCTGGCGATGATAACCCCGCTCGCGCGTGAATTACAACGGGCGCGGCTCGCTCTCTGTTCGCGCGCGGGGAGAAGAAGGACGCGAGAGGAATAAGTTTGCTGTTTATTTTTTGGTTGGTTTCGAGCTTTGTGCGGTGGGATTGGAAGGGCGAAAGGGGGGAAAGACACGAGAAAGTCGGATTCGCCATTTGCGAGCAATATCGCGAGGCTTTGTGATAACGAAGGCGCGAACATGATGTGC
Organism: Gastracanthus pulcherrimus; assembly: GCA_949152435.1. Lineage (NCBI taxonomy): Eukaryota > Metazoa > Arthropoda > Insecta > Hymenoptera > Pteromalidae > Gastracanthus > Gastracanthus pulcherrimus. The sequence continues at coordinate 24,395,471 of OX424575.1, read as the reverse complement.
GCGGTTTTCGCCGGTGTTTGGAGATACAAGCTGCGATGGTCCGGTGTAACTACGTTTTGGTTCATTGATAGTGGATTTGTTTTCATGTTTTTGTTTGGTGAAATTGTGATTATATGGCCCATACGGTGATTATACCACCAATAAATTATATGGTGCACTTATAATTTGATGATGGTTTTAAATTATTTACATTCTTATTTTACTGATTTACGCAGGAATTTGCGTACGCCAAGGTGCACTATAGAGACATAGGAATATACAAAATGTTGAAACAATTAATTTTATTATTTGCAAACGCCAACACTAATATAACTTGAAAATTTTTCATTTATTACAAAAAGGCCGAGTTTAGTATCTGAGTTGCTAGGTTCATGATTATCACGTCGGAGACACCGGTTCGATTCCCAAGCCCGACAACGATTAGCACTGTCTCAGTTATTGGATAGCATCACGTTGAATAATATGCCAAACATCATGTGTTGTCTTGTGTGTTAAACGTTATTAAAAGGATAATCCTACCCGTGAGATAAATAAAAAAAATATATAATGGTTTTAAAGAAAATCTATAAACATACGGAATTTTAAGATCGTTGATATGAAGTCATATTTTGAAGTCCGATTTTGAAAATTCAAAATAATGAATTCATTATCGCGGACTACTTTTACTTTTCGTAATCTGACTTAAAAACTAATAATTAATCAATAACTTCGAAATATATATGTGATATCAGAATAAACGGTCCATTTACAAAATTTATGGCTTAACTTGTTAAAAGAGTAAATTCTATTTTTACAATGACGATTTTATAAACTAAAAGTAGACCATTCGTCCTGAATAGGTTAAAGGATTAAGGAAGATATATTTCTAGTTTACTTTTATGATTCATTAAAAATGTGTAGCATCATGATATTATCAAAAGAGTCCATCTGACCCTGGTAGAAACGTTAACGAGAGATTAGCGATGTATTAGCGAATTTTGTGTGGATTGGGTAATTTATTCTTAACGAGTTAGCTAGAAACTTGTTAGCTGGCAACACTTTATCGGTCGTGACTGGCTAAGAGCTCGATAATTTCGTAAAAGGATTTAAAAGACAATTTTACAATAAATTATTAAATTTACCTATCCGTTCATATGCCTTGCCTCGTGTATCCGTGTCAAAAACACCTCGTACGTGTACCAATTACCGACAGCCTGTAGATGTTCTAATTACTGAATCTGATAATGTCCTAATTACTGACTAATGTATATGTCCTTCGTATGAAGGATATTCGTATGAAGGAATCTCACACGGATTACTGGTCAGAACGCACGTTTTCACGACCATGGATCCTAGGGTACAACTGTATATGTCCTAATTACCGATATCTGACATGAGGTCATACAATGCGTCGTTTTAATTAGTATACATACGAGGAGTCGGTATTTAGGACGTATACATGATGTTGATAATTAGGATATATCCAGGGAGTCGGTAATTAGAACATAAACAAGGTATTGGTAATTAGGACATCTACAGAATGTCGGTAATTGGTATACGTACAAGGTGTCGGTAATTGGTACGCATACAGTGTATCAGTAATTAGGACATATACATGATCTCAGTAATTAGGACATTATCGTATGTCGATAAGTGGGAGATCTACAGGCTGACGGTAATTAGTACACGTGCAAGGTGTCGGTAATTGGTACACATACAAGGTGTCAGTTATTAGGACATATATGTTAGTCGATACACGCACATCAGAAAGATTTATATATTTATTTGTATGGACGTATGTATTCGTTCCGTACAATTTTTTATCCCTTCACGAAATTTTAGCCAGATTCTTGACTAGCTACTACTTAACAGCTAGCTAACGCAATTAGCTAATTGTTAAATTCTTAATGAGATCGGATCGTCAATTTTTTACTAGGGTGATAATCATATTTCAATTCATTTATCATTCGATTTATTTATTTCAACAAACTCACCGATTTCGCACTACAAAATAACTTTATACCACTCAACATCACAACTACAATTATAAAACTTTCCGTCCAATCCTTTACCAAAGTCGTCCATCCCTCCCACCCACTGCTACAATTCCACCTCCTCATTGTTCCTATCTCCCCTTTACATACCAACCAACCTACCTCTCATTCCCTCTTCCAATCAGAGCAACAGGGTGGCCCGACAGACGACAGGAAGGAATGGCTCTGCATGCAGCTGCCACGAGTCAGAGGAGGAGCTGGAGCCAAAGCTAAAGCCGAAGCTGGAGGTCGTTCGACTGTGTACTGTGTATCGTATAAGCGAGGACGACGAGGCCGCCACCGACGGTGCACTTGGGCTCTATACATTCTTTTATCCTGCTGGTGACTCCAGAGCAAGTGCAGGCAGTGGTCACCCTCTTTGTATGTACCTATATGTATATCTCTTCTCTTCGCGTATGTGTGTGTGTGTGCGAGCAAGAGAGCGCAATTAAAATGCCGGACTCTAGCGCCACTCACCGGCCGAGCGCCGATAAATAAACCGCGCGCCGCGCTTTGCCTCCCCAGCAGCAGCTCTCGTTGCCGTGCTCCCCTTTTTCTTTCTTGCCGAAGCCGTGTGCATTCCCTCCGCCTCCTCTGTTCTCTCTCCCTCCCGAGGAAGACGGAGAACGAGAGCGACCGCGAAGATTTTCTGATGCCTCGTTTCGTTGCTTGCTTTCTCTCTTCGATGAACCGCTGTGCTTCTGTGGTAATGGAATATGGCGAGTCACAAAACAAAGGTGGGGACGATCGAGCTTCGAGCTGGTGTTAAAGCTCGCTGTGTCCGCAACCCGTACGTGCATTGGAAATGCGGGTGTGCAATTGTGGAATGGTTTGTGAGGTACTCGTGAACTGAAGTTCGGTCACGTTCAGCATATGATATCTACGAGTATGAAAACGCGAGCCGTAATGAAGTCTTGTAGGTGATGATTTTAGAAGAACATAAACTTTCACATACACTGCTTCTCTGGTCAACAGTCTAGTGATTTTGACTCGTTCAAGTTAATCTCACGCGTTTCCCGCCTCCAAATCACCGGCAGATTCCCCCACTCTGCAGTCACGTGTCACACAGGCCTAACTATAGGTGCTCTGCGCCCGACAGCTACTCTTGTTCCACTATGGCGCTCCTACGTAGAATATTGCGCGCGTCGGACTGTCCACGATTTACCTTTCTTATGAAATTTTTGCAACTAAACTCGCGCTTATGTCATGAATTGCATGTATCTTTAATTTTCCTGTGTATTTAAATTTAACTTTAGTGTAATTAAATATCGGAATTATGTAAAATTGGCGGCAATTCACATAACACACTAGGAATTGTGGGGATATTGGACTAAAAACAATTATAACACATTATAAATATAAATACATTTCTTTGCAATACTTATTTAGTCCGTTTCCAAAACGCGTTTATTAAATTTCATTATAAGTTGTTGACCAACTTAGCATTTCGGTATATCGCCGAATAATTGAGTTCTGGAAGGTTGTAGTATAATACTGATTTTAAAGAACTTTTTTTATCCTTAGTGATGCTTATCAATGTAACCAAGGAATCATAATCTGGAGAAAAACCTTACTGGATTTCTAGCCAAGTTCTAGCTAGGCTATATAATTAAGTTAACGAGTGTTAAACTAGTTTCTAACCAAAGCTCGTTGAATTTCTACCAGGGTAGTTAGAGGCTACATTACATTATAAAAATACCACGTCGACTACATAAAATACACAACCTTTTTTAAGGATTATCTATATACAAATAAATATCTCTCTCTTTCTCTCATTCCGAACAGAAGCCGTGTGTGTGGGCGCGATCTTGAGAGGCCGCGTGTGCCGCTGCAGGCACGCACTGCGTTCCGGGGAAGGGAGCTTCACGCGCGGGGGAGAGAAAGATCGGCTACTGCGAAAGCGAAAGAGAAAGAGAAAGAAAGGGTTTAATGTATGGCCGGCGATCTAATTTTTCGAATTATTCTCACGCGAGGGGATGCTGCCGCCGCAGAATACGCCCGCAAGGTATAAGGAGGTGGAGGCAGAGAGAGAAAAGAGGTAGGAGGAGACGGGGACAATACTTAAGGGGAGGGAGGTGGAACTGCCGCCGCAGACGCCGCTGCGGATTTCCTTTATTTTTCGCGTGGGATTAGAGTGCGGATGCTTTTGGCATTGTTTAAGTGCGTCTTCTCCTTGTTCTCTCTCTCTCTCTCTTTGGCTTGGTTTTTTTTCGGGCTTTCTTGCTGGGCTTGTTGGTCGGTTTTTTTTGGTGGAAGAGGAAGGAGAGTCGTACCGCGACGACTCTGTCGCTAATTTATGGACCGAGGAGGAGGAAAATTATTGTGGTTATTATAATTTGGCCGGCGTTTGTTTACCGAAAGTTCGAGGTTCTTTTTATAAAGTTAAATCATTTCTGGCTGCTTGTTTTAATTTTAAAAATTAAGTTTTCTTAGAGGTTTTTTCTCGAAATTTATGATTTTTTCATGACAGAAACGGATGATTTCGTAATTATGGATATACTTAGAAAGTTGTTTAAATAAACTGTTGACACTGACAAGAGTGTATGATGAGAGGTTAAGAGGTATTTTTAAATACATACTAAAAATTAAGCCGAGCACTGTTGTTTATTTCAATAAGCCTACGTTTTCAAGATGCAAGCTGGTTTTACTTTAAATGCGTGTTATTTTAGTAATAAATGTTACCTTAAACACTTTAATACTATTATTATTGAAAAATTTCACGGTAGAAAAATGATGAAAAAGAAACGAAAAGTATAAGACACGGAAAACTTTGATTTGCGCTTTGCTTCGTATATATTAATATTAATTTATTCAAAAGCTATAAATATCAAAGATGCTCACTTATCCATTTTTCGTCACCATCTTTGATTGGCAACGCTCAAATTAAAGATCGTTTAATCGACTTTCATTCACTTTTTGTATCATTTTTCTATCGTAACAAGTTGCAGAGAATATCAGAAGTAAGACTAAAATATCGCGTATATGGAGCAAATCTACTTACATCTCAAAAACAAGAGTCTATTACAATGAACTAAGAATATTCGGCTTTATTTTCTGTACCAGCAAATGCCTCAAAAGCCTCGTTAAAATCTATTTCCCAAACTTACAATATTCTCCTCACCTAAGACACACCGATATTTAAGATTAATCATCTGAAAGCGCAGTTCACTCAATACGTACAAAAACCCAATTTCCTCAACGACAAAAGAAAATTCCTTCCAACTCGATCAAAACTCCATTCCCGTGCACGACCACCGTTTCCACTCTCTCTCTCTCTCTCTCTCTCGGCAAACTTCTTCCCCGTCAGATTTTCGGCACATCCACGAGCACAACGACATCGCGCGACAGAGAGACAAAACGGAAAGGAATATACGGCGCTCGCCCCCGCGCCAGCAGAGATATTTACGAGGCAATATATTAACCGCCACTTAGCCGGCTATTAATTTCGCTTGCGCGGGCGCGGAGAATCGCTGAGAAAGCGCTGGATATTAAAGGGTCGGCCGGCGCGTAGCACGGGTCAGCGCAAAGGAGCTGACAAATAGGGAAGCGCAGTGCGCGCGCGGGCGATGATACGGAGAGAGAAAGAGAGAGAGAGAGAGATAGTCGTTCCTCATCCTGTCAAGATCAGCGCCTACGTTGTTTTGACACGCGATCGTCATATACACGGTGTGCGCGTTAGTCGGGAAAGTGTTTAATGAACTTTGTTTTTCCAGGCTCTATGTGTGTGTGTGTGTGTGTGCGTGTGTACGGCGATGCTGTTGTTCGTTGTAGGTCAGATTGTTGTTGGAGTTGACCGTGTTGAAGAATGAATGGTCTTTGTCGTTTGTCATTTTTTTGAGGAAAAGTTGTATGACTTATTAACTGTTGTTGAGTAATTGCACGAATTCAAATTTAAAATAAAGTATTTTAATTAAAAATGTGTAAATGACAATATTAGAGGAGTCTTTGACAAAAAGACCCACAAATTTAGGTTACGGCCAATTTAACATGACGCGATGCTATTGTTCAGCAAATTTTGCCAAAAGTCTGGCATTGAGGCCAAAGCCAGACTTCTGCCGAACTTCTGCAAAACTTTCGTCAGACTTATTTAGCCAGACTATTGCCAGACTAATTTTTTTACTACGGATGTGTGTGTATGTGTGTGTGTGCGCGTATGCATGCGTGTGTGTGGTGTGTAAATGGGTGTGTATGTGGGCATCTGGAATAATGTACGGTAAAATTTAATGTTCCAGTGTATGGTCACTTCAGTGTAAAAGCCTTTGAAAGAGCATAAAATTAAATATCTTTGCCGACCCGAAATTTTTAATAAGATTAATATCTCCGTTCTTTTGTTATAATTGAAAACATAATTTTTTATTTAAACGGTGATGTCTCAGAAACATATGATGAAAAATCTTTTAAATAAATTGAGCTAATTAGTAAAAAAAGGTAGCTTTTTACTGTCTCTTACCTAAGTTCCTTGTCCAGACTATAATTTATATTATATTTATTATAACAATTTTTTATAACAAACAATTATTTTTTTTATTTTTTGATGAAGATACAAAATTAGAAAGAACATGAAAGATACATCGATTCGGTTTTGGTTTATGACGATTTTTAACGTAAAAACAATTTTTAACAAAAACCTAAATCGTAAAAGTTTTATTATATGCTCAAAGGAGTCCAATTATCATGGGAAGAAACTTTTAATTGATTGTGTCATCTCGAATCGTACACGCCGCAAAGTTTTTGCAATAAATATAGTATTGACAATGGCAATATCTTGTGTCACGTAGGAGCAAGATTTTGAAGTATTATAACACTAAAATTACAGATATTATCATGTGTTTAGCAAATAAAATTTCTGAGTGGTTGCTTTTCCAGGAAAGTTTTTTATGGGTTTATATTAATAAATTATTTTTTCAAGTTTAACTTAGACTGGCCGCCTTAAACTTTTAAATTAAAAAATTTTGTATTTGCCGAGCGATATTTATTATTTTTTAAAATTAATTTCGATATTGCGTAGTAAAGTGGGGTCATTGCAATCATCGTGTATTTAAACGGGGGAAGCGCAAACAGACGTTAGGGTTACCATATACATTCACGAGGTACTGAAACGTTTATAAAAGCTCTCTTTTGACTTGGATCCTTAAGTAAAAGAATGATTGTAATCACTAAACTTAAGACGCGAATTAACTCTTCATTTTCTACGATGTAGTGAATCGGGGAATGAAGTGAAGGGGTCAGGGAGAACCGGGAGCGTAAGAGAATGAAGAAAATATAGCTTGGTGGAGTGTGGTGGGTGATGGGGGACGTGGAGGTGAGTGGGAATAAAAGTTACTGTTAAATACACATATGCTATATCTATATATATTCCAACTGAAAGAAAAATGGAATGGAAGAATTTTAGAAGGACGACGGAAAATACAGGGTAGGGTAAATGAATAAGGTGGGTGGATTGAGGAGAGGGAGGGAAAGTCGGTGAGGAAGGTTACGGAGAGGAATAAATGCGGAAGAAAGGGAGTGCGTACGGAATTGCATGCACTCTGGCATGCTATTCCTTATTATGAAATTTCGCAATTATGAAAATTAATTTATGTAAAAAACTGTTAGTACAATTTTTGTTGCAAATTACTCAAAGAATATGACTTTATCAAATCTAAAATAGACAAATAACGATTAGTTTACAGTAATTGAACCTTTTTATATAAAATCTTATGAAGTATATTACAGTTAAATTTTAATTTTCGATCGCAATTTTTTTTGTTATGTTTATGTTCAAAGTTAAACATAATCTTGAATGAGAGAGAGACAGAGAGAGAGAGAGAGAGAGAGAGAGAGAGAGAGAGAGAGAGAGAGGTAGGGGCGTACGGGAGAATAAGAAGGAGATGGAGGAAGGGGTTTAGAAAATAGGAGGATTATGGGAAACATAAAGAGAGTATATTTTCTTAAAATAACATCGATATTAGCATCGTTAAACTAGAGAGAGAGAGATATAGTGAGGGAATGATTCAGTATACGAGTAATTAAGTAAGTGCTCAAGTTAGTGCATGAGAAAATCAGTTTATGAGTAAGTGAACCAGTCGGTGAATACGTGCTAGAGTGAATATTTAAGTACACATATATGAGATACTTTTCTCATAAAATAACAATTTTTTTAGTAGTAGAAACCTACTTTTCTAATTTTCTGCAATGCATATTCTATCTGTGATTCGTAGTAGCGTTAAATAGTGTCTTGCACATCAAAATTTAACATTACGAGTATGTGAAATATATATTTAAGGGATATTTAAATTTATTTTGCATTTGAATAGTTTTTTATATTTAATTTATAACTGATCGGAAATGACCTGCTTTACACGAGTGCCGTAAAAAACAATTCTTTTTAATTTTATGCTAAAGTATGAGGTTTATGTCTTTCTGTCAGCTAAAATGATTAAAATTTAAAAAATAAATGTTTGACTTATTCTTAATCTCATAAAAGCAAAAAAATGTAAATATTTTTTAATATTATATAACAAATTTTCCTTAAGTACTATAATCTTCTATATTCAACCGGCGACCAGACCAGGTGTTTTAGTTAAATAATCGGAATTTGTAGTGAAAAAACTACATTCTCTTCATAGTATTTAAAGAAATCATGGTTGCTCATATAGCTACAGGCGTAAATACTAATAGGATTTTTATTTTTTTGTTAATGGTGGATTTTGCAAACACGGCTAAACCACCTTAATATGTATTACATTTCATTTTTCAGTATTGTGACAGGAGCTAGATTAATTATTGAAGATAAAACATTGTATATTCAAATTGAGGAGGGAGCAGTATCGGCTAATGAAACTATTGATAGAAATACACTAACGCAAAATACAGTAGAATAAAATATGGAATATATTAAAATTGCATTATTAATGAATTCATAATAAATGTATTATTTTAATTGATTTTTTAAATCTATAACATGATATGCATAAATCACAATGTAATTTATACAGCCAAAAAATACTCTTTTAAATATATTATATTTTTTATTTGCGGAGTTAGAGAAATTGACTTGACTGAAATGATATTATCAAATGATCGCGTTGTTACCGGATTAGTATTTTAAAATGAAAGTAAACCAATAAGCTTAGGGGTTGTCAAAGAAATATAATTTGAGAAGTGGCAATTTAACTCAAATCAATTTGTCAAATTCACAACCACCAAACTAGAGTTTGATAGTGGGCAAACTACAATTCCATTTATTGATGGCCAAGATGTCAGACCAAATCCACTGGCGCTGGTCTGTTTCATAGAGGACAAATGGAGTATAACTATTTGAGAGACCTAACCTGGTAACTGATCAATAGTATCATAACAAAAGAAAGATAATATAGCTTATCATAAATTTCAAGTCGGATAATACAGTAATTGTATGCTCTTTTGAATGCATTATCCCTGAACCGTTGATAATATTTATAAAGTATCAAAGAACCCGAAAAACTAAAACTTAAAAATCGAAAATCGCTAAAAAAAACGCATTGAAAGACAAAAGCAATTATTATTGAGCCATCTTCCTTTAAGAAAAACAAATAAAATGAGCCGTGATACATTAATTTTTACCGTGGATTACTCGAGATATGTATGAATACACACACATCTCATACACACATAATACACATACACACACACACACACACACATACACACACACACACACACACACACACACACACACACATACACACACACACACACACACACACACACACACATACACACGCATACACACGTACTCACACATCCATATGGACATTTTCTAAAAATATTTTGGTTTCTAATGGTTCAAAAACTCTTTTTTTTACTATTACAAAGCTTCCTCTAGGAGGAAGCAAAAAGAATACTTCCTTTCATGAACTGTCTAAGAACTCTTGAACAATTTATCATAAATTTAAGTCCGAAAATAATTTTTTAATAACTCCTTAAAAATTCTTTTTGAGTAATGGCACTGTCCGGGTGGCAGGTTAAAGTTTTCAATAAATAAAGATTTTACATACAAAAATCCTTAAGTGTCTCAAACTGGGCAACTCATTCCTATTATTCAAGTTCATTTCGTTATGAAACTTTATAATTTCCAGATAAAAGTAATCTCGTGAACAGAATAAGAATATAATTTACATTCCAATGTGTATCATCATCGATCATTATAAACGGAATAGAAAAAGAGCACCAAACCTACCTCCCCAAATATCAAATTTTCCACTTACCCCCCCTAACGGAATACCCTCTCCCACTGCAATATCAAAAAATTTTCCCCATCGATGTACACCCGCCGCAATTTCGACTCGGCGATAGATACAATAACGCTACTAGAAAACAATAATGAAAATACGGGAAACCGCACGCGGAGAGATGCACTCCGGCGTATCGACAAGCCAGTCCCTCCGATCCGCAGCCATCGTAGCGCCCCCACCACCACCCCTAGCGCTCTCTCTCTCTCTCTTTTTCCGTGTGTAATCAACGGAAGAAAAATAAAAGAAGCCAACTTCCTGTATCGCAAATCGATTTTTCTCCGCAAGAGCGGCTGGGTCGGGAGGGCAGAGGATTCAACTCGGTCGTTTTAATTCTCCTCGTTTCTCTCTATCCTCCCCGTCGCGTCGCGTCTCCTCGTTCCTCCGCAATTGGCTACCAGCTACGAGACCCGTATATAGTAACTCCCCCTTCCTCCATCCCGCACGTATAGCGAGAGAATACAATAAACGCGAGTGTACTGTAAGCGAAGTGCGGCGAGGTAGCGAGGAGGAAGGATAAAAGGGAAGCGATTCTGCCGTCGGTTTCGCGTTCGTTCGCTTTGCGCTTTTATTGGTTTAACTTCTGCTTTACTTCTATCTTCGTGTAGTTTAAAATAATTTTGTAGTTAGTCGTTGAAGAACTAGAACTTGTATTTTCACAATTATTTACTTATGCAAAGCATACATCGTAAGAAATAATATATGTTTTTGTCATTTATACGAATTTAGTAATTGATTATTTGTCAATCGATCATTTATCATCGTTATTAATTGTTATTATTCTCCGCTTTTTAGACACGACCGCGACACGGAAGTGTTAGCCGAATATATTTTCGTTAGCCGAAGGACGCGTGTGGCGTGCTAGTTAATGTTAATGTTAATTTTTGTATAACTAGACTCCTTTACCTTTAACCACTGCGGGATTCCTCTACTGAAAAAATATATAAATAAGTTAATACATAAATAACACTAACAAATAAAGTTTAATTTACTTTAAAATATATTCTACCTAATAAAATTATTAATGATGTATAACAAAATAATTCCTTTTACCAATAAAGCAAATTTAGATTCTTTAATAATTATCACCAATCGATATTAAACGACTTTTCTCAACTATTACTTTATTTTCTGTCGTCTCTAATAAAATAATGAAAAATACACGTTTTCATACACGACAGAAACTCCTACAGTAACAAAGAAAAGAGGGCGATAAGTGTCCGGGTAAGGATTAGTCGCGTAGATTAATATCACGTTCAAAACGGACACGTCGAGACATACATACATGCATACGCGCATATAATACAAAATCATCAAGAGGATGTGGAGTGCTCCGCGAATAGTATACCGCGTTAATTGGTATCCATTTGTCGGGCCGAGTTGTGACGCCCGATATGATATTCCGCGTCTTCGTATATTATACTTCGCGAACAATCAATTCAGAGGTGCGACAGTATGCCTCGCTCGTCTCGCGCTTAAATAGAGATTTTATATTCATCTTCAGTGAATGTCAGGGTTGATGTTAATTGGTAACTGAATTTTTCACGATCAATTCTTGATTTAGCAATGAAATGTATTTGTTGGTGTGAATTCTTTCGTTTTATGGGCTGGATAAAATTAAGCTTGTGAAAATTATATGTATTTTCAGCAAATGAATTAACATTTTTGGTTTGAAAGAATAGATTGTTTTATCGTATTAACTTTAATAACAGTTTTTACTTGATACGTATATTGTACACTAACCCATGTATTAGTCCCGAAGTGACCATACACACCATATTTTTTTTTTAACGTCGCCATATTTGTGCTCTCATATGGTTCTAATCGACGACGGGGGTCTGCGATGTGTTTGTATTCAAATCACATGCAATTTTTACAGAGGTGCTTGTATATCAATTGGTAGAGACTAGAAATCGAACTCGCGTCACCGACGTGGGAATCCGACACCCTACCGACTGACTCACCATAGGCCCCCTATACACACCATATTAATATCAATTTATTTTCTGCCTGATAGAATTATGTAAATATATATTTAAATTGATGGTAAACCCACCCGCCAACAACAATAGCGATCCGGACATTTTCTAAAAATACTGTTTTTCTATTCCTTATGTCTCAAAACACGTGTATAACATGTTTTTAGTAATACTTTTTTTTACTAGCACAATTCTTCCTCTTTGCGGAAGCAAAAAAAATAAATATACACATTTTTTTACATATATTACGTTAATTATCAAATTTCCTCAAAAATGATTTTTTTAGGAAGAAAGTCTTATTTTTTGCCCTTAATATTTGTTCATATCAATCATAACAAATAGCCAATGCAATCCAATTATTATATATAGCATGACTCATTCACAGAGTAACATTCATGGACTCTGAAATGATTTATTTTATGACAAGAAACCTCAAAACTAAAATTTAAGAGACATAAAACGATGTACGAATATAAGGTGTTAGAAATACAATATTCTGTGCAACAAAGGGTTAATTTGTAACTTCTTAAAAAATAAAAAGTTTCCCATGCCAGCATTATACATACAAATGTATAGATGTATATGAAACAAAATTAAATAATTTGAATTAAAATAAGATATCTTATTTGTTTGCTGCAGCATTTGACGCTTCAGCTGCAAGACTAATATAGTAATCGTTTTCCTGACATGCATTGGCACCAACTATAATGCCGAGAAAGAAATGGTGAATATTGATGTCGTATGAAGTGCTCAATATTCTCTTTAGCACCATCACAGCTGTATTGCGATAATTCTACACCTTGAACAAGATTCTGGTATCTAGCAGAGGCATTACGATTCTAGCATGTTTTCATATGGATTAAAAAAAATTATTATGATGCATTGACAAATATTAAGAAAGACAAACTGCGATATTTTTCAATGAAAGTGGGTGCAGGTAATATGACCTTAAGAAACTTTTGGTTCTCAGTAATTATTGAACTTTATCTCTAATAACTCATAAGTCTATTTCCAAAAAATTCACTCTCAGAATTATCATTATAATTGAAGAAGTTTCAAACAGTAAAAATTGACCGCTTTATTAACAGTATTGGTAAAATGGTAGAAATCAGTTTTAATGGTAACGTCGTACAGTAGATGCTTCAGAAAGTAAAAACTGACGTAGCAGAGACTTAATTTCTGTGTTATTTAACTATCATATTGCCGCAGCGTACGCGTTTGTGTCACTATTTTTGGGATTAGGCAAGTTGTTTAGGAATTTTAAAGGAACAACTACCGTTTTTAAATTTTTCGATTGCTTTTGGCCTTGCTACACATTCGTATGTCCATTTTACTAACCGATAAGTGTCAATGAAAGCTGTAATTTTTATATAGTAAATGCAGACTGTGGCAAAAACTAATACATGCATCTTAAAGTACATAAAAAAGCTAAAATTTCATGTACGGTATGATTAATTTTGCATTCATATCACGCTGACATGGTTTCTTTACCTGCAGCTTTTGATACAACACATATACTGGAGTTACGGCACACTAGAATAATTCAGAAAGCGGGATTTCATATAGGCAGACATATTACCTATAAGGGCACATTTCCTGCAACAAACCTTATGTAATTCATATGTAACTTATGTAATTTTAATAATATACACGACATTTTTTAGTTAATTGATATATTTTTTATGTTATCTTCTCCAATCCAATTTGTAAGGAATAATATTTAATTTAGTTAAAATTTGAGTTCACAGTTAAAATGATTTTGAATAAATTACTTTAAATAACTAACTCGAATTATTATACTTAATGAACATTTTTAAGATTTTCTTAGTTATATATTATCATCTTATCTTAAAATTATTCGTTAAAATAGTATGTAATATATACATTTTAAAATATTTTAATCAACAATATTGTTTCATAATCTATGCTATGCTTTTGCATAAGTTTAAATTACAAAATTTAAATGGCAGCGGTTTTTTAATTTTTATGGAAAAAAATACAGCGCCGTTTGTCTTGCTTTTTTCCCATACTCATTGCTTTGTTGTTACGGCTGGCAATTACATTTTTATTTCTACCAGCATCAACAGATTATTTTTCATAAAATCAAAGTATTTAGGTACATGCTTTAGAAATCTTTCTTATTGACTATCGATTTTTTTTTTTATTAAGCCTTTTAAACCTCACATGAGGCTTATTTCAGCTGTAACAACATCATACATATAATACATTAATTTTCATAATACATCGAATTTTTACATGGAACATGAGTATTTAAAAACTTAACAAAGTAATTATAGTAGAATTGTGAATCGCAGTTTCCGTATAAATAGTGTGTTTTTATATAAGTAAATCGTATTCTTTTAGGAATAGAACAAGATATTTGCAAGCTTTTATATTTGGTTTTGTAACAAATGATTCTATGTTTAAGGGCAAGAAAAAATTTAGTTTACGCAGATTTGTTAACATTATGCTTCTTTGTCGATCGTATAAACTGCATTGCCACAATACATGATTTATGTCTTCGTTATAGACATCGCATTTACATTTTGCACTTTTAATAATATTTACTCGAGCAAGGGATGAGGCCAAGTTATAATGATCCGCTCTAATCCGATTTATAGTTACAATGAAATTTCTTCGGAAATTTTTGTGCGAATACCATGGATATTGATGATCTTTGTAGAATATATTAAAGAATGTTTTACCTGTATTTATGCCGCGATTTTTTATAAAATTTACTGTTTCAACTTTTGAACATCTTTTTATATTTCCGTGAAAGTCTGTAAAGGGAATTTGGGGTATATTGACGTTTTCTGATTGCGGAGCAGATTTGGCAAGATGATCAGCTAGTTCATTTCCTAAGATACCTTTATGCGCCGGAATCCAGAAAAGTGTTATGCTAGTACAGTTATTATTTTTTGTAAATATAACGATTTTTATAAGGTCCCAATGAAACTCAACATTTCAGTTTTTTTTATAAAAAAATACACACTTATTATCATTTCTTCAAATTTTCATATTTAGACATCTTCTTACCGCCTTAAGCTGTTTTGACAAAACATCTCAAATTAATAAAGGTATTTCTGATATTCACAATATCTTGGACATCCGATCAAACAGCGACCAACAAAGACCCTCCAGTAGACAAAGATATTAAACGCCACCACACACCGACATTCACCTCTGCACAACAAAGTCATTCAAAAGACCCAAGTTAACCTTATGCCTACATATCCACACACACCTACGCACACACACGCACACATACACACGTCCATACACAAACTCAAACTCAAACTCGCAGTCGAGAAAAGAGAGTAACGAGGGTGTCGAGAGAAAGAGAGAGAGAGAGAGAGAGAGCCACGTTAGGTGTGGTGTCAGGCGGTATGTCACGAGAGCTCGTGAGGTATGGCGGCAATATAGCGAGTCCCGCCAGCGCGAGCACTACACACACACGCACACACATACCGACTTATGCGGATTATCGCGCCTGTCCGGCCGATATCTCATATCGCGCGTCGCGGACAACATCGATATGCGACGAATGAAGCCCATGACCCTCCTACCCCACCCCCTCGCGGCATACCGGAGCGAGGACTCGATATATATTATGATCGCGCTCCGGCCCTCTGGATGTCCGTTATATTGCTTGTACACCGCTCATATACTGTCTTTCTCGTTCTCCGTCTCTCTTTTTCTCCCTCGTATTCGGCCGCGTTATTTCCCCGCTATGCGCCGGCTGTGTATTTAGTCGACGCTGCGCCGCTCGCAGAGGTTATATCGTGGCGGGAGAAAAAGAGAGCCGCCTGGCGCGAATTCCGAAAATTAGCGCCGAGCGAGGTTTGCGGTGTGCGGTGCAGGGCGGACGTTTCGTTGCGGCCGGAATGAAATATCGGGGGTAAGAGGAGGGTCGTAGTGGCACAGGGACTTTGGGAATACGTGGGTGGTGATTTTTTTGTGGCTGTGGAAGGATCCGGGGAATTGATTATTGATAGGGTTTCTCGGTGTGGGGTTAATTATTTTGGTTATAAAAGTAGATAGTTGGTTGATCTTGGTTTTGGATGGTTCGTTTAGGATGGGTTACTTCATTTTTTTGGAGGTTTTGCTTTGTTTAATGAAGTTTGTCGAGCCGGTTACGAAACTTGCTTTGCAGAGTGATATATAGATAAAGTAAGTATAACATTTTATGTTTGGAAAGGGTCTAACAGCATCTTAGTAGACTAACTTCTTTTTGATAACAATTTGAGTGCCTTGTATACGCTTCGTCACCAACAGTATTTCATGTATGAAGACTGTTTCGTATTTTTAGTAAGACTTACAATGGAGAACCTTCTTCTTATTCATTAACATGTAACATTTCATTATTAAATAATAAATTGGCGCTATTAATATAAAAAATTAAGGTTAATGAATTTAAAATTATATTTAGTAGTACCCCGAAACTGGGTCACTTTAGCTGGTGAGATAAGTGTCATCCAATCATTCAAATACTTATAAGTGGTACATTGGTGTTCTGATTTTAAAGAAGTACTTTGAAAAGGTGCTTATACTAATTGAAAGTTATTTAAGATCTTTAAAAAGTTAAAAATTTGACCAAACTCATCTTCCTGGTTAAAGACATTCTAAATAATGTCATTATGTTGAAGCAATTAATATTTCATTCATAGTTTGTTCTAATGTTAAATAATCTAAATAAAAACAGAATGTATTTCATGATCGCTACACGGTAGCTGGATGAAATCTGATGAACATCTAATGTTGCAATAATTTTGGTAATGCATTTTTTTATTACCAACGTACCCAAATGTATTCCCCCAAATGTATTACGTCTTAATACATTTCTAATAGTATATTATGTAACAAGGGAATAAAGGCGAAGATTATTCCCATGTTGCATATAGAACTTTATTCCCGACTTAACTGTGGTCACTTTATTGACTTAAAAAGAAGGACTTCCGGTAAGAACTAGAATTCATTGAAAATGTAAATTATTATAGAGAAAAATAATTTTAAAAAATGCATTTCTGGGAAAAATAATTGTGGGGAAAGTAGATTTGCGGGAATGATATGCTACTATTGTCCCGCTTTTAAAATCAATAAAGTGGTCATTACGGTTGAGTCCAGCATAAAAATATATATTTATAAGAAAATATATAATAATGCTTGTTAAGAAATCCAATTCTAATTAAAAGCAATAAACCTTAGTAACCTAAGGTAGAAATTCAAAATAAGTATAATCATTTTTCTTTTTAATGTTATACCAACCGCTTGTGTAAAACTACTTAGATTCTGCAGGTGACATTCAAATCGAACAATATCGAGCCTTGATATACCGATACCCGCAGTATCAATAAAGCCCATAACAGCATTACGATATCCTATGCATCCGACATCCATTATCAACTGTGTCGCATCCTTTCACAACCAGGCGAGCGCCTGCATCGTCCATAAACCCTCCCGCGCACGAAGAACAAAACGCAAAAATAAAAACCTCACACACACACACGTAACCCAGCGAAGCGCGTATATAAGTTTCCAACAATCAAAACGAGCAATTCCCATTCCCATTCCAGCTTCATCGCAATATGGCTTTCGCACAGCCTACGAAGCCAATGATTCCGCCGAAGGGTGGGTGGGAGCAGCAAAACGCTCGTAAGGATGAGCTATGTCACTTGTGCTGCATCGGTCGTAACGAACTCGTAAACCATTCGCCGTGCAACCTAATCCTCGGCGACGCACCTCTACAACTGCGATTATAATCGCCGGAGCGAAATTGTGCCTGCGCGCCGAGCGCGGGGAGGACGATAAAACACAGTGTCCCCGTGAATAATCATAGCGGCCGCCAGTAGTTGTCGCAACGATAAAGCGCACAAAGCCGCTCTGCGATCCTGGGTGAGCAGTGTACGCGTGTTTCGAGATATAGGTTTTGGTTGGGAGGTGGTCGAGGTATTTTGTGTCTTTCGTTCTTTATATGTTCTTTTTTTTGCGTTATGATTGTTTTTTGTTTCGGAGGGAGGTGGAAGATAATTATCGGTCTTGCATCGATCGTTTTTGTAGAAGCATGTGAATTAGCATGACTTTAAATAATTTATCTTATGGAATAGAAAATAATTGCTTTAGGACACTTATACTCAATGCAGTTTTAATAAAAATGATTCAATATCAATTGTCAGACTTCTTGACCCAAATGTATGTTATAATATATGAGAAATATTATCAATACGCATATATATGCATATAAAATTACACTCATTTTACTTATTTATTAAATATTTTTTTATATTTCACTGACATCTAGGTATTTTTAAAAAGTTACAATCTCCTGGTGGTTTTATAAAGAAATAATGGGTTTTCATGTAATTACAGGCTTTTTGGCCATAAGAGCCCATGTTAAAAGTTCTATTTTCAAATATTTTTTCTCTTCAGTTTACTTAGCAATCCTACCCAACCAAAATTGCAATAGAATGTATAAAATGCTCACTTTCAGTGGGATTTTTATTTTTTGTTAATGATGGATTTTGAAAAAACGACGGAGCTACCTTAATATTCATTACCGTTATAGATAAATTTGCAAAATTTGCTGCAGGATTTCTGCAAAGTTCGATGCAGTTTTCAAAAGAACCTGGAGAACTTTCTGTAGGTTCTAATAGCCTTCAGGAAACTTTGCAGAAAATTCTGCAGAGAGCCTCGAGAAAATTCTGTAAGTAACTGGATGATAACACTTATATAAGGCGTGTCACTAATGCAAACAGGGTATTCAACGTTCTTTTAGTTTACAAATTCCTTAAGAATATATTTCTGCAGATCTATAGGTGAAAACATTGTTCAAAAACCCTGCAAAGAACCTTGAAAAAAAATTCTGTAGAAATTCCTGAAGCTAATCGTGCAGAAATTACTGCAAATAAGTCACCCCAAGCCTGTGATATTATTACGCTTTGCTCCATTTTCGCCTAAACTATTTTGTGTCAATATTAACATTTATCTCATCGGTCCAGTCAAAACTATCTCAAAGCATGTACAAAATAATCATCTTCGAAAATGCAAATCTAAAGATAACATTTACTCTGCAAATCCGTAACAAACGGTGATAAGCATACACAAGCACCATTCACAAGCTTAGAGCAAAATTGCGTTTACGGAATTCAGAGATTTTCCTCAATCAATAAATTCTAAAACCAACAAATCTAAAAGGCAAACCCAAAACACCACTCCAGCCTCTTACACCGCTCGCACCTCCTTCAATCCATCATCCACTGTCCCATATTTCTTACTTCCACATTCTACGCGGTTTATACCGCGCAAAATTACCACCCCCAAACATCGCTCTAGTACACACGCACCGAGCTCGCACGCTTGCGCGTGTCCCTATATACGTTATGTGCGGCCATTCATTTCTGGCACGCGCCTCGGCCTTGTTTGACAAACGCGTTCGCCACGCGCGCGCGTTCACGACCATCACGGTTTGTTATAGAACCGCCACTTTTGCTTAATTGATGCGCCACGCTCTCCCTGTCTCTCTCCCTCTTTCTCTTTATTCACCCTCGCCGTGTATGTGTGTGTGTACGATGATGTGTTTTGATTTTGACGCGATCATGTGTGCCTTTGCATTTTTTTCGAGGGTAGGGTATGTACTTAGGCGTGGTATATCGGTTACAGTGCTTTTTGGCGCTTTGATACTGGAGTTGCGTTTTCTTGTACTGCGAGTTTCGTAGTTTGTAGTAGACTCGGGGGCGGAGATGATTTTATTTAGGAATTATTTGTTTAGTTATTGTTTTCTCAGAGAAGAAGCTTTTTCTTGATTTCTATGAAGGGTCTCTACGTACTTCTAGAAAATCAAATTTTTCACCATGAATTGTTTTATCTCGAAAAATGCAATTAGACGAATCTAAGGTAAATCGCAGAAAAACAATGATTCTAATTTTCAATTTTCATTAGTTATTTATTGTATTAAAGTTTCTTACTAATCAATTTTTAAAACTTTTTGAAATTGATTATACCTTACAAATATAATAATATCTTATAAATTATTATGAAATTATTATATCTTTTTTAACATTACGAAATGAAATACCTAATAAACTATTATTATCTAATTAATTAAATTTTACGTTAATTTTTATTTTAATAAATCTTACTAACTATAATTGCGAATGCATAAGAAATATCTTTAATACCCATGTCTTAAAAAGTATACAATTATTTTCAAAACATAAAAGAATGTTGTCTTACGCAAGGAGCTCTAAAATAAGATGCAACAAATTTAAGAACACTTTTTTTCTTATTTCAAGACATGCTGAAAAGTTTATTATTTTAAGAAACATATTTTCTTAATTTAAGAAATTTGGTCACATTTTTTACATTTGCAAAATATGAGGTTAAGTTTTGGACTCTATTGGTTCCTTTCAGATTCTACAAAACTTCGAATAAAGAATTTTACTATATTTTGAACGACATTTATTTACTTATTTCAAAAATATCGCATGGTCTTGGTCTCGCGTAACTCTACAAACTTCGCCGAAGTCAACAGTTTTGTGAATTTTGTGGCGACCACGAGATCGCGCGAAATAAGTAAATTTTTTTTCTTAATATAAGTAAGTACGTTTCTTACTTTCTTATTTTAGAAAAGTTTCTTATCTTAAGTAATTTATTTTTCCTAAAATAAGTAATGCATTCTTATTTTAAGTACAGATTTTTTTAAATAAGTAAAATACGGGATTTCGTTTACGTAATGAATATGTTAGTTGCACACTTCTTTTATAATAAATAAATAAGACATAATAATAAGAAATATAAACACAAAAAGTTCAACAATTATGAAAGCGTTAAAAAATTGATTAAAACTTAAAATACATGATTTATCATATAATGTAGACGTTTAAAATTATAAATTTTTTGTTATTTTAAATTATGATGAGGTAGACATGTATATGCACATAGTTTCTGAAAGAAATAAATTGTGTTGAAAATATAAAAATTGCCTCGAAATTTACACTCCTATAGAACATTAATGATCGTTGAATCATTCTGTTTGATAGAAATTCGTTAAATATTTAAATAAGCTAGATACAAAGATTAATGATTTTAATTAATAGGGCACAATTGATGATAACTTTTTAATGAATAGAGTGCAATGGTAGGTAGCAGCATCTTTCATTTGATATCAATTATTTTCATTGAATTTACATATATCGACTGGACTAGGTTATTTAATTAAATATATATGAAGTTCTGCTTTTAACAGCAGGGCTGACTGCTGTTTAATATTAAAATGAAGCAATATACAGCAGAATTTCAAGTTTACGTCAGTAACACACGGAAACGATAAAATAATACACGGGACCATTGGAGAGGATGCTTATAAATGTACGCATATAAAATTGAAACTGTCACTGGCTGTTATCACCAAGCAAGTATGCACAAGTGTCAATTAGATTATCACACTTGATGTTCCATTTACGTTTATCCAATATTAATAATTTGTACTAATTTAATATTGAACTTCCTGCGAGTGATCCTTAGATATCTAACTTTTTGAATAATACATTCATATTTTAAATTAATGAACTTCATTAAATATGCACAAACATAGCGAAAATCTCCCTACTAGTAAATTTTAAATAAATCCATCCTTAGTGCTTAATTTTCTATTCATTTACGAGATAACGATAACTAAATCAAAAGGTGTCCAAATAATTGCAATTCTAAAAATATAACGTATCGTACAGAAAAGTTTATTTTAACAGGTATAAAATTCAGCATACAGAAGCATAAAAGCCTACTCCCCTTATCAATGAACCAAAAAAAAGCAACTTGTCAGCCAGAAACCAAGTGAATGAAATCGATCATAACTACTAACCCGTCCGATCGCACACGTACGTTTCGCAATCGTCGCATTACACAAAAAAGCCATTCATAACTTCTCTTTCATTCAAGCCACACGAGCTCGCTGATTCTGCACTTAACGCGCGAGACACTCATTGATCGTGTTGTATATCGTATATGTATACCCTGACACGCAGAAATTCGTCGAGTTTTGCAATTGTGTTTCCTGTTTCCTGCGTTCGACTTTTTCCTTTTCCTCGCGAGCGCGCCGTGTAAGACATCGCTGTGAGCTTTCGGTGTAACGCAACTGGATACACGTCCTCTCTATACCCGTGATGGACGAAGATTCGTCAGCGGAATTCTCGGAAATGCACGCATCAGACGATCGACTGTGCCGAGGATGTACGATGATGAGGATTCGGTCTGCGGAGGTTAGCAGTTTTCGCATTCATTCGTAACAGATTAAAGTGGATCAAAGACGTGTTGGTTGATAATTTTTGGTTGTTCGGATTGGCAAACTGCCTGTACATTCTGTCGACAAAAGTGGCGACGAGAATTTACTTGTATAGACGGTTTTAAATATAATTAAGTTATGTAAGTTACGCGAGTTTATTTATAATCAGAAAGTAGAACGAATATTTTATTATTACTTAAGAAAAACTTAAGAATGATAATAATATTTTGCTTTTAAGGTCAAATAACTTCTTAAACCTGTAATAGTTTGTAATTTTCGAAGTGAATTTGATTTTGTCACGATCTTTAAAGATATACATCGAGTTTTTTAAATTCTTTTCGGTAATAATGTTTGTATTACTTCAAATTATAAAATAAAATAGTATACTGCCATAAAGGTTATAGATTATATATTAATTAACCTTTTCACAAAAACTCGATTTTATAAATTAATTATTTTGCTTATCTGGTCAATAATTTACCTTGAAGCTTTGCATGGACATATATATATATATATATATATATATATATATATATATATATATATATATATATATATATATATATATATATATTGATATTATCAATAAAGCACTTAAATTTTATACATTTCTTTTGGTTTTCATTTGCTGCAAGACCTGTTTTTAAAAGTGCAGCGATGTCGTTGACAACGAATTAAAGGGATTTACGATTTGACATGCGCGTGCGAGACTCTTCTCCGCTCCCTTCTTTCATTCTCTCTCTTATAAGTTGCGCTGCGCGAGACATCAGTTGGCGAGAGAACCGGTCGATTTGATTTATCGCAGCGCGTCCTCGCGCGCCTTTTCGACACCCTCGCACCCCTTTTTTCTTCGTTGCTGCTGTGTTTGAAGCTGATGCTTCGTGATGTCTTGTCGGTTGTCTCTGGTTAGGTTGTGAGAAAAATTGCTGTGTATATTGTGCTGATGATGAGGAGTTTCTTAAAGTTCTGTTGCAAACGTTGTTCTGGGCTATTAATCTTTGTTTAGGGACGTGATTCAAGAGAATTAATAGTTTGATGTATTGAGTAAAATATATTCATGTTTAAAATAAAAATTAAATAATATATAGTTATTAAATAAATAATAGAATGTAATACATTGCATAATTACTTTTTTATTTTACAATTTGATGCTGTTACATAAGTTACCAAATATTATAATTTATTTAATTATGTAAAAATGCAATAAAGCCATGTCTAAATAAAAAAATGTATAAAGCATCATTGATGAATAAATTATTAAATTATAGTATTCTATTATTTATGAAATAATTATATAATTTTGTGAGTATTATCAAAAATAAGAATAACGCCACACTCACACACACACACACACACACGCACATATATACACGCACACACATACACACACAACCATACAGACATACACCCACTTTCTAAAAAAGTGTTTTTTTGATTACTAATGTCTCAAAACAGGTTTTTGTAATAATTTTAGTAGAACTTGTTTTTACCATCACAAACCTTTCTCAATGCACTTTTTTTAAATAAACAAGTACAAAGCATGAAAACATCAAAGAGTATACATTTTATGAAAATTATTTAGTTGACAGAAAACTTTGTCGCGAACAGCCTTTAGCTGACAGAAATACGTATTTTTCTCTCAGAGAAAATACGAATTAAAACTTAGATTATATTCTAACCAGTTGTTAAACACAACGCGGATAGAAGATACCTGAGTTTTATTCATGTTCTTGGCTTATAGTCAAAATAACACAATTTTCTACCAAGGTATCGATTATTCGATTACCTTCTAATTAAATACAACCCATTAGACTCCCACATCGATGGGGCCAGTTATCAACCAAATCCACCTCAAATCAACCCATACACCTCAACCAACCCAATCTACTATAGTCGCGTCATTACACGACCAAAGAACGCAAAAGTAGGTCCCCTCGGAGCAGTCGCGTATACATCGCATGCACGCCACAAGCTCGATCTCTTTCCTCTCTCTCTCTCTATCTCTACTGCGGCTCTTTCTTATACGATTCACAGATATATATATATATATATATATATATATATATATATATATATATATATATATATATACGAGAAGTAGTGACCCGCGGACCGCCGGGTTAAATTCCTCCACGTATAAGCCCCGCCGAGCGCCGCGTCGCTTATACACGTATACACAATGCGAGTTATTGCTCGAGGGGGTATCGCATCGCGGCGCGGCGCGTGCATATGCGCGACGGCGCCACCGGCGCTAGGGCGCATAAATCCTGGCCCGGCGAGCCGCCGTGCGCCTGGCTAAAGAAGTAGGTAAGAGAGTGAGAGAGAGAGAAGAGAAGAGAAGACTGGTGCACCCTTACACACACCGAAGTATACGATGTACTGACGAAGTCGAAGAGGAATGTTAAGGACATATCTCTTTTTGTAGCTTTGGGATTTTCGTTGTTAGTAATCTAAACGAGGTAGAAAATTAGAAATTTAACGGAAGTTTATTTTACTGTTTTTAAGATTTGAGATTCTATCGCTTCAAATTTATTAAGATTGCACCTGTTAGAAAATTACAATATAATTTGTATCCAATTTTTACGATTTTAATAAATAACAAATAAATTAAATAAAACCATATTTATTTTAAATTTATCACGTAAAATAAATTTGTATTTTTAAATATCAAACATGAAATAGCTCCTTATATACATATACAAAATTGGAAAATGCACTACTAACTTTTTTGAAGACCTTTTATGTTATAAAATAATAAAATTTGCATATATTCTTGATAAAAAATAATTATTTGAACTAATTGTATAAAGCGTAATGTTATTGATTATTACATAAATAATTTGTATAAAAACAACTAATTTGTAATAAAGATACACAAATTATGTCTTTCATGTGATAACGTCTTCCTTTGATGTAAATATATCATGCATGGATTATTTAGACGTTATTTGTAAATGTTCACCTATTTTTCAATATTCTATTAAAACATGTACTAAAATTTCGGGTACTTGAAAATGTATAACAGATTTTAGAATTTTGAGACGAGAGCACCCTTAAGAAATAGTGTAAATAAATGTTAATAATTGAATAAAATAAGATTTTAATAATTTCTAGTGCATTGTGTACTATAAGTATTAATTCATTGATCCAAAAACACCCAAAAAAGTTCTCACGTCCTTTATTTCATACATTCATTATTTCACACCATCGACTTGAAACCGAACAAATTATCCTTTTACAGCCTTACACAAACGACGACCACTCTCGAGTCAAAAGCCAACGTCGCTACCACCGCTGCCTTTATCGCTATCCAATTAAACAGTTTATACCCTGCTGTCGCTCCATCCTCTACCCCCTAACCTTCCGTAGTTCCGTCAGCTGCGTGCACAACAAAGTGAAAGCTCGAGCCCCGTCCGAGGCCCCCGAAACCTTTAATAAGACGTACCTGCGTCCGTAAATCCTCCGTCGTTGCGTCTCTCCAAAACCCATGGCGACGACCGAGCTGATTTTATCCTCGCTCGACAAACACCAAACTCGCATTAACATCCCCATTCGTATACCCCCGACGCGTGGCGCCGCTGGCGCCTGTCTTATCGGCCTGCGGCAGGAGACAAAAAAAAAATATGTCGGTCAGTTCCGCCCGGAGTGGCTGCAACGCGCGCACGGATGCGCATGTACCGTGTAAGTCTAGGATTCCAAGGGTAACATGGCGATGGCGCCTTGATGGACCTGGACGATAAGATGCGAGGATGTCGGCGATGACGGGACGGTGTTTTTGGCTCAATGAGAGGCTTTGGTTCGGTGAATGAGGCGCAAAGCTAAAAGAACAAATATGGCTGGTATTCATTGTTAGAGAAATTGACGTTGATGGTTCTTTGGTTTGCATTCTACTAGATGATACTTTTGTGTATTCTAATATTTTATTTTATTTTTTGGATATCTGTAAATTTTAAAGTACCTATAGATTAGATAGATTAATATGCTTAATTGATGCTTTATTTCGATAAAAATAAAAATAAAAATAAATAAAAAATAAAAAATACAGGTACATTGATCATATTACATGACTTAAGGTAAGATTCTGGTGCGTTACGTAGAAATTAATAAAGTGGTCTAATTTTCACAATTTCAGAAGAATTAATGACTTAGTAAAATTATAACAGGTACTGGTTATATATGTAATTAATAGTACATTATATGTATCAAAAGTACTAAAGTCACTAATCGATTTTTCTTCGAATACTGATTCTAACCAATAATGAACATTTATCAACCCGGTGAACCGCTTTGAACCATTATATATAACTATAGTTTGGATATGAGAAACAATTCTTATTATCAAAGTAATTTACAATTTTATATACACTATTTATTTATAATATATATTGTTGTATTAAATATTCATATAATCAGTATCTGGTAAAATTATAATATGTAATGTACTAACTTTATGTAAATTAGACCACTTTATTAATTGCTATAAAAAAACAGCATAATAAGTTATAAAGCACATATTAAACATTTTAAAAGTCAAAGTTAAAATAAACATAAAATATAATTAAGAATCATGCAGTAAAAGCTTGCAAGAAAATGAATGTTAAACACAGAACGAAAAAATTACATTAATGAAACGCAATATCGAACAAACTGTGGAATAAACAACAAACAAATCGAAGCATAAAAGTATAAGTATTTAAGTATATAAGTATCATCCGAGTATCATCAGTAAATGGTAAGCCTTGGAATGTTTTTTTAAGGTCAACAAGCAGTGCTTTGTACGCTTTGTACGCCATAATGTTTTTGATTTTATTTAAAAACAAAAAACATTTCACAATGCTCGAAAAAGAAGTCACCCTCGAGGAAATGTTTATTATAAATGTTCTCTATAAATAATTGTATACATCTACTTAATATTATTTTTATTTGATTGCTGAAAAAAGGAACGTAATTGCATACGTTTTAGCATCTCATAGTATATCGCACGTCCAGAACAAGAATAGGATTACCCAAAATTCTATGTTTTTATAAATGTATGCAAGTTACGTAAATTTTTCATGAAGTAACATTTTTTACAAGAATTTTATTATTATATTGTAGTTTCCCAACCGGTTTAAAATAATATTAGAAGTGTATGAAAGGCTTTTAATTTCGTATGAGCCGTTTCTATATAAAAATCTAGTTAAAAATGTTTTGAGCTGTCATAGTCTTGCTAAGAGGGTGCAATATGAAAATAGTTACAATCATTTACTACAGACTTATTTTACAGTTACATAAACCAAGCAAAATAGCCAAAGTGTGCATCAGAATAAATCAGTTTCAATCTTTAAAATAAATTAACCCTCAGATCATAAAATATCACGCCCACAGATCAATGAATCTCATACAATCCAATAGCAACATTCAGCATCACCAAAACCTTTTAACATTCCTAATCCTCGAAACATTCGTTCAACACATCCACCAATACATCTCCCGTATCCTCCTCCAAGTCCAAAAACACCAAAGCCCTAACGACACATGAATATTCAAACAAAAGAAAGATCCTCTC
Organism: Gastracanthus pulcherrimus; assembly: GCA_949152435.1. NCBI lineage: Eukaryota > Metazoa > Arthropoda > Insecta > Hymenoptera > Pteromalidae > Gastracanthus > Gastracanthus pulcherrimus. Next base: position 24,367,404 of record OX424575.1, on the reverse strand, counting down.
TATCAACCAACACTAACCTCCTAATGAAAATCCATGTTCATCCTCCCAAAGTCCTCTCTCCCCCTGACATACTCACAGACTTCACACTGCCGTACATCCACATCGACCAAACGACTCGCGGTACAGACACAACGCCGTAGCTTATAAGGACTTTGAATTATACCCTGGGCCGAACACGCGCGCAGACTGACTCTCTTACACACGGCATTAACAGTGGCGCCTTGATGGACTGCGACGATAAGACGCGCAACCACTCGCAACGGGGTTGTGCGCCTCGTATAATACAGCTCTCGTTGTCGAAAAGAGCTGTGCGCGGCAGAGTCTCTCTACTCGGCCTGATGGCCTTCGCGCATAATACTCGGCCTCCGAGTCCCCGTGTGGCGTTCGGGCCCAAGGCCGTATCGGCTGAAATCTGGATGTCGGAGGGACATACAGAAAGAGAGAGAGGGAGTTCGCAGTCGTCGTTTTGTCGCATGCGCGCGACCGGGTAAGTTATGGCCGGAAGTATTATCGGGACTTGGCGGCGCGCGGTCAGTGGAGCTGGAGCCATTGACTTGGGTGTATAGGTAGGTATGTGTGTTTCTTTTTCCTTTTTTTTCGCTTTCGTTTTGGAGGTGGGCTCGTTCGAGGACTGACTTATGGTGGGTGGTGGCGAACGGTGGCTTCGAGATAGGACCGGTGTCGTGTAGTAGTTTTGGTCTTTTTGATAGTGGGAGAGCTGAGTGTTGGGATGTACGTATTGCGTATTTAAGATTGGGGGTGTGGTCCAGGTGTTGGAGATATGAGGATATTTAGTGAATGTTGTTGAAGAAAAAGTATGAGTGATAGAGTTCGTGAGAAATAGAGTATGTTACAATATGAAATGGAAGAATATAGTATAAATTTATAAATCTGCAGTTGTATTTTTTCGGCACGAACAATTTGAAGGGACAAAGACTGATATTTAATGAGAGTTGCGTAATGATAAACCATTTGAAAACTGTTTGTATTGTTACAAACAAAATTAAAAAAAAAGTTTATACGTACACAATAAAAGAAATGTGCAGTGGCTGCTTCTAGCCGAGGCAGAACATAACGAAAGAAGAGAATAAAAAATCTATTTTTAGTTTCAATTAACAGAAATCAAAACTGTTTGATCATGTAACGTATTTATTCTTTGAATGTAAAAACAATAATGATGCGTAATATTTTTATCAATAAGCAAAAGTTTATCTGTAATACGTTTTATCTAATTATTACAAACATTCTTGTATTTAGTACAAATATTTCTATTAAATTCGATCCATGTTTGATTTCTATAATTCATATTTTCATGCAGAAATTTATATTATAATAGAAACATATTATATCTATTCATATTCATAGAATTTTTCTGCATTTCATGTCCTACTTACCAAGGTGCAGTAAAGATATATATTTATTTGTATATGAGTATTTTTAAATATAGCATCAACAATTTTACCTATCATTTTATGTCAATAAATAATTATTCTCCAAAATTTTCCATTTTTATTCTTGCGACTTAACTTATTGCAATTTTAATACATTTAAAAGAAGTCACAGCCGCAATTAAAATGCTTAAAAAGTCCTTCGAAATTGAACTAATTATATAAACAATACAATAATATAAAAAAAGATATATATATTATTTATGTATTAAAGACGTAACTTTATATACGCTGGAAATTCGAACTAAATTACAACGAAAATAGGACGTCGTATTCATAGAAATGAATGAACCGAACCATTTTATCAAACAACTATAAGTTAAAAATACAAATATTTCAGAAGTCCAAGATTAGGTAACTTTTTTTCGGCAAGCTCCACAACACAGGATGCATCTATTACTCATTATTCACCCAATCCCCTATAAATATCTGAAAAATTTTCATTCAGTCGTCGTTATATACATATACCACCTCGCTTTATAAATATAATGCGTCATTATTATCCCATTCGATCAACTCGGTTAAAAAAAAGATCAAATCAAGATAGTAAAATATGCCATCGCATGCGCTAATTCAATCTAATTTAATCCCTCCATTCAATTCGACGCGTCTATATTGCACGCGACCATCGTACAGCAACTCCCTAAAAATACCCGTGTAAATTGAAGTATCGGCAAAGCGATTCATGGAATCCTTCATTCATTTCCTCCGGTCTAGTCATTCGCCAAACTCCACTATCACTGTAAAGAACATAACTGTGTAAACTCACTGCGCGTTAGTACGTATATTTATCAGCCAGTCTCCCCTACTTCACGTCAATTGATTTTAGGTACCTATCCAAAATGACTTATCAAGTAATGGTTACTAATAAGTCTCCTACTCAAATAATACAGTTTTTCCATTAGTCATACACTTTCAAAACATAATTCAATAATGTAATTATTCAATAAATTGTTATAAATGTAATAAAAATTTGACAACTTCTCTGACGTAATTTTAGTGTTTTCTATTTCAACGTGAATGTAGTCTTTTACCATGAATTCATATAATAGTATAGGGAAGAACGGGAAAAAGTGAAATGTGAGGCAGTGCGGGAGGAGAATTTTATCGCACGTTATAAGTATAAATCTATTTTTCTGCGGATTTTTCTTTACAACTTCCAAGAATAGTGACTTGTATAATAGAATTTGAACTAACTTTATGTCAGGTTAGTTATTAAAATTTACTTCATTTAAAAGCAGTATAACTTATAATCGTTTTTACGGCTCACCTCAATAAATCATATTTAATGCTTGTCATTTATTTAATAAACTATGCGATATAGTCAGAACCATTTTAGAGATATCAAACCACTTTCAATACATTTTTTCGACCGAATAAGTACCTTGAGTACTAAAGGGTTAAAATATCTGTATGGTTTAGTGGTACTATTCATTTCAGCATTTCTTACATTGATCAGTTATTTCATTTCTAAATCATCCCCGTTCGCACACCTACACAAAACCCGACTAGCAGCAACCTCGATAAAAACCGCAAATGAATCGAAACTGCGCACACGCCATTCCGGTCGACCGCGGACAATCAAGGACGCGTCTAATTAAGACGCTCGCAGTGTGTGCGACGGCGCAGAGGCGCGCGATTACCCTTTTATCGTCGACTCCGCGTGATCGTTAACCGGATCCGGCGACTATTAGTGGCTTCCCCGCGAGGCTCGCTCCGCGCAAACCTAAAACGGCACGAACGCCAAAAAGAGAACGAAGACACGCGGATGGTAGAAGAAAAGGAAAATGAAGGTCCAAAGTGGCCCGTTAAAGACCCGAAGCTCGCACGTGTGTATGTGTGTACCTTGCGGGGGGTTGTGTGTACGTCGCAAAAAAAAAGAAGACAGTAAAGGGGGTAGTTCCATCGGACGCCAAAAAGAAGGTAAAAAGAAGCTGGGCTAAAGCGAGACAAGGACGGATCGTTAGCGGAAAAACGATCAGAGGCGGGAGAAAAATGCAGCGCGGCAGTCCCCTCGCGGACGAGGAAAAATAAAGAGCGAGACGAGAGTCTACCTCCAGGTTAAATGTGTGTGTGTGCAGCAGAGACGATCCATTAACCGAATCGAATGAGCCGCCCGCTGGTCCCCTAATTAAGGCTATTTATCGGAAAACCCCGGGCTAAACGTTGAAAAAAGAAGGAGGGAAGTCGCGTCGCTGCTGTACTCTTTTCACGGGTGGAAACTGAAAAGTTGCGATGTCGATATAGACGGGCTTTAAGCATTCGTGAAAAAAGAAAAAGAAGGACCGCTGCACGGCATTGGATATTTAACTCTCGAAGCTGACTTATTCTTCTTTTTGTCGAGAGATATATCGCTTAACGCTGCATGACGGAGGAGGCTTCGCTTTTTGGGGGGGCTGCACTTTGGGAGAGTGTGTAATTGTATGGGATTCGGGCTCTCAAATATTTATCGGATAGCGAGCGGCCGGTTTGCAGGAGCGCGCGAGATATAGTTAGGGGGTCGCTTTAAGCTGGACACGGGAGGCGTAATGAGAGACTCGTTTATTCTTCTTTGCTGGGGAGTTTGTTTTACTTTCGGGATGCGGGAGATTCGCAGCTGTAACGGAAATTGCAGGTTGATGGATGTAACAGTTGCTCACAGGTGTAAAGAATAATTGAAACTTTGCTTGACAATTATACTGTGTACTTGAGTCATACAAATCATCAGGATAATGAAGCTTTAAGAATTAGTTTTATAGTAGTAATAATACACAAGTAGTCGACCACTTTAAGCTATATAGCATATTACTTTTATTTATTAGAAATTTTTATAAATCAAAATTAGAAACTTTAATCCTTTAGTGTTCCGAGTGACATATACGTTCATTCACCTTCAAATACGTGTATCAGTTTGATAATCTATAAAAAATATTTCTGAAACATGTGAATTGATTATTTGGATGGAGATTCAATTACTGGTACCACTAGATTCAGATCAAAATATAATTAGCTTCCTCAATATTCAAAATGGCGATGACATATTTAATATTGGCAAAGCAATCTATTTGAATAAATGTTAATATGTGTCCCGTGTTACAAGTAACGAAGTTACTATAAGTTACTTTGCTTGTAACTTTTTATTTAAAAAAGTTACTTTAATATAATTGCTTGTCACCCTGTATGTACCGCATTTAAAACATAAATACCTAAATCCAAGACCCACTTCAAGGACAAACATTTTCAATCTATAACAAATGCTTAAATAAACTTATATAATAAACTCTCTTAATTATTAAAATAATTTTTTTTTACTTTTACAAGACACTTTTCTACTCCTTTTAAAGTGAATTACTGGTATAAAAACATAATTATTAGTCTTATTTTACGATAAATTATTTATTTGTATTCAAAGTGCAGAAATAATCAAATAATGAACTATAAACGCAATAAGGCTGCACGAGATAATGACAAGATGATATTTTTGATAATATTTTCTTGGTTTCGAAAAAAAGGTCGATAAATCTCTCGGCAGTCTTTTTTTGGTTTTGAAGAAAATTACCTCGTCTTATAAAGTCTTAGTTTTTGAGTTAACTCTTATCTATTTTGAGTTAACTCTTAATTATTTTCAAAGTCCTGTCATACCAAAGTCTACAGCATTAAATTTTAAATTATGCCAGTATTTGTCGAAAAGTGTTAATAAAATATTTCTTGTTAATCTTGATAATGTCACAAGAAGAGTGCATGAGATGCGGGTTTGAGAAGAGTTTTTGGCGCCTAAAAGTCAACCCCAGTTTTGGCTAATGAGCCCGTCTTATCGAGATATAGACAATTATGTCTCAAATATCCATCTTTTAGTGAAAAAATGATACCTTTACATCAGATCATATCACTGCAAATTTTACTCAGAAAAAATAATCCAACTTAGGTAAAAGTAGACAGAAAAAACTTTAATTCCTGCTTTGCAAATATTTATTTATTTGAAAGTAACACATAATATACTCATGTTCTATCCAGATATAAAGTCAATGCTGGCTTAGAAGGGTCATTTTAATGAAATGATATAACTATAATTAATCAAATATTTGCAAGCTCAGGTTTATAATTACATTAAAAAGACTCTTTTCACCCAGCGTTGACTTGATATCTGAATAAAACATTAGAATATATAAGGTTCTTTCGACGGTTTTTTTTAATTTATTTGAAGTGAATTTTCATAATCAAATAGGGCTACGTAATGGTTTAGGTCAAATTGCAAAAGATTACTTCAAGTAGTTTAAAAGAAAATGGAGTCAATGAAACTTTCAAGTTACCCATACACAAACATTTATTTATTTGAAAGTAACACATAACTTTCTAAAAAGTAAAATCTTGCCAAGTATAAGTTTCGTTATTACCCACAATATAAATTAAAAGAAATACGCTACAATTAAAATAGTAAACATCAACTAATATTCTATTTTTAAAATATTTCTATTTTTTCGAGAATATTAAGAATAAATTTCCAGTCTCTGGAAAAGTTGTGAAATATATAAAAAATACCTTTCTAAGAAGTAAAATCTTGGCAAGTATAAGTTTCATTATTACCAACAATATAAATTAAAAGAAATATGTTATTACAAAAATAAGACGTTCAATTATGAATTTCATGAATACGCTACAATTAAAATAGTAAATTTAAACTAATATTCTATTTAAAAAATGATATAGTTTAAAATATTTCCATTTTTTACTAATTCTGATAATCTCAAATGAACGCTAAAGAAATTAATTAAATCGATTAACAAATTGGCAAGTATTATATTTTTATTTGTAAATCAATGTCATTTTTGTATGAATTAGTATGAAGTATACAAATTAATAATACCTTTCAAATTTAATATTGTAAGACATTAAATATGACATAAATACATGTTGATAAGAAATACGTCAAAAAGTCGAACGTCAAACACTGATCTATAATACTCTCGCTACATGTAGTGCGCATATGGCAATTAATTTCTATTATAGGTAAGGTAACTGAAACTTTTTGAAATCAAGCCAATATAATATTACGGACAAACAGTTTATACCTTATCTAGGGCTTTGACTTGCTGCCGTCGTTAATTGCTACGAACGTTAGGTAACTCGGGCACTGTTCGAGGTTATTTTTCCCAAACTCGAGCAATGTTCCAGGTTTAACTGTAGTTCAATATAAAATACAGTGCATTGACGGTCTCTTTAATTTCGACATATAAATATGAACATACTTGACGGACCCGTCGTCTCGAAGTCTATCGGCGGACTACCTACCTTGTTTAAGATCAATTTTTGATCATAAACATCCAACGTGTATTACTCAATATTTTTATATTTCATTCAGTTTATTCTTTTATAATAAAACATTATTGTTTTTATTTATGTTATTTTTCGTCCTATATTATACACGCGGTGGATGCATCCCCAACCAGCCCCACACTATCCGGCTGTGCGGACCTAGTTGGGTGTGCCTTAGGTGGCATATCCTACATAACATAAAAAAAAAAAAAATCTATGATTTCGCTAACTTCTTTTACTTAGAAATATTACCTTCTATTCTACGAACACCGTAAACTTCGAGACGACGGGTCCGTCAAGTATGTTCATAGTTATATGTCGAAATTAAAGAGACCGTCAATGCACTATATTTTATATTGAACTACAGTTAAACCTGGAACATTGCTCGAGTTTGGGAAAAATAACCTCGAACAGTGCCCGAGTTACCTAACGTTCGTAGCAATTAACGACGGCAGCAAGTCAAAGCCCTAGATAAGGTATAAACTGTTTGTCCGTAATATTATATTGGCTTGATTTCAAAAAGTTTCAGTTAGCTTACCTATAATAGAAATTAATTGCCATATGCGCACTACATGTAGCGAGAGTATTATACTCGTAGATCAGTGTTTGACGTTCGACTTTTTGACCTATTTCTTATCAACATGTATTTATGTCAAATTTAATGTCTTACATTTGTATACTTCATACTAATTCATAAAAAAATAACATTGATTTACAAATAAAAATATAATACTTGCCAATTTATTAATCGATTTAATTAATTTCTTTAGCGTTCATTTGAGATTATCAAAATTAATAAAAAATGGAAATATTTTAAACTATATTATTTTTTAAATAGAATATTAGTTTAAATTTACTATTTTAATTGTAGCGTATTCATGAAATTCATAATTGAACGTTTTATTTTGGTAATAACATATTTCTTTTAATTTATATTGTGGGTAATAATCAAACTTATACTTGTCAAGATTTTACTTTTTAGAAAGGTATTTTTTGAAATTATTATCACTTTAAGAATATAAATATTAATTTTGTATATACAAAATGTTAAATAATAAATTATTTACAATTATTATCATGTGTTGCATGCATCTACTAATTATAAGAAGAATTGCATTTTGATAAATGAATGGTAATTGACATGTGTAGGTGTTTATATATTAAAAATACGTTTTTATTGGAAAACAATTTATTGAAAGCACTCTCTTGAGAATGTCGAGTATTATATAGAATTATTAATAACAATGTTTGACAACTATTTCGTAGAATAGCATTTTACATCATTTTCCGCAAATCCTCCATTCGTAAAAAACTTACAATCTTTTCTACTACAAGTTGAGGTGGCTGAATATTATTCATACTATAACTGAGTATATCAACCGCATTCTCCATCATCAATCTCTTCCTCGGAGCCTTATCAAACTTGTACTCAAGCGACAACGCAAAAGTTGGAAAGTTGGTCCGCAATGAATTTGATTCCATCATCTTCACCAACTTTGTATTCCTGGTGTAGACGACGACCTTGTCAATGTCGTCCATCAAAACATTAGTCAGACGTATTCTTCCATAGATGTGAATATCCTCCATCCTCGCGACCTTAGACTTGCACTGACTGCAGTACTCCTTCACCTCCTCTTTCTGATGGATCCACTGTACGTAGTCCTCGTTGACCTTTTTACCCAGGAATCTCAGCTTGGCCAGGTGCTGCACCAGAAGGTATGTTGCATCAGTGTCCTGAAAAAAAAACAAGTAAAAACACGTAAAAATAAGCAAAAAGTGCTCGCAATTTAAAAACTACGTACAGGATCGGGATAAAAAAAAATAGTATTTCATATTGTGCTGGAGGAGATCTCTCCTAAAATTTCAACCCGATTGGTCAAAAATTGCGTGAGATATCCTATCGCACACATGTTTCGCTAACGAAAATATAAGGCAAGCTTGGGGAGAGCCCTTTTTCGTCCTCGTGTGTCTCCAATACTCGTCTTTAGTTCGCAATACGCACTCGCCTTTGACTCGTATTGACTTACTATCAAGTAAACCATAATAATCTAGAATAGAATATTCAGTAAAAATGAATCCATATCATTTAAAAAATATCCCTACTTCACTTTTTGTTTCCAACGAATCCCACAAGGAAATAGGTTGAAAATGAAACCCAGCACAAATATTTACTCGACTACATCACAATATAAATAAGCTCTCACTGCAAAAAAAGAGAAAACAATAAGATACGTTCCACTTTACAGTCCGCCCTCCCAGCACTTAGCGAATATTCGATACTCCCGCGGAAGACTCGTCTATATCGTCGAGCTCGCTTGTTCCGCGCGGGCTGCGGGTCACTGCGACGTGCAGTCTGCACCAAGTTTCGCGAATATTCGCGAAGATACAAGAAGTCGTAACTTTCCGAGGGCGGGCGGGCGCATCCGCGCGCATAAAAGAGGAAGTGTGCAGCAGCGGACTCGCGAAACTCGCGCTATAGGGGAGAGCGAATAGGCTAACAAGCCGCAGGCGGAAGAGAGGAAGAGACGAAATGAAAGCCTCAATATCGGTGATTGCTGTGCGCCGCGCAAGACGCTCGAGAATTTCCTCGCGAAAGGAGAGACAGAGAGAGAGAGAGAGAGGGGGGGAGGCGAACTCTCCGATGTTGACTCTTGCTCTTTCGAGCTCTTATATACCCTTGTGGGATTCGTGTGTCTGTCTGGCTGGCTGTCTTTCTGTCTTTCGCTGTGCGAGGCGTACTTTTGCTTTCGTGCAGTTTGGGCGTAAGTGTGGTCGTGTATGTAAATTTTTGTAAAATTTGCAGTGTCAAAATTTGACTTTTTGTTTCACTTATTATAATTAAAAATGACGCAATTGAATTGGAGTGTACTTTATTTGCAATCAGAGTGAATTAGAATCTCAATATAATTTCATTGCTAAAAGCCAAGACCTAATTTTTATTTATGTTATTACTAAATAGGTTTTTCGTAACATTTATTTATGATTTACTCAAATGATATAAAATCAATGGCAAAATGTGATTTTAGACGCCATTAATTACTGAGAAGTATTAGTTAGAGGATACTAAATTAACGTAAATTAATTTTATCAAAATAATATTCTTTAAAATATTACAATTCCTAAGACAGTTAATTTTTTGTACGATAATTATTCAGTCACGTAATTAGTATCTAACACCTCTATCGGTGTATCCAGCTCCCACAGTACTTAGATCTTCTGGAGGTTCAGGAGTATCAAAAAATACAGAGAACTTAATAAAATTAAAAAATATAATTGTTTAGAGTATCACAAAGTTGCCGGAATTTTTTCACTATTTTATACCGCACATATTTTGAAGATATTTTAATTAGAAGTTTACCCGTTATACATGGGCTCTTATGGGACTCGAGTCATAAAAACAGATTGACATAGGGCGCGATGTGCGTAAGAATGCAGAGGCAATAATGAAAAACTACATACTTATTAAGTGAATATTTAGAAAGCTGCATGCGAAATTTCAATCCGTGTTACCGCATTTAATTTTGAGAAATCAACGTTAACGTAAACAAAAACTCAAGCTTGTAGGCTGCGCGTGGTTGGTACGCGTGGAGTGGAGCGGCGCGCGGGGAATGAAGGAAGTCTCTCTCTCTTCCCTGCACCCATTGACACTCCTTAATATAATATTTTTTAAATTTAATGATAAAGTCCAAGAACTCACGTGATATCCATTTGAATTACACACAAAATAACAAAATAAATTAAAATTATTGTAATTAAACAATTATTGCATAGAAAAAAGCTGTAAATTTTTTACCATATTTATAATTTTAGAGGTGATAGAGGATATATTTTTCAATTCACTGTTTCATAATTAGTAAAATAAACTACTGTTAAAAATAATGTTTCAGTTCTGTAAAACTATTCTGTAATTAAAACATTATCGCATAAGAAAGAAAAAACTGTTGAATTTTTATCTTATTTGTATTTTTAGAGATGATATAGAATATATTTTAATTCGTACGATTCATATTACTTTTCCCCTAAATGTCCTAATTTATAAGAGTTTTCAGAGATTTAACATAATGTGTATGCTCATATAAGTGTGCGTGCACTCGAGTGTGTGCTTCCAGAGCAATTCTCTTTTTCACTCCCTCTCTCTCTCCTTCTTTCTTCATCTTCATCCCACCCCTCCCTGAACCTTTCCGTCGCTCTCTATTAGCCGACTTGGCAACTTTTATGGAAATGCATCCCTAATATATCCGTTCTCCGCTCTCCGCGCGCTTGCTCGCGCTTGTGTTTGACGAGCGCGCCTCCTCTCCCGCTTGCTATATAACCTTATCTTCCGAGACCTCGTTCCACCTTCCGCCTCGGATCTCTTCTCATTTCTTCTTGCCTCCATACCGTCCTTCTCTCCTCCTCTTGCGCTTCGAATCTCTCGTTGGTTCTGGAGCTATAGCTGCGGAGAATCGCTCGAACGTGATTTTCCGCGAAAATAGCGCCGCGCGGAATGAATTGCCATGGCTGAAGCTGCTGCGGGAGAGAGGAAAGTTCAGGAGGGGCGGGAGGGGAATATGAGGTTCGTCAAAGCGAACGCGCGCGGAAAGAAAGGAGAAAGAAGCGTGGGAGAGATTGGATTTAGTATAGGGTGGTTAAAAATCAGTGAAATTTAGATGTAGCTTTTGAATTTGATGGAGGAACTATTTTGAAATAATTATTTTTGAGGGAATTTTAACTACCTTTAAAGTAAAGATTACATTGTCAATGTACTTTAGTGCGGAAATGAATCAGCGTTCAAGTCTTCAGATAATAAAACTGTTTGATTTTTAAAATTTTTAATCATAAACTTTGGCTTTGAGAAATTATACCTTTTTTCAATAAAATTTTTGTTCGACTGCCCACATTTATGATTATTAGTGTTGGGTAAGTTACTGTTTTAAAAATAACTAGTTAAAGTTGTCGTTACTGCATGAATAAAGGAACTAGTTAAGTTTTTATAGTTACTGCATGAAAAAATGTAACCAGTTAAGTTATCGTTACTTGAAAAGTAATTCAAAGTTATCGTAAACGTTACTTCTGTTCACCAAATTTTTTCCGAATAAAAAAGCATTGTTACTTTACACCGTATTATTATTCAAATATTAGAGAAAAAAAAATAGCTACTTATTTAAAAATTAATTGATATAAATTTTAGCAAAATAGCTTATTATATCTTAAATATATTGTTTTCAATTCAATCAGTCCAAACTCCAATGAATAGTTATTAACTTGATGAAACTGAAAACCTTTGTTTAAAATATGTCAAATTGATTTTATAAACTTGGCAGTCGGCATCTCTACCTACGTAATAAGGGAAATTGTTTTAAAATATACGTAAGAGTCGATTTTAAGGATAATTTTGGTGTAATGCATACCTGAATTTACGAAAATTTATTTAAATATACGGTGTGGTATATTAATTAGTAAATACTTTCGTTGCAAAATATAATAAACATACTTCATAATAATACAGCAATAAGTGTATTACTGTAATAAGATCAACCGCTGCCAATTCATTGGCCAAATTAGACTAAATTGAACATAATATTTTTAACATAAAAAGAAACAGAAAAGCTAAAACTCAAAAATCCAAAAATCCAAAAATAGCTAAAACAATACTATACTATACACTATATTTTTTATACTTAATTAGCAGATTATCCTACACTCGCTAGTAGCAATAACTGCTATTAATGTGCATGTACTACTAAATTAAAAGCAATTATGGCGAATGTGTAACTAAGTTCCGCCATTATTATACGAAATAGTGATTTTTACTAGACTATTTCCCTCCGTGTAGTCATATATTTTTTATTATAAAAATTATTTAAGAGCAAGAAAAGAGCCTATCCAAAATTTACGGTTGTAAAAGATTGATAATTTTATGCTCTTTTTAATCAATTTATAATAAATTTGTCATATTTCTAATATACCAAAAGAACAGAAAATCTAAAACTCAAAAATCGAAAAACGAGAAATCTTTATAAAATAAAAACAAGTCGTTGAATCTTGACATTTTGTTTGAATTTTGAATCTTCATTTTAAAACGTATAAAAATGAGACCTGATTGGTAAAACATGATCGCGCCGTTCTCGACATATAAGCGATCAAAAAAATATGTCAAAAAACACATAACCTTAATATCTCATAAAATAAATAATCTCAAGATTTTAAAAACATACAAGTCATGAGATAGTTAAAAACTACGTTTTGGTAAAGTTTCAGATAAAATGCTACCGATTTAGTTCAGTTACCGTCGGAGAAAGAAAATCGATTTATTTTACAAAATTATTTTTTTCTCAACAAAATAAAAAGGTTATTACTATACCAAAATTTGACTGAACATTCCTCTTTATATTCCTAATTATCTCAAATTTTTTCATAGATTTTCCGTTATATATTTCTAGATATAACCGTTTAGACAAAAAATGACGTATTCGTATATAACAAAAGAAGGGAAGAACTTTATCAAAACTTTCAGGTTGGAAAAGTTAGGTAATTTTATGCTCTTTCAAGTGCTTATTCACTGTATCAATGATATTATTTCTAAGGAATTAAAAAATCCGATAAACTAAAACTCAAAAATAAAAAAACCGCTAAAGAATAAAACGAATTGAAAGTTTCAACGTGTATATGCAGAGTAATGCTGACACACAAACACACACACGCACGTGCCACGCATGTATGCACACGCACATACACACACACATACACACATACACACACGTACTCACACACACAGACCCACACACATATTCACGCACGCACGTACTTACACACACACACACTAACGCACGAACACACACACATACACTCACGAACTCACACACATACTCACACACACACTCACGCTCGCACGTACGTATACACACACTCTCACGCACAAACACACACACATAGACACACGCGCACATTCACGCACTCACACATCCATACAGATATTTTCTGAAAACAGTGTATTTTGATTTCTTAAGTCTCAAAACATGTTTTTAGCGAACTATTTTTTTTATTATCAGAAAGCTTTTTCATTGACGAAGCAAAACTGGTGCTTATCACTCTATTCTCACAGTAAAAACATTGATAACCCTTCGATCAGTGTATACACGTGTTACGGTGTATACCATGTTTTGCAGTTTTCCGAAATTATAAAGGGTTTGACGAAAGCTTTTGACCCTGTAACCTTTTTTTGGTTTGATTATGCATATCGAGAGCTGAGTGGCAGAACTGATCAACTCGGAGCGCACTCGAAGAAGAGGTTAACTCGGAGCGCGCCCCAAGAGTAGATCAACTCAGATATCGCGTAAAAGACGACTTCTTTAGCAAATTATTCTTCGCTTTAATTTTTGCTTCTGGAACTCTAAAAAAATAGTAAATTGCTTTTTTTGCGGTCATATTCGTTCTCATATTTTTTTCGAGTTGCAGAAGCAAAAAATAAAGCGAGGAATAATTGACTAAAGAAGCCGTCCTTCACTCGATATCTGAGTTGATCTACTCTTGGAGCGAGATTCGAGTTAACCTTTTCTTCGATTGAGCGACGAGTTAATCGTTTCTTCCGCTCAGTCGTCGATATAATATTGCAATTAAATATTTATAATTAATTACTTAATGAAATCGAAATCAATCGAAATCCTATTTACATCCCTACATTTTAGTAATGACAAATTTTATAAAATCTTGTAATATATTGTATAATATTCATAAACACAGTACATTTTCCAAAATACAATTCTTAAGAAATGTTAAATTAGCTGAAGGTAGCTCTTTGATCAGATATTGGTCAAAATGTTGAATTTATTTTATTGTATTATAAGATAGTTAAACCCGTTCTTCAGCTGCAGAAAGTATTTAAATAATGATACGAACACTCTAACTTAAAAAAATAGCACATAGTTAAAAATACTTTTTATTAATTTTCGTAATTCTTTACGATTTAAATAATTTTTTACCTATGATCATTATTTTAGAGTATTTGTAATATATTTACGTTAAGGCTTTTTTAACCTTAATAGTCATTAATTAAAACTTTTAGAATATTTTTTTGAAAATATTTTGAAAAGATTTTGCTGGTTTAGTTTTTTTAAATTAAAATATAAAAACTCATTTACAGTAGTTTATATACTAAATGTGAGGTTTCTTTAAGCAATTTAAGAACAAAATTATATTTCGATTTTTTCCAACGTTAATGATTGAATTTTAAAAATCTAAACCAGCAGCTTCATTTTAGCACTTAAAATGTAACTAGGTAAGTTACAAGATATTTATTAAAGAAAGTAATGAAGTTACCAAAACGTTACAAGTAAAATAACTTAACTTCGTTACTTGTAACTAGTTACTACCTAACACTGATGATCTTACTATAACGTATTTTCACACGAGACGTCATTAATTAAATGTAACGGTTATCGTAGGTACTCCTATTACTCTCAAAATTTTATCTTACCCCCAGTTTCTCGAAATTGGAAGCCGTGGGTACATATCAATTATTATCTAAATTAATGTTTTACCGACTACCTATTTGATCTCAAGTGAGAATGTCTAATATGTATAATACATTTGAAACAAAATAACTCCTAATTGTAAACCCAAATTTAATAATTTTGATTCTCAATAGCTTGCGGTACATTAATAAAATTACAGGTTTTTATTACGAATATTATTTTTAACGGACATGACCACATTTAAATTTCAGAAAAGATAAAATATATTCAAATTTATTTTAAAATTAAATAATACAGAATGATTTAGTAGTACATTAAAAATTAAAATATATTGTCAATTTAATGTTTAATAAGATCTATAGATTCTCTTCAGATTATAACTTGAAAAATTAAATATTTCATAATTACTCTTCTGTTATTATAAAAATACAATCAAATATAAAAATGTTTAAGATAATTTATCAGTTCTATATAAAATATTTTACATAATTCTATTCGCACGACAAATTAACTTTACCCTCTCTGCTCACTCTAATCTGTACCAGTCATCGAAAAAACATGACTTCCACAAACGCCAACTCTAACACCCTAAACGGTTTATTCAGACTTCCCGCCATAACCCCGCAAGTTAATCTTAATTTCGGTAAACAAGAGTTTCAACAGGTACGCGCAAGGCTTCTCGCATCCGCGCTCATCCCGTGTAATCAGCCTCGAAAAGCAGGTACCCCGGCACCAACTCCTTCCCTCACCCCTTCGCTCTCCGAAGCCAAAATTCTCCGCGGCTTAAAACATCCTTCCACCATCCAGAGTTGCAAATACAAATTAGTAATCCGCTCTTTTTAAGCGCGATGCCGTGATGCACAAATCCGAGCGGTCAACTAGGACGACGGGCGGTGTGGAACTGGAAGAAGAAGAAGGCCCCCCTGCGGCCCATTGAGAGCCCAAGAGAGAGAGAGAGTTGCCCGCCCTGTGTTTACCCCGCGAGGACAAAGGTCGGAGACTTAGGTGGCAGCGCCGCCCCCTCTGCCGGACGATGTGGAGGACAAAGGAGAGCGATGATCGACGCTGGATTGTCAAGGTATATTATATAGGGTTACAAAAGGCGAGAAAAGGGGGGCTGGCTGGTGCCGGCAGAGGAGAATCGGCGGTTAGAGGTGAGCAAAGGAGGGCGGACTAGTGGGGAACCGCGGGATTTAGCGCTGCACGGGAGCTGGAGAAGGGTGGATGGTTATGGTTTGGAGCTGAGGTGTCTTGAGGGAGAAGACGGTGTTACCTATAATGTTTATGTCTCTTCTTGATAAAAAAAAAAAATTTGGTTAGAAAATCGTAGTTTTAAAATGTGTGCTATTACTTTGAATAGAATGCAGTTTGATTGTTAAAAGTACATAACAATCAAAATATCGCAAGCTATTTTATTTTAAAATAGTATATCTAGCAGGTACAGATTTATTGCAAATTGAATAGAAGATACGCTGACTTTGTTGTACTGTGCTTTTTCAAAGTAATGACTGGAAGAAGCCTTGCGATAAAACTGTAATATTTGTGTGAGATACAAATAACGACGTATTGTGAAATAATTAAGACATCGAGTTATAAGTCAATATATATGATCTACCTATATGCATCTCTATAAAGATGCGAGTTAGGCACTTAGATCTTACCCTAATTAGCAGCGTTAAGAATATAAATGTGTTGTAGGGCCCGTTCACGAATCTCGCGACGCATCGAGGGGGCGGGGGTAGCTTTTTGTCACAGATCGTCATGTTTAAGGGAGGAGATAGGGGTCCATCTACGTCACTAAATTGTTTATTTCAGTACACATGTAATGATGGGTTTTCCAAATTTATTACTGCTTTTCATTATAAATTATTCATTTATTCCCTTCAAAAGGTTTCGATTTCCAGAGTTTATCCATAAATGAAAGGGTTTATTTTCGGAACTAGTTACACGAGAAAAAAGTTGGGTTGACGGCTGTTCAGACACGCGCGCAGCAGCGCCACCATGATTTAGAATGCTCGCTCTCCCACCGTGAGCGAACCGCTCTCCCTTTTTGGTGAACCGTTATCCAAAACTCGTAGGAGAGCTGTTGTGCTTCTGCATTTAGGAGAACGTTTCTCCCAGAAACGGCGCGCGACTCCCTTGTATATGACGCGCATTTGTACCAAATCGCTGTGAAGCGGATGTTCTAGCTTTTTGCATAGCATAACTACCAGCTAGTACAACGGCTCTCCCAACCTTCTTTCCGTGTACTGTTTCTCACTATTATACAGTATTTAATTTCTATAAAAGGGTTTGCTGTTTACTCGACTTCTATCCATAATTGTACATTACACCTTTCATTGAAAGATTTAATAAATTTTGCGGATATTGATATATGGCTGATTCCGCCGTAACTTGCCCACTTTGCGTCCAGGCCTGTTAGACCGTTATACATTCGAAAGAAACATGTCCAAAAGTCAAATTTCGATATAAAACGGCACTCTATGCAGAAATAAGGTAGGGAAAAAAATTCCTCCATGTACATAGTAGACTATATAATTAATAATATACATTTGTATTGGTTTTAAACTCAAAATTTGTTAATTACCATTAAAGCAAGGTGCATACTTTTTGTCCAGCAGTTTGCAATAAAATATTGATGATAACAGTATCTACACCAAAAAGCGCAGTGGTTTGCTATAATCGACCATCCTGACGGTGGATTTACAAACTATATATTATGACTCATCAAACGTATCTGGAAAGAGATCTAGGAATTCAAAATTTCTGCGAGTATAAACAGTTTTCTCACTTTAGATTTCCGTAAAAAGCAGTAGAGGTCAGTCCCATAACCCAACTAAATTATTATGTAGCTACTGTTTATTAGACATTTTAGTACAAGTAAAAAGAGTTTTTTATTACTTAATAATAAAGTACATAAAACATATTTGGAAAAAGTTCGTATGTTAAGTCTAGGAATTATGAGAGCAGTTTAAAAGTAAAATTTCGGTTCCATAACAGGCCAGTTACGTAACACCGTATCAAAATAAATGGCATTTTCAATCATTTTCATAAAAAACTAATAAAACCACGTGATTCTACGTCTTAAAGTACATACAAAGTCATACGAAGTTAACTCTTGCAAATTCAGTAGAATCATTGCAGGTTGGTGGAAAAATGGACAATTTTCACTCATCCGCTGGTTTTATGCTTGTTTTGGGCAAGTTACGACGGAATCACCCATATGCGTATATATCTATAATTGCTTAATGAAATTGTAACGTGTACATGCTTTACACACTGATACATGCATAAAAACACACACATATACACACACCACATCCACATCCATACGCACACCAACACCCTCACTCATACGCACACCAACACCAACACCAACACCCACACTCACACCAACATATACATACACACCCACACCCACACCCATACACGCAGTCACACACACACGCACAGTCACGCGCGCGCGAATAAGGACATGATTTGGAAGCAATATTTCGGACTTCTAAGGTCATGAAACATGTTTAATTGTTAATAACTGATAAATAAAATAGTTATCCTTGAAAACCTTTATCTTATAAAACAAGGGCTTAACATAAATTCTTAACTAATATAATAAGAAAACCTTTTATATTTATTAAACATTGTATTTTCAAACAACATTATTTCCTACGTTCAACTCGAACAACCACAATTAATTCTTATTAGCAGTCAGTAACTGTTACTAGAACCGACAAAACTAACACTCCTCGAAACTTTAAATCCGCATCACGAGTCTCCTTTCCGAAAACTTGTCCACCGTTCATCCGCCGTCCTAACCAAAGACCTGCTGCCCCCTGCACCACCGTGCTAAAAATCTAAAAATCCTTCTTGCGACTTCAAAGTTAATCCCGTCCAGCAAAGACGCCAAAGCCCATCACGGCGTGTTTATACTACCTTCGAGAAAAGCTCGTCGAACGAGGTCGCCCGCGTCAAAGACACTCGCCGAAACTCCCATCCGCTCTCCGACACCTCTCGCAGAATCTACACTCTCCGTCTCCGGTACACGTACTATATACCAGCAGCAAGCAGCAGCAGCACGCGACGGAAAAGGTCCTCTCTTTCTCTCTCTCTCGTTCGCCTTAGCCTCTATAATCCTGCTGCATTTGCTGGACAGATGCGCGCGAGAGAGAGAGAGAGGGTTGAGAAAGAGAGTTTCCGGAAAAAGGAGCGACCGCGCGCCTGCTAATCCGCCTGATCCCGTCGAACATATTAACGCGCGAGCGAGAGCTGGGCGTATAAGGCGAAAAAGCTCCGCCTACGCTGATGTTGCTTCTGGGTCATCTCTCTTTTGGCTCTGTGTACAGGTATGCATGGCGTTGACGCGCGCGAACGATCTTAAGTGGCACGAGGTGAGGGAGAACAGCAGAGCTGTCTCGTTGGTGTGGCGAGCTGCGAAATTGTCGCTAAGTCGGGTGTCAAAGCTGCGGAGGAGAGAGACAATAATTTTGAGGACAGTGGGAGTCTCGTGTAGAAAATTAATAATTCGGGGATAAGAAAACAATTGGTAATTTAGAGTTGATTAGTTCAGAGGAGGTTCTGTGAATGCAGTTCTCAATATTTTTAGTGATGAACTATTCTTATTAAAAATTTTCTTTCATTATACAGATTAAATTGAAAGAATTTATAGAGGATTCACTAATTCACATTCAAATAGGGGAGCTCTGGAAAAATCATGCCTCGAGTAAAGTGAACTTTTAATATATATACATATATATATATATATATATATATATATATATATATATATATATATATATATATATATATATATATATATATATATATATATATATATATATATATATATATATATATATATATATATATATATATATATATATATATATATATATATATATATATATATATATATATATATATATATATATATATATATATATATATATATATATATATATATATATATATATATATATATATATATATATATATATATATATATATATATATTAAAAGTTCACTATATATATATATATACACGTTTCGGTCTTAAATAAGACATTAAGAATAAGAATATACTAATTTTATTTATATAGTAAAATTATTGTTTTATTTACATCTAAATATACAGAAAGCTCACTTTACTCCGAAGATTGCTTTGCCTTAGTTTCCCCTATTTATGAAAATCGAATCCACTTATTATGAAAATCGAATTCTTTAGAAAACATGTTTTACTGATATTTTTTTTTTTAAAACTCTTATATTTATTACTGTAAGGGGTACGAGCTGCGGGGGAAAATATTAACTTACTTTTTATTTGATTTGGTTTGAAAATAGCTTAGATTTTTTTTAATTTATTCATTGGGAGACTTGACGCGAAGGTCTCTTTTGTAAATCGGTTGTTTTTGATGGGATTAACTTCATTTATAATTTCAATAATTATCGGTGAAATGACTTACAATTTTATGGAAATTTTTATATATTTTTTTATTACATATAAGAAAATAACATTTTTAATCTCCAAATCTAAGACCTTTAAAAAGTTTTGAAAATCGGTGTACCTGTATTTTAAAGCGTAAGTTTAATTTATATCATTATTTTTAGTTAAAATGTAAAATATGTGAAGATGAATTTACATTTTCATAATTATTACCTCGAGTACTCTAAAAAATGGAGCTTAACAATAAAAAATATAAAAACCTGATTTTTTTCAAAAATATGTCTAAGGATTTTTTTCTCTTTGAGCTTACAGTACCTACTCATGAGGCATCATAGATCTAAAATCCATAAAAAAACTGAATGTGCAGAGACTTTTCAGTTAAAGTTAATCATGGCCCACCGTACCTTACTTTATAATTAAAAATAAATGTTTAAAAATTGATAAATTAATATTTTATGAATCAGTCAAAAAGTCAGTGAACAGAATGAGTTTTCCGAAGTAAAAGTCAATTTTCATTTTTTACATTCTTACAAGTCTTTTTAGCTCAGTTTGAAAGAGATTGATTTATTAACTATGCACAGATATAATTTGAAGTAAAAATGAAGTTCGATTTTATAAAATCAGCCAACGTAGAATGATTTTAGGACTTCTGAGTCGTCAAATATATTTTTTATTATATTATGCAGTAATATAATAAATATATAATAATAAGTATAACTATACAAAATTATAATACAAAGTAATATATAATAATACGTATAACTATACAAAATTTTGTATCGAAGTCTACTTTCTACTTACTGTAAAGACTTTGAAAGTAGATTTAACAATGAAAGAGAGAGAGAGAGAGAGAGATATATATATGAGACATTTCACCAATAAATACGCCTAATTTTTACTGAAAATTTGATTACGAAGAAGTTATTGCTATAATATTATTAATAATTACTATGCTAACAATAGCTAAATAGCTACATTTTAGAAAATTTTTATTACACATTAGTATATTAGTTTATATACATATCTACAAATGAAAATAAAATTGAAATAATAATTGAAATATTATACTTAAATTAACATAAAATAATCATGCATTACAATATTCCGTGATGAATTATGGATATAGTGTAGTTTTCTAATCTACGCGATAAAAACTATAAGCGTTTGAAAAATGAGGTAATAATAGACGCATTTCTCAAATGACATGCCCAGTAACGAATTTTATCTAGACAGCTGTTATCGGGCGCATACACGTATATCTCCGAAATATATCAGAGACAAGTCTACAGAACAAATCAACAAAATAAATGTCGGCTTTGCCTCAAAAAGAGAAAAAAAGCATTTCAAAGCTAAGGTCATTATCATTACTATTATCGTTTTCCAATGCTTACCCCACCTGCCGCTTGAAGATAGCTTTCGGAAAAATAATATTAAAAAAGAATAATATATCAAATACTTCTGAAAGTATATTTATTATCGTGTTTTTTATAAAAAAAATCACAATATTCAAGAATCCTCATCGACTTACGAAAAACACTCACATTCATAAACGCACGCGACACCTTCTCGCAAAGCTTTAATTTTCCCAAAGCGACTCGCGCGGGCACAAAGACAGCGAAAACACATTGCGAAGAGCCCGAGCGCGCGTAGAAATACCCAGCAAAAAGAAGGCAAAGAGAAACGCAAGCGCGAGGGAGAGAAAGGAGAAAGAGAAGCGTATGGGCCGCGCCGATAAGCCATCTCTAATGGAGCAGCCCCGCGGAAAGAGAGACACAGACAGCGGAGAACGAGAGAAAGAGAGACACGCGTAAAAGCCGCCGTTAATCGAGGAGAGTAGTGTGCGACGACGACGACGACGAAGACGACGCGACGGTCAACTTTAATCTCGAATTCCAGAAACAGGAAGCCGCGGGTATAATTCGGTAGATTGTCGGAGTGAGAGAGAGAGAGGGGGGGGAGGAGGGAAGGGGTCTCGAGACACGAATTATCGTAAAAGTGAATTAAATTGGCCTCTCTCCTTCTCTGTCTGGTTTACCGCGTTTGCTGCTGCCAGCTACTGCTGCTACTGCGGCGATGTAATATAGGCGAGTGTTTGAGCCACTCTTCAGTCCCGGGAAAACATTTTTCGTATCTCTTTCTCTCTCTGTCTCCCTCTTGCTTCGTGTGTCCACGAGTGTCATTAATATAATGCATATTCCGGCGTATTAGCGTGCCGTGTGCCAGTGTAGAGGTGACTGTTGTTAATTAATAAATTGTTTCTAGGTGAATTTTTTGTTTCGTTTTGATATAATCGAATCATGGTTCTTTGTGATTTTTATACAAATTTAGAAACATAATTTTATTAATAATTACATTAAATATATATATATATATATATATATATATATATATATATATATATATATATATATATATATATATATATATATATATATATATATATATATATATATCGATATATTTTTAATGAATCAAATTAATCTTCTGATATCGTTATCAATGTATACATTTATTTAAAATTAGAAACAACTTTATTATCCTAAAAAATAAAATAAATTAATAAATTATCCTATATATGAGAATAATAATTATATATAAATATCAAATTTTTGTATTATATAGTTTCAAAATCATAGAAGACTACAGCATTTTTTAGTTAATCGATATATTTCTTATGTTGTCTTTTCCAATCCAATTTATAAGGAATAACATTTAATTGAGTTAAAATTTGAGTTCACAGTTAAAATGAGTTTGAATAGATTATTTTGAATAACTAACTCGAATAGTTTCACTTAATGGACATTTTTAAGATTTTCTTAGTTAAATATTATCTTATCTAAAATTTATTTGTGAAAATGGTATGCAGTATATATATAAATATTTTAAGTGGCAGTATTTTTCATAATTTATCCCGCGCAAATATAAAAACGGTCTTCAAAAGATATTTTTAAGATCTGTCTAAAAAAAAAAGAACCCTGCAAGATGTGATTAGAACATTAAAAAAATAAAATTTCAAAATAAAAGATATATTTTAGATCTTGTCATATCTTTTTGTCCTTTTTAAATATTTTTATTTAAACTATTTTAAGATCTGTTTAATGTTTGTTTTAACCTATAAAAAAAATTTATTTAAAAATTTTTTAATATATTATGAAGATCTTTTAAAGATCTTTATGAAATTATTTAAAAAATATTAAGATCTTTTTACTGTCTTTGTTAGAATTAAAAAATAAGAATTATTAAACAGCTTTTTAAGATCTTGCGAAGATATTTTCAAGATTTGTCATAATTAATGAATAATTTCGTTTAAAATAATTCTTTTCGCCTTGAAATGAAGTAATTTTAGAGACTGTACTATTTTTATTATTAAGTATTACTATGTACTTTAGTAACACGTAGATTACAAAAAGAATGGACAATAATTGCACATAACTTATAAACTTTTTTAATGCTTTTAATTCTGATTCAATTGAATTGGCTTGTACGATCACATAAACATTATTATTTAATACTAGTTTGAAGCAGACTGATTGAATATCTTGCATATCAATAGCAACTAGTAATTCAGGGTGAAGATATTCACACAGGTACGTAGTCGGAATTGACCATTGATTAAAATTATTTCAAGAGACGTTGGTTCACTAAGGTATTACAAAATAATTGCATATGTTCATCATTACAATTACCAACTGTTCATTTACAATTTACATTACATGTTTTTATAAAATATGTAATACAACCTATTTGTGAATTATTATTCATTAGTTGGATTTTGTATTATTGCCATAAAATTCTGCTTCATCAATAGTATTGTTTTTTGGGTAGGGGGTAAAATTTTTGAAAAATATTATTTTGAATAAAAAAAATTTGAATTTAAATTTATGGAAAGGTTATTTTATGAAAAAAAAATAATTGGAAAGATAAAATATTTGATTAAAAATTTTTGAAATTTTAGTCTATGAAAGTATAAAATTACGAAAACAAAATTTTATAAACCATATATTTTGAAAAAATAAATTTTGTAATAACAATTTTTTAAGTATAAGGATAATTATTATTTTAATAGAAATTGTCAAGAATTCAATAAAAATAAAAATTTCAATTTTAATTTTTCAAAATTACATTATTTCCAATTAATTATTTTTCAAAATAATTTATTTTCATACTTTTATTTTTTCTATGTTTGCCCTTTCGTTAAATCTTAAATTCCAAATTTTCATTTTAGGTATTATTTTATTTCGTAATCTGAATTTTCAAAACTTTAACTTTCGTAATTTTACCTTTTCCAATTTTTATTTTTCTAAATTTTTACCCCCACCCGTAATACAACCTATTTGTGAATTATTATTCAATAGTTGGATTTTGTATTATTGCCATAAAATTCTGCTTCATCAATAGTATTATTTTTTAACAATCTTTTGAAAAAATGTATTTTTTCTGCATCATTATTTTGACCAATAATATTGTTGATTTCCTCTACAATTTTTTCTTTATAAAAGGCTTCAACAGCATAAGTTTTAAACTCAATTTTTGTAATTTGCAGCAATTTATATTGCGTGATTCCATTTTTGAGCAAAATGAAGCCACTTCACTGTTGTTACTTAGTATTTCATTTTTGAACTCAGTTCAGTTTAAAAATATGAAAACAGAAGAATATATTTGTAGTTCAGGATTTTTTGAGCCGTGAACATAACTTTTTTATATGGTATTTAAATTTTCAAATGGGAAGGAGGACATTACCCACAGTGGACCGTATTGTCGTGCATTATCTGCTAAATGCAGTAACAAATGTATATTGCAGGTCATGTGCTGCTTCCAGTACTCAGATAAAACATCGAAGCACGATTGATCATATCAGTTGTGATGCTTGAACTACTCAGTTGAGTAATCCCATATACAAGTAACACATGGTGTTGAATATAAAGATCTGGCATAAATTCAAAAGAGGTAAACTATAGACTAAAAGAAATAATTCTAACTCTAAGGCTTTCTAGTAACTAAAATCATCTAAAGTTCTTGGTCGTCTTGTGACGCTTTCTATTGGTCGAATCAAAACAAGTAATTTATTTATAGCAGGTAAAAACGAGAGCAATGAATAATTCATATCATGAAACTGAGCATCGAACTATAAAGGTATAAGTTTTTTAATGACGTTTATATGAACGCAGTGCATAACATCTGTTGCTGTTGTCTCAATATAATCAAATACGATTTGCAATAGAATACTGCGTCCTGTAACGCCATAAACAATCTTCTTTTCTATGAACTGCCCGCGCGAATTTAATGGTTTTGGCAGTTGTTGGCACTTTTAAAGTTTCTTCGTACGGATAATTTTTTACATTTTTTATCCTTGTTCCGCGAATTTTACATTTTTAGCAGTCGAAGTTAGCATTATAATGCTTCATATTTAAAAATAAGCATTTAGCTTACAGGTCGCAAGTATCGCAGATAACCATAGCCCGAACTTCATTCAGAGTTTTGAAATTAATTAAAAAGTTCACACCTTTATACTATTTTCTTAAGGACTTTCAGAATATGCTTAAAAATAAATGTAATTGTTGTTTCACATTACCAAACCATAATTCAGCTAAAATTACATTTTCTTTTTTTGTTCTCATTTCATATGGTAATTCATTAATAGTTAAATAAAAAAGCCAGATATTGAATTTAGAAGATTTCAATATTGGTACGCCATCTGTATTCCATGCAAAAGAAATGTTATTTTTTGAAGATAAAAAACCTTCAACTTCTAAACGTTTATAGACAGAACATCATAAATATCTTCAAGATTATTTTCATTTAATTCTTTAATTTTTTATTAAAATAAAGGTCGTTTAAAAAGGGGGTAGTTAAATATTCGGAAATATAAAATTGCATAAAAGTAAAGTTCGGAAAGATATTTTATGGAAAATTAAAAATCTTGGAAAAGTAAAACTTGGAAAGAATAAAATACGGAAAATATTAGTATAGAACATATAAATATTGAAAGACCAAAGTATAGACAAAAAACTCGTAAGGCTGAAAATATGGAAAATAAAAATATTGAAAATTGTTAATTTGCTTTTTTATTAAATGTATGGGTATCACTGCACTTACATGCTAAACCCGGTAGAGTGAATTTTGTCACTGTACCTACTAGAGTAAAAAATTTCACATTAGAAAATAGAGTTATATTTATTCGTTCTAATTTTCACTATAGTAGTTAGAGTGAAACGACAACGCAAACGAATTTTATTCTATTTATTGCAAATTTGAACCTCATTAATTAAGCTTAATTTCGAAAGACACGCGAATAAGTAGTTGGTAGATATGGTGCTAACAGTCGTATCGTTTGCGTTAATCCCGCGAATTCGCACGTGTTCTGTAATGTGAGTTGTGCACAGTAAAAGAACGGATGAATAATCTTCAATCATTTGACGATGAATAGAGAGTACCAATCTTAATGGTGTCAACGTAACCTCTAAATATCATAAGAACGCTTTTCTTTGCAAATTTCGTAGTTACAATATAATTTTTTTTGTATTTTCTATGTTATAATGATTGTTTTTTTATTAAAGTATAGGTTACTAGCTAAGTGATCATTGTAATAGTGTCAACCTAATCTCAAAATATTGCCAAACAATGTCTTTTTTACAAATTTCGCGGTTAAAATATGTATTTTTGGTATTTTCTGCGTTATAAATATTGTTTCTACATCAAAGAATGTTACTAGATAAGAACCAACTGCAATAGTATGAACCTAACCTCAAAATATCGCAAAGCACTGTATTTTGTTTAAAAATTCGTGATCAAAATATGATATTTTGGTATTTTTTGTGTTGTAGTTATTATTTATGCATCAAAGAATGGTACTGGATGAGAACCAATCGTAATACTTTCAACCTAACCTCAAAATATCGCAACATAATTATTCCTCAAATGATTTGTGTGTGTGTAATATGCGTGTACGTGTAAATGTGTATACGTGTGCATCTGTGTAGCTGAGTAGTGATTAAGAACCAATAAATCAATAATTAATAGACATAGAACACAGAAAAGTTATATTGTTACTACGAAATTAGTAACAAAAATCGTGTTTTTGCGATATTCTGAGATTATATACATACTATTACTATTAGAACTCATCTAGTAACATTCATTCATGCAAAAACAATAGTTACAACCTGAAAAGTACCAAAAAAATAATATTTTTACCATGAAATTTGAAACAAATTAAATGTTTTAGCGATATTTTGAGGTTAGTTTGACACTATTACGGTTGGTTCTCATCTAGTATGATACTTTGATGCAGAAACATTAATTATAATCGCAGAAAATACCAAAAATACCTACATATTTTGACTACGTAATTTTCAAATATATGGTTTTATAATATTTTGACGTTACATTGACATTACTACATTTAGTATTTATTTAGCAACATTCTCTGATGTAAATACAAAAATTAAAACACAGAAAATACCAAAAAATCATATTTTGACCTCGATATTTCCAAAGAAGTGTTTATTAATATTCTTAGATTAGGTTGATACTGTTACAATAAGCAGTTATCTAGTAACACTCTATAATGCAAAAACCATTATTACAACACCGAATACAAGGAAATATATATTGTAACTACGAAATTTGCAAAGAAAACTGTTTTTACGATATTTTGAGGTTAGGTTAATACTATTGCGATTAGTTGTCACCTAGTAAAATTCTCCTCCTAAAACTGTAATCCTACTAAGTTATTAACCACTATTCTCAGTCATATACTGACAAAACTATATAATTATAGCAAACAATGAAAATTTTCAAAAAAAAGTAAAGAAATAATGGTCTGATAGTTTGTTTTAATTGTATTAATTAATTTGAAGATAGTTTAAGTTTCTATTATTATAGCTTAGAATTCTTTGCAAGTTCCCGTTGGAACGTAAAAATACTTTGAAATATTTATATAATGAAACATGCAGAAGAATTAATTTTGTTTATATAAACTACTGCGACTTTATTTTGTGTATTTGGGTAAACCTATTATTACTAGAAAAGTGTATCTAATATCACGCTTGCAATATTATAAATTTAAAAAATAAAAAATAGGTTTGTTTTTCGTCGATGTCCATCGGGAAAGTATTCACTCTAAAATAGAGTGAGATTTCACTCTACTTAAGAGTGAAACATTCCACTCTATTTTTAGAGTGAAAAATCAACTCTAATTAGAGTGATTTATTTCACTCTAGCGGGTTTAGCGTGTACCAAGTTAGCGGGTTGCATATTAAATTTTCAATATAATAATCTATAAAATTAATGATTTTCAATATTTTGGCTCTACGAATTTGTATTTTCCATATTTTCACCCTTACGAATTTTTTTCTCTACACTTTGGTCTTTCAATATTTCTATATTCAATACTAATATTTTCCGAATTTTTTTCTTTCCAAATTTAATCTTTCCAAATTTTACTTTTATGCAATTTTATTTTTCCGAATATTTAACTACCTCCGGACAAATAGAGGGGCATTTTTCTAATTTCGTACAACATGCAGAACAGAAAAAGTGTTTTTTATCGGAGTCTTTAGATTCTTAAAAAAATTGTTAAATTTATACAAAGTTGTTGCACATTTATTAAGTTTGATGCAATGTAAATTTATGATTTGTTAAATCACGCTTTCAACGACGCTTATTGGACCTCCGGGGTATAACTTGTCATGAGTCTCAACATTCAAAATATTTTCAAAGTTGAGATCCTCAATCTTTTCATTACTTTGTACATCAGTATCTCTTTCATCGCTTTCATCACAACAACACGATTCACTATCTGAACTTGACTCTTCATCACGCGATTCATTATCGGAACTTGACTCTTCATCGCACGATGCATTATGTAAACTTGACTCTTCATCACACGGAAAATATACATTTTTCTTCTCATTATTCGAGCAACCGCAAAATTCTGCGTAAACATATGTTTTAGTATACCGACAAGTACCAACTTTCACAAGTTGCAGTTCGAACAATTCTACTAAGAGATAACGGTCCAATGTGGCGCATCTAAGGCACATTAGCAAATATGCTTGTTAACATTCACTTAATATTATGCTTAAAAGTCTTAAGAGGTACTTTAATACCTAAGTCTAAATACTGTATAGCGCTTTTTATGGTAATTATTAATTATGTATCTTATTTTGTAAGTTATTGAAAAGACATTATAAATATTTGTAACAATATTCATGCAAAATATCGTGCAAAATGAAATGTTAGGTTAGTTCATATATACTTTGTATTTTGAAATTTTTCGCATTCTTCGGTCAGTTTGCAGAAATAATTTTTTATTTTAATCATGATGACAAATATTTAATTATGAGTATCTTTATCAAATGTAAATTTTATATGTAAAAGACAGTAAAAATACATTAACCTCACTTCTTCGGATGATGTAAAGATAAATTTAACGTTTAATTCACGTATCTAATTTATTTTTGTATAATATAACGAATTTTTGTAGGTTAAATTATACCTTAATTATGATATTTTTAGTACTTTTAAAATAAATAATTGGTGAAGAAAAGTTATCCACTATGAGCGCAGTCAGTATCCCTGAAAACATCTTTAATGCTGTTGAAACCATGAAAAATAAATAATTTTATATATTGCCTACTATATTTGCAAAATATAAAATTTTGTTTTTTATTATAGGATTTGCAAATACACGCAAGAATAAACCAAAAGAAAGAAAACTAGAACTGCCTGAACTTAAAAGGTGCATAACTAACTACTGCGGTTCATTAAAGATAAAGTTCAGAGACAAAAATCAGATAAATCAAAAAGATAAATCGGAGACAAACTCAGACGGTACGACAATATTCAGTTTAAGTATAAGGCTTTCTCTTGGACCGGTCGTGTATAAAATAGTATATTGTGTATCAAGGGCAGAAAGTAGGTGATTTCGACGAGGGTTGCCGAGGCAAAGGCTGCAGCCAGCACGATCGTTAATCGCCTTCCGCTCGTGGTGCACATGATACTTTTAGTCCTACGTGGACTGAAAGAATGAATTTTCGTGTTAATGTGGAGTATTAATATTACAGAAATAGGCATAGTACGTTTCATGCACATAAGAATTGTACACGTAATTATTGTGCACAATTTAGCATTGGTCAAATATATCTATATATAATTTGACCAATGCTAAATTGTGTACAATAATTACGTGTATAATTCTTATGTGTAAGAAACGCGCTATGCCAAATTTATTATAATTTCCTAATTTTAAATTTTATTATACTACAGTAAACAGCAAAAAAAATTGCATACTATACCCGCTGAGGATGCATTAACTTCTCGATGTTTTATAGTTTATTCATCATAATGTATGATTTTATGACACCACCATTAAAACGATCGAATTCAATTTATTTTCATATATCGCAATTTATCTTTAGGGTTCACTAAGCGTCACTCAGCATCAATTATGACGCCAATGATGGATATGTACAATGTGCATATCCGACAACTTAAACCAAAGCGCTATCAATAATTTAAAGCGGATGTAAAAAAAGATCGATCGTTTCAAATTTGACTACAGTCAAATCTTTTTGCGGGTCAATTGAATCGTCTATTCATAAGTGGAAATTGAAATTTAATTTTAACCCGTATGCGGTAGCATCGGATCAAATATCTGCACCTACTGAGTGGTATTTAAATTTGGTAACACTTGCTCGAGGGTTAATTACACTTATCCTTAAAATAGTGCCATCAACGCGGAAATCGCTAACGAAATTATCCGTAAAACACAACGACGGAATCTGTCATTAGCCATATGAAATGATAATTCTGACCAATTTGGTAATGTCGCTAATAAAATTTGAAAGGATTAATTTTAATTTGATAGACCTCAATCATACTGTAATTATCTCATCGATGAAAAATTGATGAGTTATCCATTCTAATTATACCAATTTTCTTATCTTAAATACTGTAATTTTAATTTTGATATAATATTTTTTTTAATACTTATACTTTACCTATTTATGTAATTGATTATGCGGAAAATTTCCTATAAATTTCTTTTATAATTTCTGTACAAAAAATAACCAATTTCATTCTTTATGTATTTACTAATTATTATAAATATAGCAAAATAAATATTCTTATAAAAATCCTAACAACATAATTGTATTATCGTAAAGGTACCAAAGCTAAAAATCAATTAATTAACCTCATTATCCGTAATAAATACCCTCAACATTAATCAATAACGTTCCAAAACATTCACGATTCCCATCAATCACGCTCTCACAAACCACAAAAAAATCCAAAAGGAAAACACGCAGACAAATTTACCCAGAACCGTCTTTTTTCACACGTTACCCACACAAACACAAGCGCACACACACAAATACACATACACACTCGCTCCGTGTAAGAAAGATTCGCGCGGTAGCTACGATCTAATCGCTTTTCCATTAAACCGAAAGAATGGCACCTAATCCGCGCGCAGAATCGATCGTAACTTGAAGCCTATTTGCATCCTCGCGCGCCTCCCCGATGGCAGTCCCATGATAAATCTCCACTGCATACACACATGTATTCACATACATACACACATATATAAACACTAACACATATTTACTTAAAATACTAATATATACACATATACATAATTATTTATATTATACAGATACACGTACACACATACATATAAAATGCACACATACCTATCACACACACACATTTAGCTTATTATCAGTGCGTGCTCAGCTTATTATCAGAAAGCAGCGAGTCTCGCGCGCAAAGTATAAGCTCATCATCCAAGAAAAACCTGCATCCCCGGCATTCAGAGGCTGAATCCGAGAGAAGGCGAGAATGAGCAGCGTTATACGTGTGTACGCGTGTATGTGTACGAGGAGGTGGAGGGCAAAGAAAGGGCCGCACGCGCGCGGGCAGAAGAAGGAAGACGAATTAATGCACACACAGGGAGGGAGAGTCAGATGAGAGCTCGGGATAAGGGCGTCCTTAGGGCAAGCTTAGCCGCGCAAGAGACCGGCTACCGTGCTGCGCGCGAGGTGCTGCTGGACCACCCCCGAGATGCGCGAACGGTAGCCGTGGATTTAAGGGTAGACTACAGTGAATGATTTTGGAGAATTTTGATAGTAATGATCATGAAGGGTTTTTTTTTTAATTTATTTTGCAATGTATATTGCTTTATCAAAAAGAAAGCTTTTGTTTTATACTGTGAATGTGGAGAAGAACTATTCTACTTTGAATTAAAAAGCTTTGATTTATTTGAGCTTGCACAGACACAAATATTAATAATTTATGAACTATTATATTGTTCTCGGTTAGCTATACAAGTGCAAATTTACACTAGTGTGATATTTGACAATTAACCATATGAATTACTTAATTATGGTTAATTCTCAAATAGCACACTAGTGCAAATTCGCACCATACAACTTTTCTAGAAAGCGTATTTCTTCGCAATCTACATTAAATACGTGTACGTATATTATACAATAAGATTAGGTAACACGGATAATTAAGAAATATATTTATTTTCATCTTTCACATCATTGTTTCCATACGAAGCAATTTTTAATTAAAGATGTTTCCAGTGCGAATTCGCACTAATTTGCTGTTTACGTGTGCAGGATTGGTGCTCACGAAACAATTTATAATTACGAGGAAATTTTTTTATTAAATGTAGATTACTTATTTACCTTATCGATACTCAATTCTAAATAACATCATTATTCAATTAACTATTCTATTCTGGTTCCAAAATCCGAAACCAATAACCTCGGTGTACTCGCGCCTTAAACTCCTCTCGCGCGAAAAAATACCAGAAGCCCAAATCCGTCTCGGGCCTCCACCGATGCTCGCTACGCCCAAAAGACCGCGCTTCATCCTTCTAGAATTTCACATCTCTCGCGCGGACCCTTTTGGAATTATCGCGAACACAATGCGCCGCGCGCCCGTGCTCGCACTCACACCCTCCTCGCCCAGGACTACGAAGAAGAAGGATCTAACCGTAACACACTCGTCTTTCACGAAGCAAGAGAGAGATATATATATAGCGAGACAATCGTTGGCCCATTGTCGGTCCGCTTGTTCGAGTATAATACACACACTCGCCCCCCCCCCCTTGCACCACCCGAAGAACGCGCAACAATGCGTCTTCGTATCACGGGCGGATCAACGCCTTGCGGGTGTGTGTATATATACCGTCGACTCATAACTCATATACGCGGGAAGACCAGGAGATTCCCTCTTTCTCGCGTTGACCTAGCCTTAGGGTCTATTCATAGTGTGGTACTGGGCTCGAGTTGACTTGAGACGCTCTTACGAAGACTCAAATATGTAGATGCGTCGCACACGCACACTCAAACTTACTAAAACTAACACTCATACTCAAACTCAGGCTCATACTCAAACTCACGCTCATGTTCAAACTCACACTCATACTCAGACTGGCACACTTAAACTCTCACGCATACTCATACTCAAACTCACACCCATAGTCAAACTCTCACTCATACTCATACTCAAACTTATACTCATAGTCAAACTCTCACTCATACTCATATTCAAACTCACACTCATAGTCAAACTCTCACTCTTACTCATTCTCAAACTTGCACTCATACTCAAACTCTCAACCATAGTCATACTCAAACTCACGCTTATAGTCAAACTCTCAACCATATTGGCCGAATTTCGTTTCCCGAAGGTTGTCTCCTTGTCAGTAGACCATCTTGATTGTTTGACAGTTTCTGATCATGATCAGCCAATTAATTTCATTGTACATTACCACAAGCTATGAGACAATCAAGATTAGCTGCTAAGTTTACAGGTGAGTTTAAGAGTGAGTATATTCAATCAGACCTGTCTCCTCAGTTTCAGTTTTGTTGACGTCAAAAGATTCGATACGTGTTTTGGATACAAATTTTATTTATAATTCAATATTAAAAATTTTGTTGAAATATGGCTTTTAGAGTGGCTTTTAGAGTCTATTTATTTAATTTAGAACCTTGATAAATAAAACTTGATGTCTTATTAGACAATTGACAATGTAAGAGAATCTCAGGTTTACTACCAGATTTAATATCTAGGTATAATTCTTTAGGTTCAATATCATGATTTGATTTTCAATTTTAAAAGAATTTAAAGAAAAGTTCGTTGAGTAAGCTGCATGAGTTATTGAGACAATTGATGACATTCTCTTAAAAGTTTAACCTCTGTGCACTCGTAAAGTAGAAATACTTGTTCTTACTCTAAACTAAGATAGATTAAAAAAACATATATTCTACATTTTAATTCATTATATATATATGTTCTTTAGCATAATATATTAATAATATCAAATCATACTATTATATTTCATTTAATTATAAGTATATTTTAGAGTAGTGCTCTTATGAATGATTATAATAATCACAAAACATGTTCTCTCAAGTCAAATCTGCTTAGGTTTGGCCAGGTATATTTAGGTCTGATTGAGTTTAATTCTGTCTACACGTACAAACCCATCCGTGAAATCTCTGTGTGAATGCACCCTTACTCACTCGTGCGCGTCCTAAATCTTCACGAAAGTACGAGCAGTGTTGGGTGACGTTTCGCGCGGGTGGGTGTAGGAGGAACCACCACTTCTGTGTTGTTATATACATTATGCAGCAGTGGTGGCAGTGTATATATGTGGAATTGTAACTGCAGACCCGCCTCGAGGGTGTAGAGATGGATAAGAGAGCGAGAGAAAGCCGGAGTTTGCGGTGGATTTGACGCGGGGAGGCGCGCGAGGGAGGCTGGCCTGCTTTTTTTCTTCTGGAGCTGCTTCTTCAGATGGGAGGCTTGGATAAAAATCCTTTCTCCGTGTATTATGTTGGTATAAGTGCTGGATAATGACTCTGTTGTTGGCTGCCTCTGGCTGCTGCTCGTGCCAACGCGCCGGAGGTCTACTGCTCGGAGATTGTGGTACAGTTCCTTGTGGGAATTGAGATTTTCGACTTCTCTTTTTTGGAGAAAAGGTTTTGTTGAACGGATTAATTTTGGATCAGGGGTTACGTGAAAGTCTGTGATGTAGAAGATGCTTATGCTTAGATTTCAATTTCGGTAAGAGAAGGAAGATTTTTCTACTGTTGCGGTCATTCATTACCTGTACTACAAAAAGATTTTGTAGTGCGCATCAGTCACGGATAAGTGTCTAGATATATTTAGCTAGATAAAAATGTATCTTTATAATAAAAATACGTGTAAAGTATAGGTATTTATATTTAACTATAATAAAGATCAGGAAATAATTTAAATAAAAGATAATAAAACTTTTCCAGATAAATATTTATTTTTGGCCTTTTAGCTATTGGTAAAAAATTCATATGTATCTAGATAATGCGTTATCTAGAAATATTAGTTTGATGGAAATCATTGTCCAATGCTTTTTAAATTTTTTAAATATTTGTGTACAAAAGATAATTTTTAGCATTGTATGTATTGTAGTGCGCATGCTTTGAAAATTTGTATTCTTTTCCTTACATTTCGTTACATATATTGCAGTTTTTATGAATAGTATCTTAAATTATAGATCCTATAGAGTTATTGAAGGGTGCACTATGGTATTTTGCTAAACAACAATATGATATAGTATTTCACAATAATGCTGAATAAATAGGTTTCGTCTATCAATTATAATAAATTACTATTATTAAATTGTAACATATAATTGAATAACTATACACATGAAATCCACACAACTATTTCTTTCATTTGAAAATCCCAATATCAATTACAATTTTGTTCCTATACGCTTACTTATCACTGTCACACCAAGGATGAATGATTGCGAAGCGCACTCGCCGACGAAAAAGATCAAAAGTCCTATATCACCCACCACCCCGGGGCCTCCTGCGCTTACAGATTACCAAAGAATGTAAATCAAGATGAAGTCGTACAACATCTTCCAGCGGCGCGCAGCATCGGCCGAAGAGAGAAAGGCGAAAGAGCAACGATCGGCTCTCCGCATAAGAGGAACTCTCCTGCAGCAGCAGCGGCAGTCCAACGGGGCATATATACGTATATGTAGGAAGCTTCTGCCACTATGCTAGCGCGAATCTGTCCGCCCACATGATTCACGCTCCTGACTCCTGCCTACACTCTCTACCCTACACCGCTTGTCCCGCGGCAGCCGGAAGTGGCGAATTTCGACTATTTACGAGCCAGCAATTGAAACGTTAATCAGATTCTCTCTCTCTCTCTCTTGCTCTTTCTCTGGCCCTCCCGCGCGACTAATTCCCTATAATTCCTTCTTTAAGTAGGCACGCGCGCGCGAGGTTTGAAAAATATGTGCGATGGTGGTGGTGCAAGCATGTGAAGAGGATTTATGCATCGGCTCGTAATTTACGTCTTAGAGAGTGTTTTTTGGTATTGAATGAGGCTGAGTTTCTGAGGTAATACGATTAAATGCTTTCTGGAAGCACGAGTGTATAAAGAGGTTTCTTGGGTCTGAATGGACTTTGAAGATTAATTTTTCGGAGAGTTATTAGAGTGATGTATATGTATACAATATACGTAAGAAACAGTGTATATATTACAGTATTCTGGTTTAAGGGACATTATAAAAGTTTGATTATTTTTAAAACAAGAAGAAATTTCTATGAAAATATATTTACGGCAATGAAAATTAATCGGTATTAAATTAAAAATTAAATTGTTAATACATTTTTACACAAAAATAAATCAACGATGAATCTATTACATTATTAGTTAAGAACAAAATAAACCAAGTTAATTAACAGGTTCGCGCCGGCATGAGTCAGAAATGACTCAAAGTAAATTCCATTGCTTTTCATGCCATTGTAAAAGTAAACATTAATTAAACTATTTATTTAACCGATTTTGTTATTATTTTCTGTCGTAAAAGGATGTAGAAATTTCGAGTTTTTATTAAATGTTCGAAATTTAAATTAATTTTGGAAAAGATGGATAAATCTTTCGTTTTGCTTTGTATTTTTATAAAGCTAGTAAAATTCATTGCGAGTGATATATTCATCTTAACTTATTACTCGAGTACATAGAAGAGATAATGTACAGTAATAAAAAGTATTACTTTTTTCACAA
This sequence comes from Gastracanthus pulcherrimus, assembly GCA_949152435.1. Taxonomy (NCBI): domain Eukaryota; kingdom Metazoa; phylum Arthropoda; class Insecta; order Hymenoptera; family Pteromalidae; genus Gastracanthus; species Gastracanthus pulcherrimus. The sequence continues at coordinate 24,329,683 of OX424575.1, read as the reverse complement.
AGTTTGTGTTGCAACAGTTGCTAACTTGACCACGAAATAACTACCTTCATGTGTTGCTAAATCTATTAAAGTTCATTAAAAAATCAAGCGATGCATGATAAACGATCAAATTCATCAAATTAAACCGCACCCCACATCTTTATACCAACAAAATCCTTTTCGCCTTTCTTCCTTCGTATCTCCCCGTTCATTCATTTGGAAATCTTTTCTCATCTCGCAGAACGAGCGCGCATACGTGTTCATCGTGGTTACACCACGGAGCGCGAGAGTTCGCGCGTTTCGTTCTCTGGGGCACGATGGACCCCCCGGCTGCTGCTTCTGCTCCTTAGTTCTCTTTATCTCGCTCTGGTCCTTTGCTTCTTGGTATTTTTTTCTCCTTTCCCTTTTTTTCGTATTCTCTCTCTCTCTCTCTCTCTCTCTCTTGCGCGTGCGCGTGTGCTCTTCCTCTAGTGTACAATTCCTCGTAATACGCGCTCATATTTCAAGATTAAGGAGGGAGAGAGAAGGCAAGATGGGAAAAAAGAGGAGAGAAGCGAGTTTCAGTAGCCGGCGGAGAATTACAGCTTTATTATAGTTATTATGTATCAATTTTGTTTACTCTTTAGAATTTTATAGCTTAATGGTTTTATTTTTAGGCTTATTTTGATTAATGGTTTTTTTGTAAAAATACTTCTTTTGAAATGCATAAAGAAGCTACTTTTTCGGAAATTTGTTTTTATTATTTATTTACAGTTATTATAATATCTTTTTATTAATATTTCAAGAAAAAATTAATAAAAAAATAAACAACTATTTTATTTTGTTCATTAATAAATTATATAATAAAGTCTTTTCACAGTAAGATGTAATATCGAAGATCGAATTGTACGATTTCATAAAAAAATATTACAATTAATTCACTCTACCGGAGATATTATGCAATAGAGTAAAAAATTTAAAATAGATTAAAAAATCGTTAATTTTATAAAAGAAGTTCCTGAATTTAAAATGTCTATTCTATTCACTCAGAAGTATATAATTAATTATAAAATTAATCTTACCCATTATTGACTAATAATAGATCTCTACATGCAAAGTTTCAGTCGTGAAAATCAATGGCATCCAAAAATAGGAATTAAAATATGATAAAATTTAATCTTAATAATATTTTAGTGTGCCGTTGATTTAGACGTCTGAAACTTCGTACCGAGGTTTATTCTACTACTCAATGAGAGGAAAGTGAGCTTGGATCTAGTTAATTATCCACTTTTAGTCAATACAATTCAAGGTAAGAAATTAAAATTTTTACTGTTTTCGAAGCACTCTAATAGAAGTGCTTTGAAAAGTTAATACAATACAATTTCATAAAATATTTAGATAAACAATAAATAACCAATTCCTGATTTTTCTTTCGGTCAAAACTGCGTTTCTTCTTAACACACTAAATTTAAATACAATCAGACAGTCAAATACTCTTAATTTTCATCTGGACAATCCAAGAAACGAACTCCATAATCCAACAACAAAGTTCACCAAAATCATCAAAAAATTCCCCAACATCGCTTCATCACGCGCAACTATTCCCCGCGTCACAATTTAATTGCGCCGCAGCAAGAGAAAAGACCGCACACCCATATACACATCCCTCCCATATACACGCGGAAATTCAAAAAGTAATGAAAAGCTTCTCTCGCCGCGCGGCATCTCCGCAGCGCGAGAATGTTAGAATTTCTCTCGTATATACCGCGGCGGCTATAATCCGCAAACACGCGCGCGAGCGAAAGCATGCGAACGTGCAGCAGCAACGGCACATGGTGCTGCAGCTGTGCCGCGCCGGTGCCGTGCTGTGCGCTGCAAGCACGTGTAATAAGGGAAGAAGAATTCGCGCCGCACCGCCGTGGCGCGCTATGGAATGCCGCGCGCATGGCAGCGCAGTTCCGCGTACGGAATAACGCGGGTGCGCTCGACAAAGTGTGTATTTATGTGTGCCTGTGTGTGTGTGTGTGTATGTATATGTGTGTGGTTTGTGTGAGTGTGTGTATATGTATGTGTGTGTATGTGTAGGTGTGTATGTATGTGTGTGTGTGTGCATGTATGTGTATGTGTGTGTGTGTATGTGTGTGTGTGTGTGTGTGTGTGTAAGGTTGTGGGGATGTAAGAAGGTGTGGGTAGATTTGAAGGCTGAAATTAGCACGAGATTAAAGTTCTTGGAGGATATTGCGATTGTCCTTGTTTCTGGGTGTATTTGAGAGTTAACCGTAGCCTTTGTATTAATTTTTGCTTTGTTGTGTTTAGGAAAGGGTCTTTTGTGTAGATTGAGTTGTCAAAGCCTTTGATGATTATAAATTGTTAATAATTATATTGTTCCTGTTATGAGCAGAAACCTTTATCGCAGATTAGATTTATATAAAATAAATATGCTCTTTTAGACACTTCATTGAAACCTGTAAAAATACGCTGTCAAAATAGAATTTTCCCCGTAACCAGTTCACATGTTTAAAGTTTAAAAATATATTGATTTGTTTTTATTATAAAGAGCTAAATTTTACAACCCAATAGAACAAATAGTAGTCAAAACTCGATTATATTTTGATCCATATTTGATTTTCAAAGAATTCAATAAAATTAAGATACATAATTATTATATTAGTATTATTAAATTGGGGGTTGTTTAAGATTTCAGAAATATACTGTGTAACTCAAACGTATTCAAATATGGTTATCTTATTTAAAGTATTTTTCTTAATTATAAAACTGATGAATCTTTTAAGTCCAGGTATATAATTAAGAATATCAATTATTGACAAGCATTTAAAAGGAGCTTTATTCTTTGATTGTAAATAAACTTTTTATTTTTGTTCAGTAATTTGGAAATCATTATTTCCTTTCGATTGATAAATCACTATTTACTTCTAAAAATTCTTTTAAAAGTTAAACAATCAACAATAGAGAACGGATATTGATCATTAAATTTAGTTTGGATAAAATGTTTTTTTATTCAATGACGTCCTGTCTCTAAGATGCAGAAAACTTATATTTTTCTGCAGAAACAGACATTGAAATTAAGATTTAATTTGGTTGACTAATTGAATTCTAACTTATTCTTCCGCTTTACTGTAGTGAAACAATCATTCTGATCTACTAATTTGGTAGTTAATCATACATTGATACTTTATTATTATTATTATTATTATTATTATAATTATTATTATTATTATAATTATTATTATTATTACAATTATTATTATTATTATCATTGTTATTATTATTATAATTATTATTATTATTATCATTATTATTATTATTATAATTATTATTATTATTTATAGGTTTATGTATAAGGAATCAGAAGAAGCTATTTTACAGAAAAATTTTCTTACAGAAGCAAAAGATGGCTATTCCATAGTATATTTTTTTGTCTTTCAACAGCTTAGTGAATTCATCACTATAATTTTGAGCAATTCATTTATTACATTATATTTACTGTACATTTATAAATTATATTTACTGTGAGATTAAATAAAGAAGTTGGTTCAAGTTGACACTGTCCTCGATGTTAGTACATATCATCAGCTTTTCAGTGGCATAGTTTATTTTATCATCTGGTCATGTACCTTTGTACCTAATGACCACTCTTAGAATTTTTTAAATAAGATACATATATATATATATATATATATATATATATATATATATATATATATATATATATATCATTTTTGTCAATCGTAGTAAGATCTACGCGAATTTCTACGGACATAAATAACGTATAAAAAGCATAAAATATTAACGCATATTATTTATATCTTTTTTACAAATTAATTAACAGTGTGAGTATCTCTTGTAACAAATACCTGTATATATATACTATATATATATATCTTCCTATATTATATAGTTGTTTGTAAATCTTATAAGATTTACGCCCTCCTCGCCCCTCCTCGCCCCTCCTCTTTGTATCCTCCTCATAGCCCTCCTCCCAGCCCTCCTCATGCCCTCCTCATTTACTTATTTCTATTAATTATCATTTTTTATTCTTGTTTTTTTTTCTATATACATATTATACATATAAAAATTGTTTATAATAATAATTGTGAATGTTTATAAATTTATAAGGTGTTTTATTGGAAATACATTTTTGGATTCATCTTCATTATTACTATTATAAATCTAAAAAATATGTAAAAAGTATAACATATAAATAAAATACATGCAAATTAATTTAGATTTATATGAGTGAAATTTTTAAGTTTTTCATAATATAATATAACAAGATACATTGTTAATTTAAAACAAAAATTAAAGTAATGTAAATTTTTATTACATTCAAAAGAATTATTTTTTTTAATTATATTCATTAATATTAAATTTACATATATAGATTATTACATACGAATTAAAAAGAGCTTTACAATATTACATTCAAATAAAAAACAAAATTAAAATAAATATATATGTTAAAAAATACAATACTTAAAACTAAATATAAATAAATGTAAGTATGAGTTACATATATTTATTTATAAATGAATTAAAAAAAATAATTCTTTTGAATGTATAAAGAAGCTTAATTAACAAAACAAAAAAACGCGTCAATCTATTTACCTCCCGGGTGGTATGGAAAATTAGAAAACCTTCATAAAAACAAAAAATTTCATGATTCTTTGGGGGTTGACGAGCGGAGCGAGCAGGGGGATACTACCCCCCTAGTATCTATATATAAATATATATATATATATATATATATATATATATATATAAAAATATATATATATAGATAGGTATTTATTTCAAGAGATACTCACACTGTTAATTAATTTGTAAAAAAGATATAAATAATATGTGTTAAAATTTTATGCTTTTTATACGTTATTTATATCCGTAGAAATTTGCGTAGATCTTACTGCGATTGACAAAAATCATTCTATCTATCGAGAATGCCTAAACTATGTTTAAATTAATAAAATATATTATTTTTAACATGTATCTATATTATTTTATTATTTTTAACCTCTACCGATACATATATTTGTTTTTATTAGTGATTAAAGAATTAAAGATAATGACAGGCCATATTAGGTTACCGTGTACCTAATATGACCCATGTACTATTATTTTTCCGATATCTGTAAAATTTGTGTTACATGCATATTTAAAATTAAAAAGAATGTTTTTTGTTAGATTGTATGCTGTGTTTTGATATTCAACTAGCCCGAAAAGATTTTCGTCTTATTCGAACTATAGTAATTGCTCAAATCTTAGGTGAGCCATATACTTGCCTTATATAATAAGAGTCACAAACTGAATTTAATTAAACCTTATAGTTAAATAAGTATAATTTATTAACAATTAGTTTTATTTCACAGTTATGTAATATGTTCAATTAAAATTGATATTTAAAGAATATTTTTATAAAATTTTGCAATGAATTTTTTTGAGAAAAGCATTAGATTTAAAAAAGGAAAAAGATACAACGATTAAATAATAAAGATTTGTATGAAACAACCAATCACTCTGATGCATAGATTATTTATAAATAATAATTTTATTTTCTATCCGCGAAAATATAAAAATTAAAATTTAATCCAACAAGTAATATAACATGCAATAATACAGTACAACAAATGCTCGAACGACAATATAAGAAGGAGAAACAGAAAAGAAGGGACGAAAAGCAAGTACGGCAACCATACCCATAGATAAGAACGCGCAAACCCTGCAGAACCGTACATCCAGCTCGACTCTCTCTCTCTCTCTCTCTCTCTCTCTCTCTCTCTCTCTCTCTCTCATGTTCACTAGTGCGAGTTTAATTAACTCTGGCCGGTTGCTTTCTGTCAATATTTTCGCTGGTCCAACGACGCGCAGCAGCCTCTCTCCACACACCCCCTCCAACCTTATATATATATCTATATACGACATGCGTCTCTATGTGCTCAGGACGTCTCTCGTGCGATCGACGCGCCAAGGGAGAGAAACGATCCTCGTGATGTGTCTCTGTGTGTGTGCGTGTACCGTATACAGTCGAAACCCGACCTGACTGTGCATCGCGAACGTCGAGATGAGTTTATAACCGTCTGCGAGCTGGTCCACTTTGGGATTCGAGTGTCTAGGAGAGAGAGGCTGGAAAGGAGAGATTGGCAGTGCGCGAGGGTTGATTGATTGGCTATGGGTGTTTGCACGTGTTTTCATGGGTCTTTGATGTTGGGATATTAGGCGTCCTGTCGATGGAAATGGGGTTGTTCTGGATGATTCTTTTCAGCTGAATACTATTTAAGTTGATTATTGCAAGAATTACATTATTAATGATATTGATAAAATGTCTGAAAAATAAGTAAGTTTTGAATTATGATTATAAGTAGAGATACCCTTTTTTACCAAAATAATGATCAAATGAAACAATTTACAAGTGTTGCGGCTTTATATTTTCAGATACCAGGAACCATCTCTCAAGAGTTTACCGAAATCAATTTTTTGGAGGTGAGTTATTACATTGAAAATTTACTCGTCCACTAAAATGCAACTGGTTAGCTCATATTGTAATAAAATCTTATTCCAAAGTACCAAAATTTCACTCCAATAGGTTTAGTGTCTCCAATGCTCCTAAACTCTTAAAATTCATATACTAAACTGCCAGCCTATATGACCAATCACATATAAATCAGCGCACTTGTCCGTTGACTTCCAAACGATCGACAACGCTCCAAATATCAAATCCACAATCCTCCAAACCTCTCTCTCTCTCCCCTCGCAAAACTTACAATACCACCAACCACCATCCAAAAAAAATCCAACCCAAGGAGATCCTACCAAATTTCTCTTCATACCTATCACCTCCTCCACACACATATATATATATATATATATATATATATATATATATATATATATATATACCCCAAAGCTGTACGCGATCGGCGCGCGACAAGCGTTCTCTCAACTCTCGTGTATATATCCCGCTTGCTCTAGCGGCTACAGCAATACCTTATATACCGACCATACGTTCGATCGATGCCACGCCGTAGGAGGTCGCGACCTCGCGGCAGAGGTAGTCACGACGATCGCCGAGTCACGAGCCATTACGAGAGCACGGGTATATAGGTATATATATCGTATATATACGAGCTCGCGGTATTTCTTTCTTTTCCGCGGCCGCCCGCGCGCGGTATATATACTCTTGTCGTCGAGCGAGTAGTACGCGCAATTCGTTGTACTCGCGGTGATATAAAGTGTATAAAGGGGGGGGGGGAGATTACGAGGAAGAAAAAGAGGAATGGTCAGACGTTATATGAAAGGTGAAAGGGAATGGGAGGAAAGGGGGATTTTTCGTGCCGAGGTTGAGGTTGTGCGGGGGGACCGTGGGTTTGAATGGCTGAAGGATTCTTTGGGTGTTGGGTTATGTGTAATACAGTGATAAAGTATGTTCGGTGGAATGGATTTTGTATTTTTTAAGCAATTTTTAACTAAGATTAGTAAATTCTGGAGGACATGTAATTTCATACGAATTAAGTTTTTAATTTTGTACAATGAAGTTGTACATGAATTTCGACTGTTGTAGACGTGGAACTTCATGTGGGACATAAAACAGTAGTATAACTTTCGTTGTTTGGATTGTAATTACACTAAATATTTATAGTTCGCGTTTATTAGTTTAGAGGCATGTACTTATATTTTTAATAAGCATCATCGCGAGTTATCCCGAAATACTTCGGCGGAAGTTGTAATACGGTGGTTTCAAGGATTGATGTACAGTATCCAACACTCAAATTGTATCAGTGGCCGAGGTTTATCGCTGTACCAGATTCAACTCTACTTATGTAGTTTTATTCTGTCCAATTGTATAAGAAGAATACTTGAAGTACTCTCGTTTCATATTATGTATATCATCTCATGTAAGCATATTATTGTATAAATTTTTATTATGCTTAAGTTTTGTTTTAGTGAAAGAACCACCTTATACATGAAAATTCACGTTAAACGCGTATAGTTAGTGTAAAAACAATATTTATACGTATTTAAATTTTTGAAAAAAAAAAATGAATAAAATGAATATGATTTTTATATAATTATAATGAATAGTCATATTTTTTTTATAGTTTAGAAATAAATAGATTTAGGAGTAAAAAAAGAATCTATTATTTTAATTGTATGAAAAATCGAACGAAATATATTTATTACGAATTTCTATGCGCAAATGGAAGAACTCGTAAACTATATAGCAGCAATACGTACACAAAAAAACTAACAGATAGACGCTCCATCCGCGGGCAACATACGCGATAAAAGAGGGTATCGCGATTAGGTCTAAATTATGACGGCCATTGTCGTAAGACTAAGGTACACCTTGTATACGGTATACCTATCAGCAAACACACACACTCTTATGGAATACAACACACGCGTATGCATCCTAACACGTATCTGTATGCATGCAGAACACACGTACGTACGGAGAAAGACGAATAAAAAAAAAGATAAGTTATAGGCGCACGGGATGCGCGCTCTTGCGCATAGCGGCGATTTTGCGGCATTTAGATTTCCCAAGGGGAGACACGATCGCCCGTGTTGACGATCGCGATCCGATAAAACATGGCGCGACATTCTTCCGTTCGTTCCGTGCGAGCCCGACGATCGAAAAGCATCTTTTTGCGGATATCTGATTTACCGAAAGAGAAAAGTTTATCGTAGTAGTGGAGAGGAGGCTATTTTTTTTTGCTTTAGCTGAGGGTTGTATATGAAACTTTGTTCAGGTGGTAAGATATTTCCTTTTTCTTTTGTTTTTAGAAGAAAGAAATGTTAACATAAATATACACATATTTCTCAAAACTGTAGACTTAATTTAATAAGATACTGCTTCATGAACGAAATGATAAATGGATTTTTATAGCATATGTAAATAGTTTATTATACTTATTTCATAATTAATTAAATAAATAATAACTATATATATATATATATATATATATATATATATATATATATATATATATATATATATATTCGATTGCAGTAGTTACAATGAACACGATGTAAAAATTTTCTATTGAAATGTATTTCCAGCTGGGTATTCAAAAGGTCAAAACTTTCATCTGTTCTTTCACCGTCCTGCTAAGCTAAATCCAATTGCGGGTGTAATTTATCTCGCCTCCCGCATTTGAAAGGTCGAAAACTGTCATTCCAACCGAAAATAGTCAAATAAAAAAGCCAAAGAAATCCTTGGTACATCTGCTGCTACCTCGCGGTTCTATTCATAAGAATCTTCTTCCCTTCAAAAAGGACATATCTATTCACCTCAAAATAGAAGGTAAAAAGGAAGGGCGGTCAAGCCAGGTACTATGTCTTCAGAAATTAAAGCTGAATAAAATATACAATATAAGATGAAGTAAATTTATCACATATGTTACTTTGAAATAATTTTATTTTATGTAATAATTACTATTACAGATTCAGTTTTTATCAGGTAGCCGTTTTAATAAGGAACCGGATAGTCTATTAGATGAAATCTATTAACACATTAATTTCCTGTTGTTTTTTATAATAAATGTATTTTACGATTACACATCTGGAATTGATGGTCAATGACGCTGACATTTATGTAAAAATTATTTACTGATACGTACGAAATAGTTTGATTAGGATTAATTAAATTGTCATTTTTCTGTGAAGAATCAACATATAATATGAATAAGCTTAATTTGAGTATGACTATTAAACTGAGTATCTAACGGAGTGTACAATATAATTTATTATTGATATAGAGTGATATACATATTAGTATTAACTAATTTTCCCTTAATTATTTTCAAATTCATCACCTGACTGATTATTCAATGATTATTTGAGGCATGACGTCTTGCAATTTCAAAGTGGACCATTAAATACAAAATGTAATTACGTATTCATAATGTGAATGTGCTCCTTAATTTGTGCATAAAATAACTGCAATTTTGATACTATTGAATAATGATTACATTATAAATAACTTGTCACATTAAGTCATAAATAAATCATTTCCGTAATCAGCTACCATTAATACAAATCTGCGAACGAATGTGACCAACTCGTCCAATCCCAATAAACACCTCACCCGCAAAGTCTCAATCCCCCCACACAACCTTAAGAACCCTACACAGCTCACGAAATCCACCGCTTAATCAACCCCTCCCCCACTCTCTAAATTAAACCCCACAGAACTCTCTTGCCCAGCCTCCTCGCTGTCGATCCAGCAGCAGCGGCAAGCCGATCAAGGCGCACCTTACGCATGCATGCATGCACGCCCGTGCATATACCCTTCCCGTACATCTCCAAAAGCTCGCACCTTCGCGCTTCGCACCCTATATATACGCCCAAATAAGGCAACGACTACCTAGTATATCCGCATCGACGGTGGTAAATACACATTGTGAAACAAGGCTCGCGTCACTTTGAATAATAAATCAATTTCGGCGCCCAACGCTACGACACAAAGACGAGCGGCAGCAGCGCCCCGCGATTATGCATGCAGTGTCCTGCACCTTGGAAGCTCGTGTTTAGACGCTATATATATATACGATCAGAGGCGCGCAAGTTCGCGTGCCGCCACGCTTCGCTCTGCTCCTCTAATGGCATAGGACGTGTATATGAGGAGGTGGAAGCTAGCTGGCTAGCTGGTAGTCAGATACTCGCTCTTTGATGTATTGAGTTAGAGAGGCTCGGTTTGCTCGAGCCACTCCCACTCGAGCCCCCGTGCACGCACGCTTCTCTAAGAAAGTTGAGTTTGCGGACTGGTGGCGTGTGGTTACGAGGTGATTCATTATTGGGTGGCGTTGGTTTGGTGATTTTTTGGATTTAATGGGAGGGGGAGGCGTCAGTGGGAGGAGGAGCACTTTACGCCCCCGTACCTGCGTGATGATAGAGAGGAGGTGAAGTTTTTTGGGCGTAATGGATTGACTCGTTAGGACCTGATGAATGATTGTTTGTATGGGTGTTTCTATTAGGAGATTTATATTGTCATAACAACGGTGTTTTGTCATAAATAGTGCTTACGGACAAAAGAGTAATGAGTATTAGACTTACATACAAAATTGAGCTGACCAATGAGAATGTAGACTAAGCTTATGATGTGCTATCTAAATAGCATCACATGCTAAGGTGTAATTATTCACATTGTACACTGAGAAAAATAAAGTAGTAACGGCTACTACCAAGGGGTAGGAATGATTACTGGACTCTCTAGGAAAAAAATATAATGTGGTATGGTTAGTAATGATTCACAGCCAACCTAGGACTGAGTTCAATTATTTTAACTAATTAAATTAATCTGGTTTTTCGAACTTAACTACGTATTGCTGCTGAAACAATACTTTGTTATTGCTCTCACAACTATATTATTTTACTGTAACATCCATACACTATCACCGACAACCATAATATAGCTACGACAGCAATATGTATGGTTACTCGAGCTATACCGGTATAGTTATCATATAAATATAAAAGTATTCGTGTGATACCCAATCCTTTTTATCAGTGTACCTTTATATATAAGTTATAATATAGTATCTATTCTTTTGCAGGATACAGTAAATATTACAAGAATGTCTAGTACTGAATCTCGTACCACCAAAATAAGATACAATTGGCACTCAAAACAAGACGTCTAATATTCAGACCTAAGTTTCATAGTAATGAGTAAAATTTTCCTACATCATATTGGATTTACTAGAGGTCTAGTAATGGTTACTAATTTTTTGTCTTAGTGTAAGTATTCTAGTGTAATGTTGCTACTGCAACGTATTTAAGTTTATTAAAAATAAAGGGTATATAAATTTTTAAAGGCGGATATTCAATTTTTCTATTGAGAAGTACTATCCGGAAGGAATAGCAATGTGGTTAATTTGATATAAATATTTACGTTTTTATTGGTTTATCAATAAATTTTTCCATAGTACTATAGCTTATTTCTAGTAAAGTACCTAGAAGAATGACAGCGGTTAGTTCTAGGCAGGTTTATGGGTTATGTTCTAAGAACTTAACAGTAATGAGAGCTTCATGCGGAAACCATATCTGACTGACCATATATGAGGCCCACGAAATACCATGTGTGACCAATGTGGGGCGAACTGAAAAATATAAATTTACGAATTAGTTTCCAATGTCCCAAGTAGGATATAACATTATTTCAAAATAGCTCCCATACAGGACCATGAACAGAAAATTCATAAACTTTTACATTAAATAAAAAACAGTTTTCAGTCTATAATATCCCATTTTTTAAGCCCCATATGGATAATACATAATAAATATTTTTAATTTAAAACTTGTTAATTTTTTCTTCACGGTCGAACGTGGATCCTATGGAGTTTTCCAGCAACAAATCATATCGAAATATCTTCTGGGATCCCTCGGTGGATCCCACGTATGTTTCCCATGGGTCTCACTTCAATCTCCCAAGATCCACATGTAGAACTCCATGTGGGATCTCACATAACTCTCATATGGTTCTCATGTAAGATTTCAATAGAGCCTGCGAGATTGCTATAGCTTGTCTTACATCTTTAAAAGCAACTTTGCTTGTTCACCGAATTATAATAATCAAAAAAGTGCTTGATAAGGGATATATTTCTATGAAGCATTTCATACTAAATCAATTATCCATTGATAAAATGTTCACAGTTTAATGGATATTCATATGTCAATCGAGTATAACGCATAACCAAAAGGAGCTTTCGTACCAAACGCGACACGTGAATCGCAACAATGGGTAACACGCAATCTGGAAGGAAACCAAGTAATGTCCGACAAACTTTCTCTTGTTCAATATCCACACACACCCTGCATGGTCCATCGAGGGTTCGCTCGCTCGCCAGTTCGCTCCTTCATCAACGAACCGAGCAACATACCGAGATTCGCCATCGTCACCCTCCACCATAATACCTCTGCCGAGTCCCACTCTCTCTCTCTCTCTCTCTCTCTCACTTTAACCTCGGACGTATAACTAATGCGAACTAGTTTCGCGGGTTCGGACACTGGTTAGAGGCGAACCCCGAAGCCTCCGAGGCTCTCCACGGCCGAATCGGTCTGTTAGCACGCGCTAGAATGGAAGTTCAGAGGTCGGCTGGCATCCCGTTACCCCGCGCGCCACGCCGAGTTGGGTTTGCTTTGCAAAGAGGGAGAGAGAATTAGACGCGCGGAGAAGACAAAGTAGAAGGAGTCGAGGATGCTTGTGGGGGAAGGAACTTAATGAAAACTATTGTTGGGTCTGCGTAAGTCGCGTATTATGATGAAAAGGAGGGTTTGGGGGTATTCTTTAGTTATAGGAATGTCTGTGTTTAGGAAGGATGTAGTTGATAATAACTTGGGACGTTTCTATACGTTAACTATTAACATATTATAATATTTGGGTTAAGAGAATCGATCCTTTCGTGATATCGCCTACTTTGAGACACTCTTGACAAAAGAAACTTAAAATAAAACGAATTTATTTGCATAATTTCTAAAATGGGTACTTAGCACAAACAATTAATAGACTTATTATGTTCAATTTAATATGATCCAAAATGGAAAACGCTTACGTCTACATGAATCCTTTATAAAATGGAGTATGTACTTAATTAATCGACAGGGTTACGCGCAAACTTACTCGAAGAAGCTTATTAAGTTGACGTTGAGTAATAAATGAAAATTCTATACACGCAAATTTTTAAATGTCCTAAATTGTAAGATACTTCCATAAAGCTTAAAAAGAATACCTTATTATAAATATTTACTTCTACATTAGCAATTATAAAAAAGTTGTTGCAATCTAAAATCCAAAAATTCTACGCCACCTCTGCTCCCACGCATATACACCTAACACTCTCACACGTCAAATTATTCATCAAAATCCTACATATCCACCCAGCCCCGAGCGAAAGAAATCATCAAAGCGCGGCTCTTTCATCGCCCGAAAAATTCACTCGTTCCTCCAATCTCCTACCCCTCGCATCCTGTCCCAACCCTCCTCCACCGCTCTTCATACCGACGCATACGTACATATAGATCAGCGCTGCTGGCAGCGAGCGGCGCGGTTGGAAATCAGCGCGCGACTTGCTCGACGCGCAATTATTGCGATATTGCTTTCCGAGAGAGAGAGAGAAGCCACCCCCCCTCTCTCTCTCTCTATCGGGATGGCTGCTGCCGCGAGGGCGGATCGTCTGGATATTGGGCATTCAATCCCGGGCCACCGTTTCGTCTCTCTCTCTCTCCGTCTCTCGCATCGCGAGCGCGGCGGTGGTATCTCCCGCTCCCTAACAACGCATTAACATGCATGAGCCCTGCGTGATTGTTTTACCCTAACTCTCGCCTCACTGGTAGCTTCTATCTCTGTTTGTCTGTATATATATATATATATATATATATATATATATATATATATATATATATATATATATATATATATCGTCCTCGGGGTTTGCGCTGCGCTAGGCTACGAATCTGCGAGTAAGGTTATAGGATGTACCTTTATCTCTTTCTCTCTCTATCCCTCTGTCTCACTTTCTCTTTCCTTCTCTCTCTTTCTCTCTCACTCGAATTTCGACGAATTTGCAAAAGTGTAGGTGAGAGTGAAAGAGAGAGAGAGAAAGAGAGAGAGAGAGAGAGAGAGAAAGAGATAGAGAATGGCGACCAATGAGATGGATATGGACACGGAGAGTTTTGAGCGAAGGGTGAGAGTTAACAATGGTGAATGTGGAAATTAGGTATTGATAATACTGAATATTTTGCTGTGAATAATTACAACTCGGACATACAGGTAAACGTCTCTTTATGGACTAAGTTATTTAGTTTCCCCAAAGCGACAGTTTTGTAGCAACGACATTTTTGAGATCTAGGGTGTTGATGAATTTCAATGTTTTCAACAGCGCTAGACAATAATATATTTATGTATTTCCAAATAATGTGTGTGTGTGTCTCTGTGTACGTGTGTGTGTGTGTGTGTATGTGTGTGTGTCTGTGTGTACGTGTGTGTGCGTGTTGCGTACGTGCGCGGGTGGACGTGTGCGTGTGATTATTGTCAACCTGGCATTTAGTATCTGTTGTCTTGCATAGTATCTGTGACAAATATAAACAATCAAACGAGAAACTGAACTAATAGTTTAATCAATGTTACAAAATTATTAGTTTTAATTGTTGCTAAATAAAATAAATATTCGAACAAAAAGAATATTGGATACATTTTCATATATATAGCTAATCTTACGAAATACTCCTTTATCAATGAATTTATGGCTTCTCTATCTTATTAAAAAAAATTATATTCTAATATTTGAGTAAAATACTGATAGTCTGCTATGAACGTAAACAACATATCAGCCTGAAAATCATAGTATTTCAACCGCTCACTCAAACATCAATTTTTGGCATTTCACCACGATAAACCATTAGCTTGTAATACGCGTAATCAGCATGTAACATTCACCCCCCACGCAGAATCATTGTTCAAACCTGACGCATCGTGCACCGTATACATCGGTTTTGCTTTAGCCCAGTTAAAAATAACACTGAAATATAAATAGACGCTCCGGTACAATCATTACAACCGAAAACCGCTCGGCAACGTAACTTTCGCAGCTGGTCGCGACGTAACGCCCGCGGCGCTGCAAAATTAATGCCGCGAATATCGATGGCAGAAGTGCGTCTGGCCGCTCGACGCACTTCTATTTCGCTTTTTCGGCGGGAAATCCCAGGCAGATCGCTCGCGCTGTTAGTTGGTTCGAAACGAATGAAATTTTCAGTAGTAGGCAGTGCGATTCTCTCTCTCTCTCTCTCTGTATAAAAGCGCCGTTCTCGATTTTCGGCACTGCGGCTCCGGAGATTCGACAGCTGCAGTCAATCTCGGGAGGAGAAAGAGAGAGTATAGGAAGGGAGGGAGAGGAGAGATTTTAACTTTTATTCGAGAGCGATGGACAATTGTTACGCGTCCGTCCGAGGAATAAATTGTGTCCGATGGTATTTTATTCATATGCGCGTTGTGCGCAGTGCGAAGAGCGGAAGATTGACGATGGAAGGATGGTTTATTTGCAGGATTGGTATAGCTTTGATTACTTACACTTTTTTAATGTTTGTAGTGTCAATTTGTAGCGTTAATAATAAATCTATTAGCTGTGGAAATAACAGGCAAAATTCTGAAAGTTCATTCTACTTTTTCTGCACCATAATTGCAGAAAATATTTACTATATCAATACAAGATCTTTTTACAATATTTCAATATAAATAAGTAAATATTGAAGAAATGATCACAGTTTTTAGTTAAAAATAAGTCTTGCTCTTCGTGCAAGAGAAATTTACGAATATTATACTAGAAACTTTATTCTAAGACTTATAGTATGACACAATAACATAATTATTTATAAAAAGCAATATATTTGTATTAATTACTAAATACGAAAATATTCTGTCAATTTTAAATAATATAAAGAAAATAATAAAAAAAATGTTACAAACAATTACTTAAAATAAGTATTCTGTAACGTGAATGCACACATTTTTACATCGTATGTCATATAGTCTAGGCCAAGCCATCGAGCATAATTTCAAATGGAGTGGTTTACAATTTTTTTTGTAACCATTGACTATTGTGCATAATTGCTATAATAAGTCAAATAATTCACTTTATTTTAAACAGCATCTTTTACGAATAAAGTAAGACTTTTGATAATACAAGTGTTATTAGTAATTTATTAAACGAGAAGCTGATTTTGCGCGGGCTGCGCGCGTGTCGACATTTCTCCTGCTGGGCTGCAGTGGGATGAATATTTTTATTATATTGAATATGTAATTATATTGTATAAATTCTTATAAATTTTATTACAATATTATTTACTTTACTAATTATCGGTACATTTCTTTTGTTTACATACACTATCAAATTGATCCACTAAAGTATTGTTGGACATTTTCTTGGTCTACTGTAAATTGGTCGAGATTGGCTGAGAAAAATAGAGAGAGAAAGACAGAGAGAGATTTTAAGACACGTTATTAAAGTTCAATATAAGATAATATCTTTAGATATTTGTTTATTACTAAAAATATTGAAAGACGGGTTTTATTTTTTGGTCAAAAAGTATCTTTTGTAGTTAAGGGTACAGATACATCTTTACATTTTAAATGAATTATTAATACAGTTTAAGATAAAAAAGATTCACTCATCACATCATACATCATTTTTTATTAAATTTAAATATTTTATCAAAATATAACGGAAAAATTGGAAACAAATTTTTCTATAGTCCTTAGGTCTCTTTCATTGGACATATGAAAACCTCTATATTTCTTGGGCTATCGCAAAATTTCAAGAGGTAACATAATCGAATTCACGTTTTCAAAAATTTATTATGTTAAAAATACATGTACTTAGTTATGATATGAATGTGGGAATTTGTATTTAAAAATTATTACCATGCCATAACAAAAAAGCAATGCGTATGTCGGAAAGATAAACGTATGGCACTATAGATTTTTTCTTAATAATTCAGAATGTAATATGTTTTGTTTAAATCTTTAAATCTTTTAATAGATACTTGTAGAAAGACACTTAAATTAAGTAATTAGTATGCTAATTATCAAAATTTAATTAATATAAGAGCATTAACGGTTGATCGTAGTTTTTTAGATCCACCTCGAAAAAACATATACTCAGAACATATTGTTCTTTTGTAACTTATTTGTGTAAGTCATCTTTTAATGGTTATAAATAAACATTGAAAGTCGCTCAGCTGTTAGATTTTAACGTTGCGAATACAGCTCTGTTGGTCCGCTAATAGTAGGTCGAGGAGTTCGTCCAACAATACTTTAGTCGTGAATATAGCTCTGATTCTGCTCCAATAGCAGGCCGAGAAATACATCTGACAATACTTTTATAAATGGAATCGTCAGAATTTCAGAGTAAAATGTATTTAAAAGTTCTTTACATATAAAAATTTGTACCGTAAAAAATAATTACTTTATAGGAAATATTAACCTTCCATTTGTGTAATTCGTCATTATGATCAAATTGAGGAGGAATTTGTCCACACCCAGTACTTTTGCGGTTTTCTTAAGATTTACGTGTCACCACGTACTTCTGATATAATTGTGTAGACTGGCATTTCCAACCAGAACTGGTTGAAAATACCACCTCTATTCATGTACTCATCCAGTTTGTTAATAAAACTGTTCTCAAGAAAACAAAAATATTTCTTGGACTAATGATCTCGCTTCTGAAGCCTCATATGTAACCTGAAATGAAGACTTTTCTAGTTGACTTTATCGACGCCACCTGGCAACAGTGTGCTCAACTCGCCTAGCCGCTATATCATCCGATATACGGCCTTTTGTGCCATCAGAATAGTTCTTTTACAAAAATTGTTCTAGCTCTTAAACAAAAATAGCTACCCTGGTAAAAAATTAATCTAGAACTATGTAGATCTATCTAGTTTGCTATGGGAATAATCGAGGGCCTCGATAAAACTAGATAATTTTCTACTACGGTAGGAGCACCAAATTGAATAATTGTATTACAATCGGTTGAATGGTTTCGGAGGATACAGCTCACAAATTTTGCACGAAGTGGGGCCAAGAGGGCTTCGCCCGAAATAACCGATTGCCGTAAGAACGCGTATTAAACATACTTTGAACTTGCTCAAAGCACTCGACCGCGGTTGACTGACTATTGCATTCTATCTAATTCGCGTTGACAATGGTGCTAGCGAGGCTGAAGATCCTCATAGGGTGTTGGCTTTGCGGGTGGAAGTCTTAAAAGAATGGATGTATTTGTCTCCACCCCCGGATTCGCTAACTAATCAGAGAGACTCCACGCGAAGTTTACGTCATTCATGACTAATTAGCATAGATCTGCTGGACCTATGGTCTGGTGGTCTACCAATAGCTGCGAAGGGCTTTTCACTTTCCTACTGAAATCGGAGGCATTTGATACACAAGCGTTCTCTACATATCAATGATCTAGCTCATTGTTTCGACAGGACAAAGGGGCCCAAAATCATCGTCAAGAAGAATTACTAATAAAGAAAGAAAAATTGTATTACAAATTATTTATTTTGGGAGTGGCTATTTCATAATGAAAAAGGCAGCTATAAAATAATACAGTGCTTTAATTTTAGTTTTACTCTGTAAAAATCGATTTGACTATGTTATGAAAAAGTAAATCGACAAATATATTTCTACACTTTTAATTAAGTTAGATAACCAATATAAAATAAAATATTAAATTAATCAGATAATGCAAAAATTGAAACCTATATTTATTTTGAATGACTATTTTGTTGTTGGTTACATCTTATTAAATAACGAACTACTTAGGTTAGTATTATACTTAGTGATTTATTATAGTTACATTAATAAATAAGAGAGGTTAACAATATCATTAACAATTCTCCATTCTTCCGCGCCACTCCGATTCACTAAGGTATCCGATGATCCAATGATCTCCGATCCGTTATACTTTTAATGCACTTTCAAGGTTAGCGGCTTAGAGTACAGACACGGCAAACGCGGTAGTGGCGAGCGATATGAATCTTCGATTGTTCGACATTTTCATAGCGTAAAGGATAGTTGCAATACTTGTATAGACGGCGCTGCTAGCGCAAAAGTGGCGCTGCCTGGTCAACAAAAATATGAATCATGATGTTGAAAATTTTTAAAAATTTATATGGCAAGGATAGGAGAATTGGCAAAAACGTTAAAAATAATAACTTTTAGGTTTGAACCCGTCACAGAAAAATATCCTAAACGAAAGTTTAAAGAAAAAAGGTGATTTTGTGTGAAAGCAAACATATTTATGACGTTATTGAGACAAAAAGCGGTGATTCAAATTCTAAGATTCAAATAGATGCAAAGGTTATCCCACAGATAAGAGTAAACAATGCATCATATATTACAAAATTGACTGCAAGTACACGTTTTAAGGTGATGCTAAACCCTCTTGTTACCGTTAAATACGGAGAACCACTTTTTTCATTCAATTTTTTATTTTGAGAAAATATCTGTCTGGAAAGTTGTTGTTTTTTAGTAGGACAATAACGTTTCATAGAGATATTTACTTAAAATTGAAAAAAAAATGAGAAAAGTGGTTCCTCATATTTGTCTGTGACTGGTGGCTTTAGCATCACCTTAAGTTAAATTTTTATTCATATGACAGCATGTTGGTACGTTTTATTACAGCTTAATTTTCAGAGATATTTGGAATATGCTGTGTGCTCCTGTAAAGCAGGATTAAGTAGTGAATCTGAGTCTATTATGATTGATATTATTAACGTACTGATCAATGATGTACTCGTTTTAAGTATCAATCAGTATATATTGAAAGCTGTTAATGTTATTAGATTATTGCAAATGTTTTATTACGTATCTATTAATAGTAATGAATATACTGTTTCAAATGAGAATAGCAAATTTTATTTTGACAATGTTGTTCAAGTAGAAAAGCTATTTATGAGCTCGCAAAAACAACAGTTAATCAATCATCTTGTTCAAAATGGTTTTCTCAAAGAAAAAAAAATGACTGCAAGCTCAGCACATAAAATTATACATACACGAATCTGTGCTCAATTACCTGAAACTTTTATTCATAAGACATTTACTTCAGCAGGAACCTCATACGGTTTAAAAAAAGAAAGAGTATGTTTAGCTATGCAAACAAAATTACTTAAAAACCATCATACAATAATTGACATTGGTATGATTGTAAAAGAAGCACAGCCAAGGATGTGTGGCTCTCCTGATGGATTATTATTTTATATCGATGAAAATGATATGTGTCTAAGTAACAAACACGAGTACTACACACAAATGCAGATAACCTTGCATGTTTTTAATTTGGCAATATATCAGTTTATAGTTTATTTGCCTGATCTGGATCTGTAAGATTTCCAATTTTTAGATATGAAAGTTTTTTTGAAGGAAAATTTACCAAAGCTAGAGTAATTCTATTTTCAAATATATTTAAGACATTTCTATGATTCTTCGACAACCGTTTCAAATATCTAATGTTAATTGATATTGGATATTTACAATGTGATAAATAATTTGCCTAACTAATTTATTTATGTTATATTTACGTACTATTTAAGCTATAATAATTTAAACGCATTTCGTTCCATAATGATACAAATTATGTGTGAGATAATCGAAAATTATTAAGCATTTAGTTGCACTATATAAGTAAGTACATTTTGTAGAACAAAATCCTATGTTCACAAATTAATATATAATAACACTTCTTATTCTTTTTAAAACGTATTTTTTATTTATACATCTTCTTTTATAATTCTATTTCTTATTTACATAATTAAACATCTAATTAAAAGAGGCATAACAAAAACTGCACATTCTTCTTCCATATTAGATTTAACGATGGAAATCCTTTGTCTGCTAAAATAACATGTCCTGGTTCAACGAAATAAAAAATGCCGCAAACAGTGGATATAAACCGTCACTCGATCTTCTCCATAAGCTTTGCTAACAAAGCATATGAAGTCATTTGTCGTATAAGCTACTAAAAACTTGATCGTATGAGCATATTTATAACTGGAATAATACAGCACAGACTGTCCATTTTAACTTCGGTGCAGTCAATTATCATTTGACAGTTTGAATAATCGGTTTTGAAAGCCAATGGTATCGTCCCTTGTACTACTTCTCTTGTAGACTAGTATATGCGGGGTTGCAGAGCAACTGAGAGATATTGTAGTATATCTATAAATATCCTTGAAACAGTCGTAACATGTATATTAAAAAAACACCCAGAGTAGAAAAGGATTCTCCAAGTTTCATCTTCATTAGAAATATTAATAATTTATTTTCTACTGCAACTTTAGTTTGCTTAAAAGGTGGAAAATTTGGCAATAGCACATTAAAAGTATTAGATGATAAACCAGCTACGTCAATTAATTGTGCATCAGTTGTAATAGATTATAATCCGTGGAAACCATTACATATTAAAAACTATTTCTTAACTGTAGGTGCACTTCATATGGAATTGTTTCACATGAAGCATTTTTCGAATTTGTTGTAATAGGCAAGTTGCACGAAATGGACTGATCTTTCTTTTTTACTAGATTTACTTGAGTCGTTGCATGATACTTATTATTATTATCTTCTTTGATAAGACTACATATAAAATAATTACAATGATCAGAAGAATCATCATAAACTATATTAACTTAACACTCTGCATTTTTGTATTTAGGTATAAAATTATGGACATTCTCATTATCAACTACTATGTTAAGCAAGTCGACATTTTTTTCTACAAGAACCTTGTTCTTTGACTTCCTTTTAGTAAAAAAAAAGAATAATCTTTCTTCTTCGCAGTCCTTCTCACTTGGCGATCAAAACGTTCTTCTCTTTGCTGTGTTTTTCAGAAGAATTAAAAATTGTTGGAGTAAATGCAGGGTGAAGCGGATGCCCTATTTTACCTCCAACAAAATGCTTGCTGCAGATGAATGTAGCCTTCGATGGTATACAGTCTCTTTAACAATTTGCTGTAAATAGAGTATTGTATTAGAGTGTAGAATCTAGATACTAAATAATTAACTATAAATGAAGTTTATAATTTAATTTATATAACGTTCACAAAACCAAAAATATTCTTTCTTGAAATAAATACTATGGATATGGTTTTACTTTTAAAAATTATTCTTACCTAGATCATAAACACTTTCTAATAACAATTTATTTCAGGAAACGTAAAGATTATACTTACTTGTGTTTTACTATAACGTGTATCCATAATTGACGCTGTTGCCTTTTCCATGCTATATTTTGACCTGATAACCGATGAAACGTTATTCCTTTTTCACCATTTATTTCCACTTTCTCGGGAGTATTGAAACATCCTATTACACAACAATTTCTTCGCGACTTAGGCATGTAAATATCAAACTTGAAACGGATTTCTAATTTCGGTTTCCAATGTTAATATTTTTTTCCCCCTTATGATTCTTTTTTTTTACACAGGGTGGCGTGCCAATTTACGTGTAACCAACCTATAACATCGCGAAATATAATTTTTTCCGAATTTTTCAACTTACCCCCTACTTCATCCTCCGCCGAGGCGCGCCTAAAACTGTTATAAACCATCAAAAGTAATTTAAAAATCTCTTCCACACAACTATTTTTCACTCACCAACGAGGTACTCCATACAAAATCTCGAATACTCCCCCTTCTTCGCATTACTACAAACCATCTATACACGGCTCCAGCTACATCTATAGCAATGTTCATCGTCACGCTTCGTGTACCGTATCCAGTATGCCCCGTGTTCGCAGATCGCCTCAGCAGCCTCCTCGATAATAATACGCTCGTATAATAAAACGACGGCACCAGCGCCCGCGTCGAAGTAGCTATACGTATCGTTGTAGCTGTAGCTCGTCGTCGTCGTCGTGGCCTGGCGATATTCGACGCTCGAGAGAGAGCCCATGAATACTAAGTAGTTTTATAAAAATGTTGATTTAGACGCGCGGCTAGGCGGCTCGCTCGGCTGCGGCTACCTCGTGATGCTCGCGCGAGGTTCTGGATACTTTGCGTGTGTACACGCTCGGGTGGTTTTGGTGGTGGCTCTATTGAGAGGAAGATGCGAAAGATGAAGTTGATAGGAAAATATTTTTTTATTGATAAATTTTGGTTTGGTGAGGGAATTATAATTTGGGGTTGTGATTGATACGATGTACGGTGTTGTGTGATGAAATGTAATAGCATTAATTTGGAAAAGTAAACGTTGCTTTATTAAGCTCATTTTTGCAAAGTTGTTTATTAAGGAGGTAGATCAGTCGCACCAACAAAAAATGTTGATAAAATAAGAACTTTCACTTCAATCGCATTCAAAATTTTTATACAGAGATTTACAAAGTCGCTGATTATGAATCTGAAGTTCAAAATTTGAATTTAAGAATTACGTATTTAATATAGCTAATACAGTAAAGTAAAAATTTTACTGTAGATTAGAGAATATGTGTACGTTTAATGTTTGTTTTAGAGTAGCATACGTATATGTGCTTTTGAGGTTGAGAATTACAAATCCGACATTAAAATTTTGAATCACAAAATAACAGATCCATTATGATAACTTGTGTCCATATTATACTCAACATGAGATTAATTTCTATCATGGTTTTATCAAATATTGTTTGAGGATATTCATTCCACTAGACAAAGTGAGGGCTGAAGACTATTTCTGTTCACCTGTGGGGAAGCTCATACTTCTATCATCTGGATTGATTCATTTTAGTGAAAAATTGTAATATAATATTAGTACTTAAATTCATAATTAACTTTAAAAAGTATTAAATCTAAGTAAACGTTTCTTTGAACCGCACTAAAAGAGATTTACTGAAATAAAGTAAATATTTCTTAAATTTAGTAATTATTTATTAAGTTGATGAATACCAGTCAAAATATAATTAAATATTTACTATTATCAAATAAATCTTTTCTTAGTACGATTCAAAGAAACGTTTACTTAGATTTAACAATTTTTTTTCAGTGCATGAACATTATATTTACACAACTGAATAAATGTAGCTACTAATATACCCTGGTAGAAATCTAAGCTGGTTTCTAGCCAGTTATTAGCTAGATTTTCTAAATCTGCTTTAATTCTCGTTAATGAATTAGCTACAAACCAGTTAAAAACGACGTGTTTTTTAGCTAATTTTTAACTAGATTCTGCTTAATATACTAGTTAATATAAAATCGATAAAATAAGTAAATGTATGTATTAATTAATAATGGAAATAATAACAGTTGTATAAAAATCGAAGTAATACGCATTTCTAACCATACTACATTAAGTATTTTACTAAATTAAAGTTAAAAACGTACCTTAAATATCTAGTAGTAATGGAGGTTAGGTTATTTGTTTACATAATGACGCGTGCATTTAAAAAGTATTATTTACACAAAAAGTACCAAAGCCCCGAGTAAAATTGAAGTGTATTTATTAAAGAAATTTATGTTATAAATAATGGAATACATGTAATCATATAATTATGTTATTATAAAAACAACAATAAAAACAGAATAATGTACGTTTTGACGAAATTTGGAGAATTGGTAAACAAATATTTGTAGTTTTACAATGAACTTTTATTACAAAATATTTATTTTCGACATCAATTACAAAATTTTTGTTGACTAAGTTATGATTGACTAATTTTCGGAAAGGAAATTACTAGTTATCAAATACTTTTAGTATTGCATATGCATATTTTTATAATCTCATAAGTTGTTATTTGTTGATAAAAATATTTATTTTGGCGGCATAGTATATTGAACATTCAATAAAGTATAATAATGTATATTTTTAAATTTGTAAAAACTAATAAATTTTAGAAACAAATATAAATAGGTTAGATTTGCAAACAAAATACGTCTTAAGCAAATTCTAGACAGATATTAACTATAATCTGGCTTATTGATAGCTTAATAATCTGGCTAATAATTAATAAGTTAACAAGCCATTCTAGTTAACCTTCTACCAGGGTAGAGGTATGTGCTTGCCCATATAGGTGATGAGTAATAATATTTAAAGCGAGATATAAAGGCATTTAATGTCCATATGAGGACCATTTTTAATTATCAGAATTTCTTTTCAAACAGTTTAAGTTTATTTAAAATTATTTCTATTGCCTTCATTCTTGAGAGTATATCATTGGTCAATACATATATTATATTATATCTCGGAAAAGTACGTCTAAATTATGGCTACCACAACTACATTACACTACAGCAAACTACGAATTACTTTTCGTGTATGTACACATCTTGAGCAAAAACAGCTTACAATTACGACATGCTTAATTATACTTTAAAAAATAAAATAAAAAGTAAATAATATTTATTCTAAACATTTTTATTATTCTCTTCATATTTTAAAGAAATTTTGATAAAAACATACCATAAAATCATAAGATATAACTGAAATGCACGCGTATACAACAAACTCGTCGACTGGGCGTAATTTCTGCTCGCGACTGCTCTTACCCTTTCTCTCTCTCTCTCTCTCACTCTCTCAGTCTACTGCTCGCGATGAAATCAGATAAGACGCCATGTTTGCAGCACTTCGGTGTCATCCCGGCGCGGGCGGCCAATCAGCGAGCGAGCTGCTGCCAGCGGAGCTCGAGCGAGTCGCCGAGAGAGAGAGAGAGAGAGAGAGAGAGCCGCAGCGACGAGTGAGTTTTAAACTCGAGTGCGCGGATGCTGATCCGCTGTAATTAGCGTCGCTCTGCGATCAGTAGTGCGGCCCGCTGGCGCTGCTTACCCGCGCGGAAGATGCGCTCTGCAGCCTCCCTCCCATCGAGATGAGGAGGAAGGAATCGAAGGATATGCAGAGACGGAGGAGGATCTGCCTCGCGGGCCTCCCACGACCGATAATCGAGCTCGATTTATCGATGTGCATTGGCTGTCTTCTTTTTAATTTGGAGAAACTTCTTTGAAATTTTGAGTGTTTGGTATATTGTTTGCATTTATTTATTAGTAATGTAAGGATTATGAATAAGATGGTTTGAAACACTACTTGTATAACTAAGTTTTATGTAAGACAGGTATTTTAAAAAGCTTTACTTAAATTATTTTTTTATAAATTTAATTATTTGCAATAATTGCAATTGTTGGGGATGTTTTTGTAATGAGAAAAGTATTCACATTTATAAGAAGTGTTGTAATTACACCTCGACAGATGATTTTAGTATAATCTCTTTGAAATCCTTTTACTTAAACGGTGTTGACACTGAGTTGAACTATATCATCAATCTTCATGAATCTCTTCTAAATGCTTGATTTTAATTAAAGAAATAAAAGTTTGAATTTATTTTAGATATATTTTAATTATTATTAACTGATTAAATTGCTTAATTAGAATTATCAGAACGTATAGTCTATTTTAGTACATTTTGTTATGCCAAACATTTTATGATTGTAATTATTGTAAAACTATGTAATTTGTAGTTAAACCAGATGTCCCTAGCTATGAACAGTATCTAACGTCTCTGATTTGTTTAAAAAATATTTTAAAAACTTAAAAAATCGCGGAATAATTTATCGAGAATAATTTTTTTAAATCATGTAAAGGGTGATTACATCGAAAAAAAGTGTTTTCCTTGCCTGGAAGAAAGTCTCGTCCTTAACGGGTTAATAAAATTCTAAGCTATAGTTTAAAAAAATAAATTTATAATAGGTATCTTACTTACAGTTAATAATTAACTTATAAACTTATTAACTTTTAGTTACTAAACAGCAAAATATTTTTTAAATAAATTCAGGTTTTTATTTCTCACATAGACATGAGATTCTTTTAGCACAGTTTCAAGAAGATTAATTAATTAAGTACAATGAAAAATGCAATTTACACATTAAGGAATGTTTTCATCTATCAAAGAGTAGTTTTTGGCATTTTCGATAAATAAAATACATTTTTTATACTAATAAATTATGAATATAACTTTTTATTTGAAAAAAATTAAATAATCACTGTACCCTTACCCTAAAATATATTTCCCAATACCTAAAACCTACTAACCTAGAATTTTTAATAATCTTTTTTATCAACCTACTTCACCCACAAAAATCCTGTCAATTACATATTTCACTGAGCTGCAAAACATACGACTCGGTATCATATCGTATCGCATCGAATGCAATCGCTCCGCCATGCGCAAGTTTTGCGCGATGTTCGAGTGTTCGACATTTCGGCTGGTAATGACTTTGACGTCTCGGTTCTCTCTTTGATCGTACCGCGCGAGAAGGATTCTCTTGCGGTTCGGAAAGAAAAAGAAAGAGAGAATACGCCTTTCGCTTATTTGGTAACGCGCAGGGCTCTGTTCTCTCGTCTGTTCTTTTATTTTTTTGGACGGACAGAGTGGATAAATATTTGAGATGTTTAACAGGTTTTCTTAATGCTCGAGACTTTTAAGTGACTTTCATTTGACATTTTCGGGTATTTACGAAGTTTGCTTTGAGATATATGAAGCGTTTTTGATGGTTTTTAGAGGATCTATTTTGTGTTAAGGCTACACGTTGATAAATATTTGATTACAAATCATTGTGTGGCTAGATGTAATAATGTTGATCTTCATTGAGCACGTGAACACTTTGTATTCAAGAAAATTTTAATATTTAAACCTTAATATTTACTTCTAAATATATATTTAGAATATCACATTCTAAAAAGTGTTAAATATATTGTATATTAAAAAACAATTTTTTACATGCTAATTTAAGCAAATTCCAATTAATTTAAATGAACGCCTGTCCATTTATTTTTAGCCAAATCGATAATTTCGCAGATAACATTATTAAGAGAAATTTTTCAATCTCCCTAATCGACACGCTTCAACTCGGATTTCCAGCGCGTTCGACATTATTATTTATCTCGCTCGACACGGCCAATTAAATTTCACAGAGCGCGCGCGCGAATCGCTCGGATAAGATAAACGCCGCGCGAAAACTTTAAACGCTTGAATCAAGACGATTTATATGCGATTTTCTTGGGTGAAACGCACTCGCGGATCTTTGGATATTTTGTTAAGTGAAGGAAGGTCAGTGGAGCGCGACTAATTGATCGAGCACTCGCGCGCGTGCGCGTAGGACAAATCGAGGAAGTTGGTTTATTGCATATCGGACTTCGATTTTTTTTGTGGGAGAGAAACAGGATTTATGAATACGGTTATTTTTGTAAGATATTCGAATTCGCTGAATTTTCTCGGCTAAGCTACATACTTTTCACCTGTTTGATATTTTTAAATTAACGAGTTCAGTTATATTTTTGCCAGTTAACGAACGGTTTCTTTTATTTTTGGCACTGCATTAGGTGAAACTAATTGTTTATACGTGGAAAAGGTATATTGGTAATAAGTGTAATAATTATAAGAAATAATTAGAGCAAAATTATTTATATGCAAGGTGAGATTACTGATCTCAAATATGAGCATAATTAGAATAGTATTAAAATTTCACTTTTCATATTTAATTTATTATAATTTTAGTTTTAATCGATAAATACTGATCGTTATTAATATAAACTATTCTGATAAATGCTTGAAGTTTAATA
Source organism: Gastracanthus pulcherrimus (assembly GCA_949152435.1). Taxonomy (NCBI): domain Eukaryota; kingdom Metazoa; phylum Arthropoda; class Insecta; order Hymenoptera; family Pteromalidae; genus Gastracanthus; species Gastracanthus pulcherrimus. The sequence continues at coordinate 24,300,646 of OX424575.1, read as the reverse complement.
ATTTTTAACGGACGTAAACCAGAATAGAGAGTAATCTATTTTAATTTTCTCGAGCAATTGATAAAGTTATTATGCCTGGATTTTTACATACCTGGATTATGTTACTTTAGGCTCATCTGAATGATTGCAGCATAGATTCTTGTAAAAAGTAATGCTAATGGGCGTGCACTTACAGGACTTTCTTGGTCTAAAAACTTAATAACAAACAAGTTTTTATTGTTCTATGTACGGCTATAGCTCGTCTTGGAGCTAACAAAATATCGAAACTAACGAAATTACAACATTTAAAAAAATAAAAACGGTTTTACAATAAAGCATTGTAGAAATTACTTTTATACCGAGAATCCGAATGGTAATAGTTAATGGTAATTTAAAAACTAAAACAACTACCCAATTATTTGCTTTCATGAATATGTTTCTGGAAAAAGCTGAAATCATGTAATTTGGTCTTTGCGTGAAAAAATGTATTAAGTCCGCCAAGTAGAGATCAAAAAAATAATAAACACGTATTTTTTTCTTTTTCCATAAAAATCAAAATTATAAAAGTTATAGTCGTTTGAAGTTTGCGGATTTTCGATTTATATAGATATACTTCAATACGAATGACGTCACGCGCGCTTCAACCTCCTGTATCTGCTTTAATTTTTAATTAATTGAAAAAAGAAAAAATACGTGTCCATTATTTTCTTGTTCTCTACCTGATGGACCTAATGGTTTTTCAGTTATTTTCATGCAAACTTCCAATTTGCGACATGCCTAGTTGTGTGTATATAATATTGATTAGCCAATTCAGGTTTTTCCTAATATTGATTTATACGTAAAACCCGAAATGCCTAAATTGTATTATGTAAAACCCGAAATGCAAATTGATCAATAAGTAATGTATTATTATCTAGCGGCTCAAGAGAGTATAAATAATATTGAATTACTGTAGAACAATAAATGTTATATTTAATAATATAAATGTACATATAATAGAATCTTTGCAGTCATGATTATAACATCATAGATTTATAAATGTGAACTATGCAATTATAAAAATATAAATAAAAAAAAGAATTATAAAAAAGTAAATAAATGTATCTATAAAATTGTATAATGACGACAAAGATGCTTTTTAAATTTATATTATTAAATATAACATTTATTGTTCTACACCAATTCAATATTATTTATAATTTTTTTCTCTCTCTTGAGCCGCAAGACAATAATACATTACTTATTGTTCAATTTGCATTTCGTATTTCATAATACAATTTAGACAAATCGTATATTGCCTACTCAATATTAGACAAAATCCGAATTGTCTAATCAATATTAGGCAAAAACCGAATTGCCTAAAATTATTTTAGGTAATTCGGGTTTTGCCTAAAGTTTCAGGTATTTCAGGTTTTGCCTAGACATTTCGCGAATTGCCTGATTTCGGCTTTTGCCGGTAACAAATACAAATACAAAGAAACCATCTCAACCAATCCGCAACAAATCATAACAAAAAAATTAATATCTATATTTTCACCAAGCAAACACCAAATCGATGCCTCCTTCGTACCTTAATTTCACCTTTCACCTCTGCACACAATCCAAAAAGACAACGATTCGACATCGCCGCACGTCCAGCGTCAGCGTCACCCATCGTCCCTTTTTCATCCCCCCTTGAAAACTCTCTCTCTCTCTCTCTCTCTCTCTCTCTCTCTCTCTCTCTCTCTCTCTCGATATAGACAGCTCCCGACCAATGAAAGGAAACAAAATTTTAATTCGCTCTTTCACCCAAACATACGAATCACGCGGCACGCTCGCGACAATAGACGCCCGAAAACTCCGACAATGGGTCCCCCCTCCGTACACGCACATACACACAAGTTCTGCAGCCGCGATTTGTCCCGACAACGCGTAAGACTCGTGTGCCGCGGTATAATAGCGAGAGTTTCGCGCTGCTGGAGCAGAGCTTCGCGATAGGGAGGAGCGGGGCTATTTGAAACTCGAGCTGAATTGAACACTTTGATTATTAGAAAAGCATGTTTTTCTTTGAGGGACGTGGTGGAGCGAACTTTACCGTCGGAAGTTTACTTCGCGATGTATTTTCCATTTTACATTCAAAATTGAAATTGTAATATCAAACACGAGCCTCACGAGGTTAACAGTGATTGATTATTGTGTAAAGAACACTGGACAACTGCCTTTTTTTTCATTGAAAGCCTTAACATTTTTACATTATAAAATGTGTTATTGTTGATCAATTGATAAAAATACGGAACGGTCACCTTACTATTCCATTTCTTATTATACGCCGAAATTTCGCATAATTGCGTAATATACTTGAATCTTAAAAAACATTTGTTGTATTGCAGAGAATAACAGAAAACCGCATTTTGGTAGTATAACTGTCTATAAAATTTATGAAATATTGTCCCCTGCAGGGGCAATTCGATCATTTGCGAAACTTCAGATTGCACTCCTTTCGAATTAAAAATGTTAGTTCTAAATTCTAATTTATTCTTAAAAATAAATAATTACTGCAACATACTACAAAAGTGTAAATTTGGCTCAAACTATAATTTATACATTTTTTTGAGTTAAAAATATCCATATAACCTGAAACATATTCAATTCGCCCTGCATTCCCCCGTTTCAGGGAACACCCATCGCGGTATTGTGCCTGTACGCTCATTCGTTGCTTGTATAGTTGTGAGGTGCACACGTGGATTATTCGTTATTCCTGCACCGACGAATCACGCGCTTGTTTCACACGGATATTCACCCATGTGTGTATGTGTGTGAGGGTAGATAGATAGAGTCGTATACTATACGGGGAGGTCGGAATAGAGTTTTATAGAATGATCGCGCGATGGTACCGTAATAAAGGGGAGATTGCTGTCTCTATTCAGGATGAAATAAGTCAGGGAGTGGGAATGAAAGGAGCTGAAAGAAGAAAGATAGGAAGGGAGGGAGGAGGTGTATGAGATTATGGATGTTGAATAACGAATGTGTGTTATTGTAGTCGTATGTGTATGCATGTGGCGGACACGGATGCTGCTCGGTAATTCGTTTGGGTAAACAAAATATTTGAGGTGATGGGTTCGAATTAGCGAATTATTGCTGAATATGATTGTATGACTGAAAAGACTATGCAGTTAGGAACACATGTTACGAAATATTAGTGCAAAATCGGTAAGTCTAACGTTTTTCAGTAGCCATTTCTAAACCAATTTGGATAGTGTATTCTTAAAATCATTGCTTACTATTTTCAACTATAAAAATTATAAAAGTATTCATCTATCATTTACAATAAAATGGTAAGTTATGCTTGGAAAAGCTGGTAACCCCGAGTAAATTACTTTTCTCTGACGTGATTATTACCGATCACTTGTAGCATTTTTCTCAGAAACATTGTATCAACAATACGGTAAATTTAGTTTGAAAAAATATGCAAAATGGTTATAAAATGTGCATGCTATAGTAGTATGTTCAGTAAACTAATGATTAAATAGAATATCTTTATTATTATTTATATTATACGGGCATTTCTGTCCTTTAACATTTGACCATTCGATTGTTGCTAAGTTGAGCCGTTAACTAAAATCATTTAAATAATCTATTTGTTTAGATATAATTTCAGTATAATTATCCATTAACTGTATATTTAAACCACATTTACCAATTTCGCTAAGTTTGGTTTTCATTACATTGACTATTTTAATATATTACATACAATAAATTATTGGTATTGTTATTGCAAATGCGCAAAAAAACTGTACTATCAACTCTTACCAAAATAAAACAACCACAACCCAAGAAATTCTTCATTTCCCACATAAATCCAACACTGCAGCACACACGCGCCTTACAAACTATCTTACAAACTGCAGCAAACGCGTACACGCGTTACATCTACACGCAGCCATTCTCGCATCCAATCCCGCGCGTTCCCGATCCCAATCTCCTCTAAACCTCATCTACCCTCGCGTACATGCGCACCAGCCCTGATTATTACTATACCTTATACAGATGTCCTACAAAAGCGCGTACGAGGCCGCATTTTGCTCTGAATCCTATAGCCCGAGCTCCTGCTACGATCCCTATACAATATAAACGGAACGGCAGCCGCGCGCGCGCGCGCGCGTCCTCGCGCGCTAAGTAGCCGATCCCGCAGGATACCTCCGATGACAATGGCCGCGCGGACCCCCGAGCGCGTGTATTTTGACTTTTTGACAGATGGCCGCTGCCCCCCCGTCGTTCCACACTGCTGCCGCTCTTTTAATGCCCGCGTGACTGTAGCTGTAGCCGAGTCGAAAAGCCAATCTCTTCTCAGGTAAAAGCCATGAGCTAAGCGCAAGAAAAGAGACGTGACTGTGCGCTCCGCTTTTTTCTTGTGTGTGTCTCTCTCTGTCTGTGCGCACTGGTGACAGCAGAAATCCGAAATTTCGGGAATCCCCGGTGTCGCGGATGATCGGCAGCGTGAAAGGAAATCCTGCGGAGAGAGAGAGAGAGAGAGAGAGAGGTGGAAATGGATGGAAAGATGGCGGGTCGTCGTTGTTGTGACCGACGGCCACAATGAGCCACACGCTGCTGCCGGATAATGTATTTTTATGCGCGCGAGGCTCGCAGATGATGACTTCCTTTGCCGGAGCTGGAGCTGGAAGGGGATTTTTGCTTTCGCTTTTCTTTCTTTCTTCTTTCTCTTTTTTTTTTGTTGGGTGAGGAAAACGCGGAAATGGTCTTGGGAGCGCGTATACGTCTCATTCCAGAGCGTTTAGGGATGCGTTCGAGGAAGCGTTGTAGCGAGAGGTTGGAAATTAATGTTGGACGCGCGCATGCTGAGCTGTTGTGTTTGGGTGTAGGTGATTCTGGATCGTTTAAGGCTGTGGATGATATGTTTTGATGGTATGCAGTTTTTGAATAAAAGATTTTCCTTCAATTGTACTTGGTGTCTGTGATTTTTCTGAATTCGATTTTATGTGCGAGTCTTTGGTGTATGTTTGGTACATGACCACGCTTATTTTGCTAATTGTAGTTGATGCATCGGACGAATGTCCGAATGTACGTGGGCATGTGCGTTACAGAAGACATGACTAGTACTTTTAATATGGTCTTTTTATTCTTTATCAAAAAGCGGGTAGTATCTTGCATTCTATATCAGTGAACAATGTATTTTCTAATCATCATTATAAATAGAAGCATATGAACATTTGAAAAAAACGCTAAAATCTTTCACACATAAAATGTATCCAACTTTTATTTTGTTGGTAGCATTATTTGCATAAATTTAAGTGCAAGAAAGAAATATTATTACGACACATCGATTGTAGCTGTTTAATATAGTTGTCAGGATTTGTATTAATAGGACTAAATAGTAAAACAAACATGAACATTACTTTTAAAATTATTTTTTTTAAGGTATGTCTCTTAATGCGTAAAGTGCAACGTATATTTGTTTATTTCTGTTAATCACCTAAACATTAAACCAATTTTGATCAGCGAGTTACGCAAATATTTGTTGAAGTCTTGTAGTCTTAAGTTTTTCTAAAATTATAGTACTCTTTGTCTGGTTATATCGTTCGAAGCATATTGGTCCAGAAACCTTTTTGAACTGTATTTACTATTTCAGATAATATTGCTCAAAATATTAATCGCTTATTTGGAAGAAACCCTATCTATTCTTTTTGTCATGAAATTTGATTACCTGGGCAACGCCAAAAACCAAAAGCTACTACTAACTATGTATAAACTGCAATAACGATATTGGTTCTCATCATTTAAATAAAATAAATTCGTAAACAAATAGTATTATAAGACATCAATTTCAGTATATGATACAGTTATCAAGTTGTATATAGCTGCCGTGAACTGTAAGTACAAACGCAAACTGAACAGTCACTTTTTAAAGACTTTATTACGTCCTCTCACATGGTCCACAGTCCCCGACTAACTACAAAGAAATATCCGCTAACGTAAACGTAAATACACCCATCGCAGCACGACCCAGTCAGCGTACAGTAAAGCCATCGCCTCTCTCCTCTCGTCATCTGTTCACCAAAAACTCGCCCGGTGCGCTTCACGTGTTTACAGAAATGCGGTCAGTCCTGATCGATGTCCGACTGCGTCCCCCAAAACCGTCTTCCTCCTCGAGAAGCCCAAGAAAAAGGAATTGATAGCTTCTTCAGAGGATCACTGCAGCGAGTTTAAATAAAGGCCCGCAGCGAGCCAAAGGAAGAAGAAGCCAGCGTGACTTCCGCAGTCAAAGTAGCTCTCAGCCTGCACGCTGCGTACGTGCGCATATATACACCCAGCAAAGAGGGAGAAAAGAGAGAAAATGGAGAGATGCAAAAGGAGTCATAATATGAATCCGAGGGAAGAGAAGAAGGTTAAGTAGGGATCGCGGAGAAGAAGAAGAAGAAGAAGAAGAAGAAGACGGAGCTGGAGCTGGAGGCAGAAAGGAGAGTCCTGCAGCAATCCGCAAGAGGTGGCCACCCTGCGCGATCGTCCACGGTGATTTATGGGTCGCCGTAATGGCGAGCGATTCTCCGCTCATAGAAATATTTGTGTGTGTGTGTGTATGCGCGAGCTCCTTTATGCCTCTCGTTTCAGACCAAAACATTTTCATTTGCAAGCGACCATGTGTATATGTATCCGTGCATCGCGCATTACACACTTTTGTATGGGGCAAGACAGAGGAAAAGGCGAAACGTCACGTGGATATTCGTATATTCGAGACGTCTTTCTTTGAGATTGCATTATATGGGAGGAGGGAGAGAGAGTGAGAGAGAGAGAGAGACCACCTGCGCGCGTGGCTTCGCGCAAAAAGAAGCGAGGTGATGTCTCAACTGTGCGAGGGTGGCGGGGAGATATTTTTCGGTTAGGTGGGATGTTGGGATGTGTTACATAAGGCGTAAGGAAGTTTCGAGTCTTTGTACGGGGAGGGAGTGTTTCGGATTACCCGCTGAGTTTTTCGACGCTGTTGGGTGTTAAATGCGGGAAGATGGCGAGGAAATTGTATGTTTTTCTTGGAATGTTCGAAAAATATTGTCTTAGTTGGTTTATGCGATATTTTTGTGGACTTTGGAGTGTCATATGTGTTTTCGATGCTCTTACTTCTTGAATATTAGCGCGCCGGTGAAAATAAATGTTTAAATGATGTGTACTGTAATAATTAAAATTGGGTTATTATTACTTTAATTGTTAATTTATCTGTTTTCAAATTCATTCTATAACTATATATATAGTTCATTGTGAATATAGTATTAATTACTACGCGATGAAAAATAAAATGTTAGGGTATGTGCGCCCTCTGGAAATTTTCATTGAACAATCATAAAAAAAATTTTTTACTTTGATAAAAGTGTAATTTATATTAGAAACTATTAATTTACTTAGCTAAAATAGGTGCACGTATCCAAGTATCAATGTTCAGACTGGCAAGAATAATAATATTTCGAAAAAGGAATTAATATTACTTTAAATAATAAGGAATAAAAAGGAACTTCCTTTTCCGAGAGCATGAACCAAACATTACCTCGATCGGTTATTTCAAACTTAAAAAAACGATTCTTATCTTTCTTCGAATGTTGTTATAAAACCTACATATAAAACAACTAATACAGCTTTTTATTTTTAGCAAACTCGACGTATGTGTTCGTATATTCTGTGTTTCTCTCCATGTAGCAACAATTTTTCTTGATAGTAATATTAAATTATTTTTCCGCAGTCTCAATTTCTATTAAAATCCGATAATAATCCTTTAAAATTTACAACTCTCGAGGCAAGAAACATGTTCAACGCGTTAATTCGAAGCATCATAAATAAAATCACGATAATGAAGTAATTGATACATACAATTATTTTTACGCAGATTAATCTTTTCATAATCGACACCACGCATTGCTCTTATTCTTAAAATTCTTGCACTCCGTAATCGGCTAACACCTCGGCACTCAACTCTACCTTGCACACACACACACACACACACACACACACACACACACATACAGACTAATTAATTAATCCACGCAGGCGCGCAAGTCCGCGTTTCCGTTATCCGTCGCGTATCTCCGGGCGAATTTTGCTTTGCGCGCGCGAGATTATTCCGTATAATTGATCGGTTAATTAATTAAACTGGTCTTGTTTTATCACGGGGAAAAAGGGCGAAATATCGCGATGCTCGTGCAGAGCTTGTGGCTCGAGGCTAAGAAGACGAGAATCTCCGTTCTTTCGATTAGCCGTGTGTTTTATGATTTGCTGCTTTGCCTGTTTGGTTGCTTAATTAAGCGTGTTCGTTTGTGTTCTCTGCTGGATTAAAACATTGTAACAACGTATGTATCTGAAAAAGTCTTTTGTGCTGTTTCTATAATTAAATTACAGTACTTGAATGCTTTTAACTTATTTTTGTGCATTTACGTCAAATATAATTTTATATAAATATTTTTTATGAAAATAGTTCTCACAATTTATTTGCACACTAATTTTCTGAGCAAGCCGAAATATTTTTAATATAAAATATAGGCTTTTAAACAATGGCCCAGCGAAGAATTTTCATTCTGATGCAAAATGTTTCCAAATGTTAAAGAATAATAATCAGAAGAGCCTTGAGAGGTGCGAATAATTTTCATTTAGGTTAAAGTGAGTCGAGAATAACATCTGTCAACTAATTTATCATTCCTACTTTATAAATTAAAAACAATAAGAATATTAGTGTTGTATATATGAAATACATATATATGTCTTTATATAGAATTAGAAAAAAAATTACTCTGCATTATAAGTGTGACAGACAACATTTTGAAATCATTACATATTAATGAATTTTCTAATTTCATCGTTTTTAAGTTGAAGTTATTTAGTAAAAAAGTGATCTAATATAAAACAAGTTATCTATACTACAATATAATCTATAGCACAACTCATCACGAGTCACAAGAATTCTCCATATTTCAAATCCCATTTGACATAATTTTCCCACATTCTTGCTCAATTAACCATCGAGCAATACTTCTGCTGTCCAAACATCTCAACATCAATACACACACGGGCCATTTCTTGTTCCCACCGAACACTGCCATTATATCGACACCATAATAAAACACCCATTTTACATCAATGAGACATTACGATCTAACTCGAAAATTTATCGCTCTGCCGGCCAACCGAATTGTGAAAACGGCCGTTACACGCACAGAGTAGGCCGAATAAGAATCACAGAATAAGAAGACGCATCCATAAGAAAAGAAAAAGAAAAGCCAAAGTCAAACACACATACATACACATCTATCAGATGGCGTTGGCGAGATACACACGCGCGCGTCCCGCTATAAATCTACGACTGCATCCACGCACGCACGCACACCGTCGCATTCATGCTCGCTCATTCGAGGAAGACTTTTCCATTGACGCCGTATACGCTGCTTTCTTCCGCGTGCAGTCTCACGTGGGTGGCATTTCTCTTTTTGAATGCTCCTTCCTCCTCTCTCTCTCTGCTCACAAAATCGCATTTAAACTGCTCCCGCAGCAGCGGCAACGGCATCGGCGGCTTACTCCACTTTTCGTCTTTACAGGAGAGCCCCGGGCATTGAGACGTCAATCATAGCGGGCGCAGCCGTGGATTTCTTTTCTTGCGCTAGCTGGCTTTTCACGCCGTGGATGCGGTACACGTGGACGGGAAGTCCTCTGCGATTCGGGCTGCGGAATTATAACGTCGCTGTTGTTGGAGAAGGCGCGATTTTTGCTGGACAGGGGGATGACGCGAGTGGACAAGTTCGAGTGGGGATTTTACAGGGCTGTTGGGGAGAAATTTTACGGATATCGAGCGAGACGGATGTGCGAAGAAAGGGCAGCTTTTCTTCGAGGGGATGTGGCTGCTTTTGGGATTTTCGTGTGATTTTTTTGGAGTGGTAGAGGGATTGGTGTGTGAAATTGGGAAGTTTGTACCTGGGTGTAGAGTAGGCTAATTTTACACGTGCATGGCTAATTTGCAGCGATGCTGGGGACATTTTAGGAGAAGAATTAGGCAAGCAAGGATTTTACATCACACTTACTTGTAAGAAAAACTTGGACGTTAAATAGCAATGAATCAATAGAAATTTATTAGAACAATTGTTAATTGCAAAGTAAAATAAGGGACGAAATTTTAGGTTTAAATGCTTATCCTTCCAGATATTAATTTATTCTAAAATATAAAATAAGAATAATTTGTAATCCGTTTTGCTCAAAACAAAAATAAAGGAGTTATACTACAATTTCCATCATAAAGGAACTTTAAAACGTGAAATTAATTTATATAAGTGTTTGTTTTTAGTTATTTTAATGATTTTAATAATGTAACTTTTTTGATGTCCTTTAAAAGAAAATGATAAGAAAATACGTAATTTGTAAAATATTGAACTGAATGTTCTCTGTATGGTACTCTTCCTTCTCCAACAGGAAAATGTTGACGGTACAGTAAAATTTTTACAACCGCGAAAACGACAAAAAAAATCATACATAGCGAATACATTTCTATTTAATTGTCAGTGGTTGTAATTTAGATTGAGTATCAAGATAAATGAAGCATAAACAAACATTGCACTTTACTTTTGATATATCTCTGTTATATAATTGAAAACAAAGACCCTTAAATTGTACTCTTTTCCATTATAACCCTATAGGGTGGTCCGTCTATATAATATTGTAATTTTATATGTGTACTGTACTAAATGGTCGATTCATTAAATATTGACATTAATATAGGTTTATATTCTTTAATTATGTAGTAACTGTAATGCTAATTTAGTTTATTTGAAATTATCCTTTTTGTGTGTGCGACATTCTTAAATACTTTTACATAAATACCGAATTTTAAACATAATTGTTTTTATGATAGGTACATATTCATATAATGAAATAAATATTGAACATTATTAAATCGACGAGTATTTTCATGAAATTGAATGCAATACAGTTTAGCACAAATACTAATTTGAGACCATTTATAGTGTAGTGGATATCATAGAAGTAGCGTATAATCACGATATTATGTCGTAAATATATGGGAAGATTCGTCGGTTTAGGATTGTTAAGCTCCGAAAAGCATGATGCATGTGTTCTCTCCATTATGTAGATGGGAGACGCTATACTGAAGCCTACTTAGCGCGTGTGGTAGCGGTATTTAAGAAAGATTACTGTTATGGATGGTACAGTGATAAATTGTATATTGTATATATACAGAAATTCAAGATATCTTTATTAATTATTATTATCTTGAACTAAAATTCATAAATAAGTACATATTCAATTCTTTACATAACAAAGAAGAAGAAGCAGCAATATTTTACATAAACTAGATTGTTTATTAATTTGGATAGAATAAGAAACATGGAGATATATTACAAAAAAGTGGGTACTAAGTTCTAGACAGCTGGGCTATGGATGCTATCAGTCATAACTACATATATATTTTTTTTAATTATAATTTGTTGAAGAGAAACCATATTAGCAAAAATATTGTTATCTACATATTTGCACTTAAAGTTTCTGTTTCCTAAAAGCATTTAAAAATTTGTACAAAATATAAATTATCGAACGTTTTCTGTCTTTCATAGTCGTGAAACTCAGTTCCGCGTCTCTTAGGTATTAGATTTGGATATAGGGGAGAGTCCCCCAGTATTACCTCCCTCTCAACATGATCACCCATGGCTATCTGGCTCATAATACCGCTAGATGGCAGTACTTTATATGCTGAATTAGATTCACGTTATAGTTCTATTAAATATTATCGGAGATTCTTGTTTTTAAATCACAACTACGAAGATTTCCACGAGAATAACGAAAAAGCAGCTAATGTCCATGTCAACATTTATTTCCCGATTGTTAAATACATGCCCAATATATAAGCTAATTAAATACTAATTATTTCATATAATATGATATGATTTGGATTAAAATAGATTTAAACAACATACTATTGTATAACTTTTACTTGTCTTTGCAGTACAATTTTTAAACATTTAGTGCAAAAATAATCTTCTATAAACGTTAGATGGTCATATTGGGAGATACTTTTTCAAAAACTCAAAACCCTCACTTTTCGTTATTAATTAATATTCCTTTTTGAAATTTTCATTTTCACCTTGGCACACAATAGTTACAGCTAACATAGCTATGGGTACTTTCCCTCTACTTATAAGTAACCATTCTGTTATAACAAAAATACCTCGCCAAAAACAAAGACACTCGCCAACCGAAGAGACAAAATAATAACCTACCCCTGTCACCACCACCATATGCATACAAACCCTCTGAAATCGCGCGCAAAACTCCCCCTCCCCAAAAAAAGGACACATCCACTTCCGTCCAAAAAAAAAACAGAAACGAAGGCACGAAAAATCCGCACCAAATATATATACATACATATACGTACACAGAATCTCGTCCGTCTCCATCCGAAAAATTTGCCCACGGCGACGGGCACGAACGCAATCGCACCGGCGTATATATAACAATACAATATCCCTCGCATTTAATTGCAAGCCAGCGCAGCAGCAGCCGAAACTGAATCCGAAGCCCCGAATATCACGCAGAGCTGTATATGTATATACATACATATACTCCCAAAAGGACGAGACTCGAGGTCCTATACACATATGACGCCGCTCGGGCAATCTCGCGCTCGCGCGGGCGCAACCGAGTGAGAAAAGCGAACGCACGCCGATGGTGATTGACAGGCAGACTGCAATATGGCCGCGCGCGCGCGTTTTCGCCCTTTCGCGCGTTGCGCAAGCTGTTGCACCCGCATCTGCGCGCATTCATGCAAAGTCAAACTGTCCATCCGTCTGTCTGTATGTCGCTTCTCTCTCTCCTCTCTCTCTCTCCTCTCTCTTTCGCGTGTGCATGTGCGTGGGTGTGGGATGGATGAATGTGTAGCTGTAGCTGCTTTCTCGTCTCTCCGATAATCGCAGGCTGCCGCTGCGTATATTTGTTTTCGATATTTCGCGTTCTTCGTTTTTTCAGGATTTTTTGCTCCGTCCGTTCGTTGCGTCGGGTAGAGCTGTTGGGGCTGGGATATATGAATTTGTTTTTTGATGGAGCTGGTGCTGGTGCCGCCGCTGCTGCTGGATTTTCACCGGGGAGATTTCGCTTCTTGGATGGCGGAGGCGGTGGTTTTTGGGGGGTGGGGGGAGGGGAGAGGGTTATTGATCTGTTGCTGGGAGAAGATAATGAAAATTTTGTTGTTTTGTATTTTTTTTTTAAGGGGGAAGAGGGGGAGTTTAATAAAAGTTGGTGAGAGCGATTTTTGAATTTAGTGTCGTTATTAAGACTTCGTACAGTTGAGTTTCGTATATCGTATATTGAGTTTTTTAGTTAATAGAGGTCAGTCATCTATTTTATACAAAATTGCATTATTGACCGAATATTATAATTATTTCAAGTAAAATTTAATGTATTTAAAAAATAAATGAATATATATTATTAAAAAAACTAAGAGAATTTTCTGATGAAAATTACAGTGGAAATAATTATAAATGTGAAATATTCTGCCTTCACGGTAAAATTATATCTGATACACGATAAATATTTTTCACATTTACATATAATAACAATGATAATAAATAGAGTTAATTTAAGTAAGGGCGAATATTGACCTAACTGACTTTTGTATAAAGTGCATTGTATTTATAGTACATTATGCATCAAGGGAGTAAAGTGGGCAATGTACGCACTGTGTGACGTTGCCGACCGAGCGAAGCGAGGTCGGCATTTCACACAGTGCATGCTTGCCTACTGTACTCCAGAGGTGCGTATACTACTTTTCACCACACCCCCGTAAAGAAATGACTGTACGCATCTCAGCAGGCCGTACAGTACCCCATGCTCTGCCTAGAAGTAAAGTGACTTGTGTACGCGCGACGCGCTGTTTTACCGCTCGAGACGCAGTCGAGAGCGAAAAAAGGCGCATCGCGCATGCGCAAGTCACTTTATTCCCTAGGCAGTCCATGCGGTACTGTACGGCCTGTTGAGAGGGCGTACAGTCAGCACTTTACGCGCAGTGTGGTGAAAAGATATTTATAGACAATCTCATGAAATGATCTTTGAGCTTTGTAAACATCTAATAAGCCTATAAAAGTTAATAAAACTAATACCCTGGTAGAAAATAGACCAACCGAGATGGCCTGTTCGTCAACGGTTCGCCAATGACGTTGACCAAAACTTACTGCTGTAATTGACCAACGGTTCGCCAACAACTGCTCTATTTGTGATTCTAAAATTTTATTTTAAAATTATAAATTGAATCATTAAATGTACGTCACTAAATGTATATTTTACAATAAACGATTGAATGATAAAAATAATAGCGCATATGCTGTCATGAAGTTGTAAAATATAATTAAATTTTTATTTAAAGTAGGGTTATGGTTACGAATGGTTCAATGTATATGTGTATATTGTGCCTATCCACGCTTCTCGCGCAAACTAAGAGTGCGTTTTGAGTTGCGGACCATGCAAATATCTCTCGCAACTACTGGTTTCGATATAATTTTTTACTTGAATTGATAAAAAGTATTTTTTATTTTATACTTAATTCTTAATTATAATATTAAATTATAATATATTACCCTTGTGGAGTTTGACAAAGTTTGCCAGAGTACGCCAAATGTCTTCCAATTGGCCGTTTTGGCACACATATGACAAATTTTGGCACACTTTTGGAAAACTTTGGCAAATTTCGGCAAACTTAGATAACTAAGACATACTTTGGCATATAAGATTTCTTCCAGGGTAGTAAACTAAATTATCAATTTACTACACCTAACCTCAAATTTGAATTAAGTGTACATATATTTAAAGATGCATTTTTGAAGTAAACTATATAATTATGCTCATATAATGACTTTTTATTGATTGCATAATATACCATAAGACTTTACATAGCTTGCTTAAGCAGTATTTAGTGCTTTTCGCCGTTTTCAAATTTTCAGCATTCGTTGGCCAACGACAGGCGGAAAAGAGTTTCAAAATAAGTGGCTTCGTTGGCAAATGGTTGGTGAAACTACTGGCCAAACTTAGTAAAATTGTTCAACGATTGGCGAGTCGTTGGTGAACGTTTCTACAAGGATAGGCATACGTAAATTGATCGACAAATCCCTAGGCATTAGTAAAAAATGTTTCTTATTATGATAAAAATGCCTCTTTAAATAATCTTAGCTGTACAAGTATATCTTTTAACATAAGACCTATGCATAGAATTATGCCTTAAACTTCATATATATGTACTATAATAGCGCATGATACTTTTATTTCTAAACCTTGCAAATCCTGTACTCATTTCCATGTAGGTTTCAGGATCTGGTTTTCTTTTTGATAAATTTTCAAGCCTAACAGTTTCTTCGGCTTTGGTAGACTATTGTTCAGTACCCCGTGCATCAGAGTAATTTGTGCAACTTGCTTAATTTGTTTAGAACTGGAGCATTCGATCGATTGCGCAAAGATGTACCATTTCGCAGAATCTTCAGAAAAAGACCACTCTTCGATACTACGCGTTCTCTTTGTATTCTAATTATGTGCATGGAAAAAATTACTTATTTTCATTTCATTCTGCTATAAACGTCGATGAACGTGGTACATTTTCGGCAAACAAATGAGTAGTTTCAACAGCAAATTCAACTAATTCTTTTTATTAGTTGAGTACAAAAAAAGTATACCGTAGAACTAAAAACACCACTTCTAAATAGATCATGCTGATTATAAAGTAATCTTTAAAATTCCCTGATTGAAAAGCTCTTTGCGATCAATTTCTCACTCATCAAATTTTACACTCTGCTAACAAAGCTCGCATTCAAAATACCCCAAAATCGAATCAACCTTTCATCCCGCCCAATTTTACGTATCCAACCTAAAAAGACATTAATCAATCAGCAAGCATTCGCGAACAAAATTAAGATATTCATCAAAACCCGCAAATATAGACCTCTCAGCACTCAGCTACATACGTAATTCATCTAAAAAAGTAATCTTTTCGATACGGCGCATCGCGTACAACCGCAATCCCCGCAAAGGGAGCTGCGCGACCGCAGCCGAAATAAAACGCCGCCGCGCGCAAAAAGCATCACCCCCCCTCGCCGATATCCATTCGCACTGGCTACCGGGAAAAAAGAAATACACCGCAGATGCACACACACGCCGCGACCATGAATATTTCGACGCCGCGCGCGCGCGCGCTTATTTATGCAATACTTGCGCTGGCAGCTTTACGTCGCATTCGTACCGCGAGTTCGCAGCACTCCCCTCTACTCTGGTTTTCCTAAGAACAGAGTAATAGAGGGAGAGAGAGAGCGTTCGGATAAATACACGCATGCGTGATATATCGACGGCGTTTTGCGAGGGGGGCGGGAGTTTCGAGGAAGGAGGAGGAGAAGGAGAGAGGCAATAGTTTGCCGTATAAATCTCGGGGTGTTCGAACGCGCGCGGGGACGGCGTTGCGGTGTATATACGGAGGCGAGGTGCTTCGCAAGGCTGGATGTGGTCGTAGTCATTCGCGGACCTGTACTTTTGGGATTTTGGGGAGGTATGAGGGTGTCTGTGTGTTGGTAGGTTGGTAGGTTTGCGCATACTACTATACAAGTATGTATGTAGATAGTACAGGATTGGTAGAAATGGCGTGGTGTTGATAATTTCAATACTGCGCCCTGGTATTGCGTACTCTCTAAATGTGAAATAGTGAAATTGTCACTATTTCTGTTAGTGAACCCATTTCTCACTTGTAAAATAGTGAAAATATCATTAATTCAGAAGTTGAAAATTTTTCACTATTAAAATAGTGAATAAACCACTAATTGAATTAGTAAACCGAAAAGCTATTTCATCTAGTGAAAAATTTCACGATTAAAATAGTGAGAAAAATCCCGCGCATTCCTACGAGGGAAAATCCGCGAACAGTGAAACCCGCCAAAAGTCCGGAAGCGAGGTTTTTCACTATTTTATCTAGTGACTATTCACTATTTTCTAGTTGCATACTTTGTACTAATTCTGTTAGTGAATATGCACTAGAAATTAGTGAATTTTCACTATTTCACATTTAGAGAGTAAATGCTGGAAGAAATTTAGGAAATATGTAGGATAGTATGCAGAAGCTACGTTAGTGCAACATATTAGATTATTTTTGGTCACACATGCACTATTTTCGCGTTTTTTCATACCTCAAAAGTGGGCGTAAAAGCGGGCGTAAAGAGTGTTCTTTACGCCCGCTAGTCAAAGAATGTATATAACGCGAAATCAAGACACGTGTCACAAAAAGTACGGTGTGTACCACGGGTGAAAAGTCTTTTTTTGCTCTTGTGTGATTGCAGGACTCGTCTTCGGCTTTCGGCTCGTGCTTTCTCGCCTCGATTCTTCCTGCAAACTACACGCGGGCAACATAAGGCTACTCGTCATCTTTGGTACACAATATACTATTCTCCCACATTTTTCCTACATTTCTGCGACAAGTTTCTGACATATTACTAACATATTACCAAATTTTATCCTTATGCAGAAGAAGATATTGTGATCGTACTGTAGAGAGGTAGCAAAATTAAAAACGTTAGCAATTTATTGTTAGGGTCAGATAGAACTGAATATCGCCGTACCTAAACAAATTTAAGGTAGCAGAAGTTTTTCAGAAGAAGAAAATTCCGATATGAATTTTGGGCTTTGAGTTATGGATATGTGCAATATTTTTGTTTAGCGCTCTCGGCTTTGTGGTTAAATATATTATTTTTTATCATTACAAAATAGGAAATGGTCCACTTCGACAGTATGGACATATTTATTTTGCATAATTTCAAGTTAATTATATGAAAATTTAAGAAAATATAATAAAAATCGTATAGGTCTCGGAAGATTTACTGGGACTTATGGGTTTATTTATTATGGCATCATAGCAATTCAAAAAGTATAATTATTTATAGAGATTTTAGTACGTTCCTACAATTTATTCTCAAGTATTGAAATTACGGAAACCCATATCATAGACATGCATTTATACCGCGTATACTACATTAAAATGAGTAAAACCGAGGGTAAGTTCAATTAAAAAATTATAAGATATATGCTACTACTTATACTTAAGAGGTAACACCCTGTAGCGGCCCGAAAAAATGCCTAATTTGTACGATTTTTTACAAGAGTAGGAAAGAAGGAATCAAATTTATTTTTTGAGGGTTTACTATACATATATTGAGATACAAAAATATATTTTTTTTTACATTTAAATACAAAATGGCGGCTATACAGCGAATCTCGTGAGAAGCCTTTTTCAAACTGGGAGAACAGATTATTCGTAAAGTATTGTATGGATTGGATTGAAATTTGTACTGTAGCTTCACAAATAGATTCTCTAAAGAAGTACGTAGCCGTTTTTCGATTAAATGTAAATTTTCTTTTTATAAACAATTTACATCGTTTTTTTTCGAGAAAAATCTACTTTTTTTTCAGAAGTGCGCCATTTCTACAAAAATTTAGATAAAAAAAATCCCTACGTATTTCCAAAAGTAACGTTAGATAGATTAAGAATTTCTTTGGTTTTTGTTCCAGGTCTCATACTTCCCGAGAAAAGTGTTCTCCCGTTTGGAGGTTTGAGAAAAAGGCTTCTCACGAGATTCGCTGTATAGCCGCCATTTTGTATTTAAATGTAAAAAAAAATATATTTTTGTACCTCAATATATGTATAGTAAACCCTCAAAAAAGAAATTTGATCCCTTCTTTCCTACTCTTGTAAAAAATCGTACAAATTAGGCATTTTTTCGGGCCGCTAGAGTGGTGTTACCCCTTAAATAAACATACATAATAAATTAACAGTAAAAATATATATATAAGAAGATTCACATAAAAATCCATTTTTATATGTCTACATCATCACATAATATATGTTAAAATCCTATAAAACCACATTAACCGCTAGAACCTTTTCTCCACTGTACCAAATCCAACTCGACCAATCCATATCTTTCTCGTCTGTGTCTATGTCGTGCCGCATGCGACCCTTGCTCGTAGCGAAGGGGTTTGCCCGCGAGCGGAAAAGCGGACGCGAATCTATTCATGAGCGGGCCTTGAGCTCCGCTGCCAGCCGATAAATTTTGCTCACCCCACAACTGGGGCCTCGTGTTTTCCGTACATATCTATTCGCGATGTTTCCGGCGTGTGGCTCGGGAGACGGAAAACTGATCGCCTTTGACAATGCATTTTCACCCTAACTGAATAGAGGAAGTTGACTTCCATCAAATTTACGATGACATGCGATTTGGTTTGCCTTTTTTGATTGAACAGTTTTTCTTGGCGGTTTGACTTGAATTCCTTGAGTATATACTCTAAAAATCAGTTACTCGCCGTGAGCACAATAACCTTGAATATGGCCACAAATTATTTATGTTACCTGCAAGATAAAATCTGTTTAAGGAAATTAAATTATATTTGCGATAAGTGGAGTTCCTTGTGCAGGTAACAGAAATAATTCGTGGCCATATTCAAAATTATTGAAAGCAGAATATGATTCCGGCGAGCAATACAACTGACTTTCAGAGTGAATTGTTGAATGAGTTTTTGATCAGGATGTAATTT
Organism: Gastracanthus pulcherrimus; assembly: GCA_949152435.1. Taxonomy (NCBI): domain Eukaryota; kingdom Metazoa; phylum Arthropoda; class Insecta; order Hymenoptera; family Pteromalidae; genus Gastracanthus; species Gastracanthus pulcherrimus. The sequence goes on along the minus strand of OX424575.1, from coordinate 24,281,089 downwards.
CTGCTAATTTCTTTACATAAATTGTGACCTGAAACTTATTGTTAGCGAAGATAGATTTAAGACATAAGAAATAGTTCGTAATTGTTGATTATAAAAGTGTGTACTTTAAATATAAAAAGATTAAGTAAAATTTGCTGTTATGTGAACAAGAGTTTACCAGGAAATGTTCTAAGCTATTTCGTAATTAAGTGCGAGATGGCAAGTTAAGTAAAATATGTAGCATATAATTGATTATTTAGAGAGTAAAAGTAAAATAATGTTTCAATAAGTTTGTAAGTAAGCGAAAATCATGTAAAATAGCAACTTCGCAGCACTTGTACAGATTATTTGATGGAAACAGTAATTTTTTTTATTTCGATTCTCTATTCTGTCTCCTTTAATCCAATCATTAGATTCGTAAACTCTTATTTCGCTATCAAAAGTCATATCAATAAATTAAGGATGTCTAAACTTAACTGCCTGTTTATTTGCTCAATGCATTTTTAAAGCGAAGCTTTTACTAACGTTTTCAGTTTATTGTGGGTTAATTGAAAAATCACGCCACTGTCAATTATATCAAATTATAGCCGTTTCAAGCATCCAACAAACACTATAAACATAAAAGAATGCATGTGCCTGCCTTAATAAGTGTCCTCGTACTGAACTAGGCAGTAACCTAAATTGGTATTAGCGTTAATTTCCTGTTCTTAATTGAAATACTTATCTCTTAATTACGAATATCAAGATATTTGAAAGAAAACTTTTATATAATTCATAAAATTATTTTGTTTGACTTCCAAATACAAAAATATACCTTCATGACATGACATGTAGAAACCATTAATGTCAGTTATATATTTTCTACTCGTTAATAATGAAAAGCAGACGTACTTCAAGCCCACTAGCTTGCAATTAATTTATAAGAAAATAAGTCATGATAAACTGCAAGAACTTGAAATAATATATGAATAAATATTTAAGGAGTTGTCAGAGATTTGATTTAAAAACGCGGATGTTGCAATTTAGTTGAATGTCCATTATTTAATGAATAAAACAAATGATAAAACATAAAAAGAAAATCAATTTAACATACTGATACTATTACTTTTGCTGAAAGCTAAAATTAAGATATTTAGGTCATATCGCACTTTACTTATTCCCGATATCTTATGCTTTATAATAATCAAAAGCATAGCGATTTAAATTTTTCTTAATCACAGTTAATTGACAAAATACGATATTGCTTCTTACGACGGTTACTGATTTTTAATTATTAATTATGTTCTATTTATTAACCATTACTTGATATAATTTACTATTGTTGTCAGTCTCTGCATTTTCGACAAAATATAAGTATTCATTTAAAGATTCAAAAATATAAATTTCGAATTATTCGCGTTATACTACTGTACTCAAATCTGCGAACGGAGACCAGGACTTAGACTTTTTTCTCCTGCAGGTATTTAGAGTTAATCTAGTACGTCCCTAAGGACTTGGACTGTAGACGATTAAATCTAAACTTTCAGACTCTACGACTCTACCAACCGAATCTTAATTAACAACAATAGTAAATATAGATATTTAAAGATTGAGTGTTAAAATTAAAATTGATCTATACACACAACAGTTCAATCAAAACTATGAAAATTTAAAAGTTAACTTTTTCATAGTAATTAAGAAAACAAAATGGTAAATAATTAACGCATAATTTTGAGTATAATTTTGATAATACGTATGTACATTTCATTGTATATACTCAAATTTTGATTTTCTTACGTACGGGTTTATGCGGGAGCTATACCCGAGGCTACACCATAATAATTAAAAAGTAACATTAATTTTAAAATCATTTAAGAAATCTCAGCTCATAATCAAGTAGCCAACTAGCAAGGCCAGACGTCAAATCAATCCCATCTCTTACTCTCAACTGCCCAAAGCTCCAACGAATCACCTCAAACTCCTTAAATTTACCCTCTCCTCTCTCTCTCTCTCTCCACGCATACTCACACACATACACACACACGTACAAATACCCCACCTACACACACACACACACACACATCTACAATCTACCAAAAAAAAAAGGAACCAGCAACCAGTATACGAAGGAATCGAGAGAGCTCTGCCTATACCTTCGGCGCGCCGTGTTCGGCAACAATGCCGGGCAAAATGGCCGACATAAATTTCGCATCCCCTTCGATCGCGAGTAGCAGCCAGTCCATTGCACTGTACACACGGGCCATACACACACACACACACACACAACCGGCGCTGGATCTATTTCTCCGGTAAAAGCGAGCTTCTATCAGTGCCGCCGACGCTGCCGCCCGATAAATTCGCGCTGCAAGTTGCCGCCGCCGACGGAACGCGAGTCTGCGAGAGGAAGTCCGTGCATGCATTCGTTACACGCGTGCGTGTTGATTTTTTTGCTTCTTCTTTTTGGTAAGGTTTGTTCGTTGGGTTGGCGTTTTTTCATTTTCTAATGGGGAACGAAGATACGTGTAGCGGAGATGGACGGGGTAGGGGAGAGAATTACGGGCTGGGAATGGCGTGGATCTGGAAGAGGAGTTTAGGAAGTTTGGAGTAGAGTTTTTGGGTTTAATTTCAGGTTGATCGTATGAAAGGAGATGTGACGGACAACCTTGAGAGTGATTAATTTTTTGAGGTTCAACTTTCTATTTTTCATAGGAATACTTTTTATTCCTATCTCAGCGCAGAAATAGATCGATAATTTTTTAAAAATGAAAAATTCTAATTTATTTTTTTAAATGGGGTTAAGAAAATAAGGAAAGAAATATCTGGCATGCACGTTATATGGAGCCAATGTATCAGTTCAATATAAAAATTATCACACGTAGTCTAATTTTAGCTTGTGGTCGGGAAGTTTAAAAATTTGATATGTATATGTATTTAACAAATGAGTTCTTCAAAATAGAAGATTGTTTTTTCACATGCCCTTTAATTGATCTGTTAGTCATTTATTATTATATTAAATAATTTAAAAATATTATTTATATAACAGTAAGACTTCATGAAGAACATAATGTTGTGAAAAGCAAGACTGGGCTCAAAAGAGAAAAAGTCGAAGGATGAATGCATTTTTATTTTTAACTTTAAAGCTATAAGCTATGTTTAACATTTTAAAATGTTTATGTATTGCATTAAATACGCCAATAAAACAAAATTTTTCTCGTTTGATATCTAAAAAGTAACAATTTATTAGGAGATATTAAAACTACTCGTAAAAGAGCATGTTTTAGTTACACATATATAAGGAAACCTCATGTCGAAATGTTTAAGTGGTGTAATTAAAAACTTTGATAGCGTAGAAGTTATTTAAGATGAAAGAAATTTTTTCTATCCAATAAAATGAGTGGCAACATTCCACAATTGGAATTAAAATATCCAGTAATAACTTTTCTACTATAAATGCTGCAAAACAGAATGAATATTACAAATTTTATTTCAAATGTATCGCAATATATATAGGTGCCAATTAGAACTATAACACATCCAAATTATAAAGTGAATAAAATGACTTCTCCTTATAACGTCAAGGTAGTTGATCCTGTTAATCACGACTTTTTAGTTTCCTGAATGTACTATTTATCTTCTGTGTGACAAAAAACATGTTTCATCTAGAATTACAGTATAAGATTTGGCTTGATAAGTAGTCTTTGGTAAAAACGAATTCTGGAAGCTAAACAGATGTATTATGTTGCTGTGTCGGCAAGTAAGACATTTTCAGGTTCTAATTCTCTTATTTAGACACCGAAATGTATAATAAATCTGCTAATATATATTTTTATCAAAATAATAACAGAAAATACGTTACAAAAAAATATATTTTCAAATAATAATTCTTTGAACCACAAAATTAAAAAGCTCTAACCATTTTTTCAGTAATATAAAGCTATATTATCTTTTATAATGCATTTTAAAAGAGTAGCAATAGTTTTATATTAATTAAATACCATTGTTTAAACTGAAAAGTTAAATTCTAAATAGATTTTATAAGTAAAAAAATGAAAAAGAAACAGCTACGGTGCCTAAAAGTGTTAAGGTTATGTCCAGTAAACATTTTATTTCCAAATATTTAGAAAACCGATCGAAATCCCACAGAAAAAATAATATCCCGTTATGGCTTCTCATACTTTTCAACTACAAAGTCCTTCTAAACCCCTCGCTAAACGAATCCCTCCCCGATCCACAAAAAACTCACGCAACTGCCAAAGCCCCGCCAAGAGCTTTATATATTTTCCAAGCTCGACCAACAAAAACACCTCTACGTACTCGGCAGCAACTGTATACCCACCCCGGCTCATCCGCCAATAAAACTTGTCGTCGAATCTCTCCATCCGAACTTCAAAGCCATACATACCTCTTCCCTCTCCGCGTCATCGCTGCCGTAATAAATCGCTCGCGGCTCCCGGACTCAGCCCAACAGATCGATGATTTCGTTTGATCGTCCGTCTCAGGCCTCCTCCTACAAAGCAAAAAAAATCAAATAAAAAAGAATAAGAAGCAACGGAGGCTCGCCATTGGCTGGACCGTGGTACTGCCGATCGAGTGACACCGTGAGACTGGCCATACGATAGAAAGAGAGAGAGAGAAAGAGAAAAATAAGCGAGTCTATTCACCTTACGGAGAGGCTTCTGAACTGGTTTCGCTCGCGGAGCCGAGTAATTAAGCGGATTGCGTACCACAGCCTGCCGGGCGAAAGACGGTGTAATTTATTTGAGGCGCGCCACCGGCCGCCAAGAGCGAGCGGTTAAGGCCTCGATTAGGAAAATCGTAATGATCAATTATGTGCGCGGCGCGAGGCGGGCAGAACTGATTTCAAAGGAGTTGGCTGTACGGCGCAGGGCCTAGCCGCTGTCGGATGGATTTTTGCGAGGCGAGAGCGAGAGAATAATGTAGCGGCAGGTTTTTGTTGATCATTGGATTCGCGTTTTATTTTTTGTGAGGGTTTGTTTGTTGGTGGTTTGAATTGGGTGTAATGGGTTTAAGAGTGAGGAGGATTGCCGATTATGGTTGTATTCGGTAAAAAAATTCGTGTCAGAAGTTGGTCTTTTAATTAAAATATAAGGATCTAATTTCTTATACAAGGTGTTTTTTTGAATTTTTGGCTTAATGAATAATTGGAAAATACTTAACTTCACCATATGAGTTATGTTGAAGTTAAATTGAATTAATAGTACAAAAGGTTGATTGATTTTCGTGATTGCAATATATTCAACAATTTTGGTTTATTATTTGCAATCATAAAATGCATTGAAACTTCTTTTTATTATATATTTAATTTTAGTTTTAAACGCTCTTATTGTTCTAAGTATTTTTTATCGATCCTCTAACCGAATAACTACCAATGTTTAAATGAAAGATTAAACAGTTCAAATGGATTGTGATTATAGTCCAATTTTAATTAGAGCCTCAGTAAATTTATGTTTGATAATATGATGGAATAAGAATTTATAAAATTTAATTTACACTTCAAATGTTTACCTAAATCTATTATTTATTAAGACTGTGAACTGTGAAGCAAATTAATTATTAATAAAGTATTAAGTTGTGCTTAAACTTTGAAACAAATTCAAAATGCGAACGAATTATGTAACAGGTTCATCAGCTGTTATACGATACCGAGAATGGATGCCTGTGGCCGCAGGTATTATCAGCCCGAAACATGTAAACTTTCTTATTAACATCTTATGAGCATGCTCGACTCTTTTATCTCGTGGGAAACTTGAAGACAATGCAGTATATAAGTTACCTAAGTATAATGGGAAACTGCAAGTACATCAAGTACAAAACAGTGACGAGCAAGGTAAGACAAGTTTATACTGAAAACGGCACTAACGGAATTTACCAATTAATTCTGGAATCTTCTAAGAAACATCAGGGCTTTCGGAAACTTATTTATGTAATGGTGTTTTTATGGTATTTTATAATACGTAAAATACAGTTTTATACAAATGTTCATTTAAAATCTATTGCTATTACTATCATAGAATTAAATAAATGACAGAATCTTAAAATTATTCAGTAAAATGAAGTAAATTTTATTGGGTTTTAAAGAAATAACATGAATCAGGAGAGTATCAGAATTCGGACTTTTCATAAAATTTTCTAAAACTTTGAACGACATTTTGAAGCTATGTTTTTTTAAATATCGTCTACTTAAATTCAATTTTTAAATAATTTGCTAAAATCAACTGTTTTACGGACTCAGGTAACTGTCTTTTTATTTTAAATTTTGATGATACAATGAAGCTGAAAATTCAACAAATTGGCAAATTCTTTTGTGATAATTTAAGGTTTTGACAACTCCTGTTGCTTACATACATACATCAGTTTACGCGGTCACGAAAACTTACCACCTCTATTCGCTATAATTCTATTTAATAGCCTCGCGCTCTTTTATCTACTCTACACTCATCAATCATACGTACACTCATACTGACTGACATATACATAATACATTTACACCTATCGCGAATCTCCACGGATTTCATGAATTGACACTTAGCTCTTTCGTATACCTCACCTGAGACGTTGCAACCATCGCGGCTTTAGTATTTTACATACGCCTTTGTTATTGTTATTACTATTATTCTTAATATATATTTTTACTGCACTATGTGAAATTATTTTACAATTGTACGAGAAGAAACAGAATTAAAACAATTGGCAAGTCATTATTTTTGGAAAGCTATGGAGAAAACTAATTAGAATCGGGACAGCACGGAAAGTCGCTCTTTTCTTTTGATTGGATACGCTGGTTTATAGTGCGATGCGTGTATCCATTACCACTTCATCGACGATTAATTGGAATGAAATTAGCTGTTTATATCAATACTGATTTTTAGATGAGCAGTTTGTTGCCATTTTCTCGGCGGATCATAGACTTGAAGTAGTAGGTATATAAGGAACAGAGTACATGTACATCTTCAAGATACTAAAAGCAAGGTGCAATTTTTACCATCAGGGTAGCCCAGAACATCACTATTTCATCCAGAAATCGTGCTAATCCAGCAAACAAGTTAGATAATTCATTAAAATACTTAATGAAAAGCTGAAGTTACACCTAAAACAATCTGTCGTATAATGCTTTACTAACCCACCTACACCTATCTTTTCATGCTATCAAGCATCCAAAATCATCCCTCAAATTTCCAACGAAATCCGCGACTCGCAACTCTCGATACTTCCTCACTAACCACAACACAATACAACCACAAACATCCCAACCATCAAAAACCCACCCAATAAAAATCGCAAACAAAGCAGCGATAACTCCGTCGCGCAGTTTTTTCGACGCTCGATCCCACTGTATATACCTCCGCGTACACCCGCGCGCTCATCGGCAAGAAACTACTATACGAAGAAGCAGCAGCAGCAGCTAGCAGAAGAAGAAGAAGAAGAGGGTGATTAATCTTGCGGTCTTCCACGTCGTCGAGTGCGCGCCCGCGGACTTCGCGTTATTGATGGAGACTTTCTTTCGGGGGCTTCCACCGTTCGCTCTCCTCTCTCTCTCTCTCCGACGACGACGACGACAATGCCGCGCCTCCGCGTCGCTCCACCTCCGACGACGACGACAACGAGTCCTTTTTATTTCGCCGTCCGGGGCGAGCGCGTGTCACTTTGTCCGCGGAAAGAGCTTGCCGCGAGGATTATTCTTCGCTGCGGGTTTGGGAGGTGTTTCTTTGGGTGGTGGGTTGGGGATCGTTTGTTTGTTAAGGGAGGGGATGGATGTTGGGTGTTTTGTTATTGCGTTGATTGTTTAGTGGGTATGAAGTGAGATGAGTCTGGGGAAGTAGGTTTTGAGAAAATGTTCGTATGTGTGCGGGGGTGTGGTTACGCCGAAGTGTGTTTATGTCTGTGAATCCAAATTTTATGTCCGCTGTAACTTTCGCAGAAGAGTATATCATATTAGACGCTGAAATTTTGCAGGTATTCAGTGCGTCTCATAACTATAGAAACACCACAAATTTTCACGTTTAAATGTGTATATTATACCTTTTTTTAAAGAACCTGTAACTTTGGAAGCAAAAATCCGAGGATAATTTTGCAAAAAGCCAATGAATGGAAAATATATTCTCTTTAAAACATTACTAGAATATTTCTTTCGCATCAACATTAAAGAAGTTATCGTTGTTTCATAACTATAGAAACACTTTAAATTTTTAGACCCATTTAAATCAATGTAAATTTTTTATCTAGTATTCAAGTTTTGTTTAAACCGTCCGTGAATTTTTCATAAGTTAATGTAGACACAATATTTTGGTAACGTCTTAAAGAGAATAAAATTGCCTTTTATTTGCTATTTTTAAAATTATCCTTGGTTTTTTGCTTCGAAAGTTACAGGTTTTTTAAGATAAGGTATAATACACAGATTTAAATGTAAAAATTTTTGGTGTTTCTATAGTTATGAGACGCATTGTATTAGATATGTCTCGTCATAGAACTGATTCGATTTAGTTAGTAGCTGCATGTATGGAAGATATGAATGATTTGGAAACCGATATTTACTGAAAATTTGAGAAGTGTTCTCTAACACTTAAAAATGAAGTATTGTACCTTTAGGATTTTTGCAATGAGTCGTTATTTTCGGGATATCAACCAATTAATCTCAATTGTGTGTTATTTTAGTAAAAGAAAATGGTGTATTTACATCAATTCATATATCTGCCAGTTTTTATGTTAGAAAAAATTACCTCAACGTAAATAAAAATAGACGAATAGAGCTTTAATTGCAGCTTTGTTTCATACAAAAATATTAATCTGGGCCAAAGTTATTAATTGTTAAAGAAAGCGATGAAAATTATACGAAAAATCACTGTATTTAAAAGGGTTTAAATCCTCGGATTTAGATGCGTTTTTCAACACTTTCTTTAAAAGTTAATAACTTTGGACTAGATTAATACTTTTGTACGAAACAAAGCTGAAATTCAAGCTCTTTTCGTTTATTTTTATTTACGTTCGGGACATTTTTTCTAATATAAAAACTTGCAGAGCTACGAACAGAAATAGATGCACGATTTTTTACTAAAATAACGCACATTTGAAATCAATTGGTTGATATCACGAAAATAAGGGTTCATTGGAGAAAACTATACTTCATTTTTTGGTGTCAGAAAATACGTCTCAAATTTTCAGCAAATATCGGTTTCCACATCTCTGACTCTCTTCTAGTTAGTTTTTGTTAATATTTTGAAACTATTTAAGTTAAAAAAATACAATGTATCGATCCGAAAATTTCAATATATTTTCTATTTGATTTGTTAATACACTCATTAGTTACTATAACTTAACTATATTTTTAAAATATGAAGATTCATAATAATACTTATTTTATTGTTAAGTCAAGTTCAGCGGACACTCATACAACAAAAGAGACTATTCCACCTGTAAATTTCTTATCCATTGCCTGGTTTAGAGAATAGAAATGACACTGTTGCTCAGTGAACTTTTTAAAAATATCAATTTTGATCAATCTTTCTGAGGAAAAATGCGATATCAAAATACGTCAAAAGCCGTCACAGACTTCCTGAAGACTTCACGCTGACATCCTGGACAAAACACTAATTCTTTTTCAAAAAGGCATTTACACTCATAAATGTTTTTGACCACAATATAGAGGTCGAGTGTAGCATTCATTTTCTAATCTCAGATCATTTTGGCTCAGCAAGACCGATAAGAATTAATATTTTTAACAAATTCATATCGACATTTTGTCTCTCATAATATAAACTTGAATATAGCTTGATATTCTACTACGGATTATTAGAATAAAAGTCCATAATATCGCAATATGAGTCGGCTTTCTATATAAACTTGCCTACAGCTTTTCAATTCACTCTGCACGATTCCAGCTCTCTAACAAAACGCTTGAATATTTCGAGAAACGGGCAGTCCCACGTAATATGCACCCGACAACTCGTTTCTCTCCATCTAAAACGACTACCGTAAGCCACTGCACAGCGACCAAAGCAGCAACGAGGGAAAAGAACGCGCCAAGACGCGCGAGCGCGCGAAAGTTACTCTTTTTCTCCCTTTCTCCCGGAGCTAGCGCGTCATTAATATTCGTTGGCGGGACGCCTCCGCGCAATTTGTCAACATCTGATATTTAATTTCGCGCCCTTTTGCAGCCAGTGGCGCGCTCGCGCGCGGCAACAATGCGCGCCGACGAGCTCGTGTGTACGCGCGAACGCAGCTGCCGTGTCTTTGGCTTTTATTTTGCGAGAGAGAATTTTTGCTCTTCTCCTGTAGCTGTAGGTAGGTGTTGTTGGTGATTCGTTTTGGCGTTTTTCGTAAGGTTTGGGTGAAATTCGGTTTTTTTTTTATTTGCTTGGCAGAAATGTTTTGTTATTATTGATTTTTAGTAGACCTTCTGTCATTCATTGACCCCAGTTTTGTTTAACACCCAGAAAAGTGTGAATATTATACAAACTATGTGGAATTGAATATTTTTGATAACGATTAATGCTGTGATGACTCTGCATAATCATTTCGCCATTAATAATAGAAATAAATATATAAATAATAAACGTTCAATTATAAGTAGTACGCGAAATACTTTATTTAAAGTATATCTTTAATTACAATTAGGCATATTAATTGTAGCCAATAATTTAATATTATAAAAGCCTAAAATATTATTTAAAAGCTAGGGATGTTCTTTGAGAAAAGTAGTGGAACTGTAAAAAGCGTATTTTCAGGTTGTAGTTAAATGGAGGCTATGCAAAATGACTGAAACCAAAATAACGTATAATTTTGCAAGTGATTAAGTTTCGTATTTTAAGTATGTTCAATAAATCAAAGATGTATTTAAACTTTATGAATTGAAATTTGTTTGCTTGACTTCTAAAATTTGAACAACTTTATAAATCGAAAACCTATTTCCCTTTAGTTTTCGAATTAAGAAGATGACACTTTAATTAATTCTAATTTTTATTATTCTTCAGATCAAGAGTATTAAGTTATAAACATAAATTAATCGGTTTTTCGGTCCAAAGTAAATAATAGAAATACTCTTTATTAGGCTTACTTTGGATTCATAAACCGATTATTTTATTAATTTATTCAAAAGAATAAGTAATAATTAAAAATAAAATTGAAAAGACATATGCATAGGTCTAATTATCAAAACATCCCAAAAATAACTAAGCATCTATATACAATTTCTCTCGGTCCCACGCTAGCCCTCCGAAAAATCCAAAGTGCCCCAAGTCAATCTTATCGTTCATCGCCGAGTCGGCACTAATCACGAAGACGCGTACAGCTTTCTCAGCTCTTAGATCCATTAATTCTGCGTGAGCCTCACATCCGAGTCATTTTCGCCGCTAACTTCCTTCTTCTTCACCGCGTATACGCGAAGCTAGCAGCCAAAAGAAAAGCAAACGAGAAAGGCCGAGAATAGGGACGAGACTGGGCGCTGATAATTCCGGAGGCTATACACAACGCTTCGTGAGAGCGAACCGATATAAACGTACAACAGCTACGTCGACGACGAGTAGCCACAGCGGCAGATAATAGGCGGCCTCCAGGGTGCCGTTAATCATCGCTGACGAGGTGAGAGATCCGAGGGAGCCACGGGCTGGGAGGGCAGTGGATGATGCAGAGAAAAACGGCAGCGACCACGACAATGTGTAGTGGACTGCTGTTGGGTCCGTTGAGATTTTAGGTGAAGCTTTTGTTGAATTTTATTGCTTGCTCTAATTTTTAATCAAAATTCTGGCTTTTCGGAAAACTGATTAATAAATAAACGTTTTTTTTTGGACCTTAAATTTTTTCAAGTAAATATTGTTATTATGTTATAAGTCTTAGACCTGTATTTTTAAAAGCTTTGGTAGAAAGTTAACGAGACCATCAGCTTTGTTAGCTTTATAATCCAAGATATTCGCTACTTGAGGTGGCTCCAGCATTATACATAGCACTAATAATATAAATATTTTTGGTGTAATTTTGTAACATATTATAGTGCGAGATACGATATAATATCAAAGAAAGATACTTCAAGTGATGAAAAAGAAACTTTTCAACAGAATTTTCATATTGCAAAAGTATTAATCGTCAACTAGAGAAATATTCAACAAAACACTGCAGACTTTTTTATTTCTTATTCGATTTTAATTTTGAAGGTCTCATTCTGTTCCTTGAACGATTTCAGGGAGACTTACCGATAAAAAAAATTGATAAAAATCGAGAAACCTACTAAGTTTCATAAAAAATTGGACGAAACTTTGGAGGATTTGATAATTTTCCAATTTATATATCGGCAAGTCCACCTGAAACCATTCAAGGAACAAAATGAGACCTTCAAAACTAAAATCGAATAAGAAATAAAAAAATCTGCAGTGTTTTGTGGAATGTTTCTCTAGTTGTCGATAATCACTTTTGCAATATGGAATTATACTAAAAAAAATTTTTTTTCATACCTTGAAGTATCCTTCTTTTATATTATATCATTTCTTATATTATTATATGAAAACAAATTATTATATAAATTTGTATACTTACGGTACATTTTGATGCAGAAGCCAGCTTAATACTTGAGTCGTAGTTGTCTTTGTTGCACTCATATGATTTCTTATAGGCGAAATAAGATCAGTTGTGACTCAAGTCTCAAGTCGAGACTTCGAGTTCAATGAACCAGACATCCCAAACGTTGGGGCAATAAACTATTGACTCGTAGACTACAACAGAGGTTTTATTTCATTAAAATTATATACGAGTAATCGAGCCATCTTCCAATATATACTATGAATTTAAGCCTAAGCTAGTTTCCTTTAGCTAATACATATTTAAAGCAGAAACCCGGGAAGAATTAGTAGGCAATAACTTGCTTACCGTTTTGAGGTTATGTGTGAAAATACGAAACAAAAGAATCACTTTTAGAATGTAAAGAGGCTTGCTTACATATAAAAAACTTACGGAATTTAAAAGACGATTATCGAAAGTCTAAAATAACTGACTTGAAGTCCGTTACAAGGAGTAGACACACAAAGACAGAGTGAAAGCGATCGGACGATGATCTTGCTGTCTCCATCATATTTATACATCATACTAACACTCACATACGCACGAGAAACACAATGAGAGAATATATTAATGTTGTTGGATCGTAGTAACAAGTACGATTTTAATATTAATTCGAAACAGTATGTTGGAACAAATTTAAAATTAGCGGTTGATGCAACTCGTTATTTGCAGCGTAGGGAGTGACATTGTGTAGTCAGCTGAGCTTAAGCACGGTGTATGTTAAAAATAAACATTTTCATTCTGTTTTATTCTTCATTGAGTTCGCATCCTCATCCATCTTGATTTCAGCTTCTCAGTTCTTTCGTAAGATTTTTGTCAATTTGAGCTAAACAAGACTTCAAGAGAGTATAATTGACGAGAATTACACGAAAAGAATGAAATTTGTGAAGACATTTGTGGTGAAAGTAAGAAAAGAAGAGCATTACTGGGAAGCTTTTTGGGAAAACGATCCACTGTCAAGTTTAGTCATAGCCTTTTGTTGAAGACGTGGAAAAAACGACGAGCAGGCAGCAGCAGAAATTTGAGAAATCCAACGAACACACGTTGTGAACTAAAGAATTCCAGTATGGCAAAAAATTACGAAGACGAAAGTCTTCAAATTAATTACGCTAGAGTAGAATTCTATCAGGATAGGGCAGTAAGGGTGATTCCTATTGATAAAACAGTAGCGTTTAAAGAGAAGGTACTGAAAAATGTTACGGATTTTGATAGATAAAAGTTGTATACATGTCTCTGGTCTGATGACAATATTTCAAAAGAAATATAACTTGGGGTAAAGATCTGTGATCTTATGTTCTCCGATATAAAAGACAAAGTTTACGCGAAAAGAGTGTTTTCCTAAACTAAATGATAGTGAGGTGTATGCGTTTTATAAAGAGGATGAAGAATGCGATAAGGACATCGATGAGAAAAACAAGAACAAAGCAGCTCGTAGACTGAAAGATAATTCGGTACAAGAAAAAGAGACAGAAATGCAAGAAAGTATGTTAAATGAAAAAATGGAAGTACTTCAAAATGCAGAAAGGAATAATAAATTCAAATCGTTGTTTTAATTGAGTACATCAAAACGAAAATGTGATTTAGAAACAGTAAATAATGAATTAAAAAATAAGAATATACGATTATCAAATGGACTGGGATTTATTTTCTAGCAATAGCGGGTTTCACAGGCTAAGTCATCCGGTCTGATGGCTCGGACCAGACTAACTGTTTGCACACGCAGCGACGTGTAAATAATACAACATTCATTTGTTGCACTAGAATACCACAATATGTTTTTATCATGTTAATCCAGTCAACAAAGAGCTGAAATCGACTTGCGGTTAGAGTGGCCGCAGGATCGGTTGTCAATGTGGTGTGCGTAAAGTTAAATCACTTTTTACAGATATAAAGTGCCGGCTCTGGCATTATTATTGCAAAATAATTGTTTTTATTTATTTCTTATCAACATTCAAATCTATCGTACTTCACTTAGAGGCAATCTGGTTGCGCGCACTTGCTATAATTTCAAATGACGATTGTGGACATTCAGTTTCATAAAACGGGGAACGATAAATCGTCGATTTATAACTTTTCTATTTATCTTTCTATTTGTTTGGAATGCACAGATGCGCTCGAGGCGGCTCGCCAAAGCATTCATCCCAACGTTCCAATAAGCAGCGAAATAAATCTAGATGGTTTCTCAATCAACGAGGATGTACACATCATGTCAAGCAAGAAACAAGGGATCGTCTACATAGCGTCACATTTTGGAATAAACACCTGACAGAGCCATAGACGCATACGACAGCGACCAGCAGAATCTTCCCGAGGCTGTGGACTTCACAGATGAAATTGTGTGCACATTATCCGCAACAATTTCACTCTCAGACAGTCGATAAAGTGCTACTCTCCAGATCAAGAAAACTTGTGCCTGCTACGAGAACATTACACGCATGGCGCCAATACATACTAAATTTGGAAGCTAATGAGATCGATGAGGAGAGTCCGCATTATCGAAGCTTTAGGGCTGCATTGAACATTTGGTGGTAATATTTGTTATCAACGTCGGAACCGAGCAACTATGGTAGAAGCGGGATAAAGGAAGACTATACTCAAATTTAGTCAAAAGACGATATTCTTGACTTATTAAAAATGTAACTGAATCGAAAAAATTTTGTTACAAATTTTCATGTTTATGTTTCAAAATTAACGAAAATTGTTACAAATGTTTGTTTTATAGTTATTATCTGGTAAATTTATAAACAATAATCAAAACATTCAAAATTCAAAACGAATCATAGCGTAACAAAATATATTCTTATAAGAATAAATGTTCGTTATTTATTTTATTTTCTACAATAGTTATCTCTTGAATGTATACGTTGACAGCTATTTACTTTTGTAGAAACATTGCCTAAAGACCAAAATAGAAAAAGTGAATAGAAAATGTCACACGACGCGTATACAACCGTAGAAGAGACAGTACGTGGTCGTCGTTCACGTCCGTCGGAAGATATTTCAGTTAGTTCACGCGCAAAAATAGATACACAGGAAGGAGCCTGCAATGTCCATTATCTGATTCCCGTGGGATTCTCGGAAGAAGATGAAAAATACTACACAGATATACAAGAATGAAGAGCGAAAGCGTAGAAAGAATATAGCACTCGATAAATCTACTTCATAATTATAAAAATAAGAGTTTTATTAAAAATTTGATGTTTTCAAATATTCTATGTTCTATCTAAAGAAATCACTAGTTCCTAACTACTAAATACTCTGTAGCCAGATTTTCATGAAATATATTAGCTTTTTACTGAGTTTTCGACTACAAATGTCGCTTTTTAATCTACAGACTTGTAGTACAAATTGGCTAAGAACTTGTTACGGTCAGTTTATGGGGTAAGAAATAATTAACACATAATTTAAAATTAAACGCAGAATGATTTTAATGATTTTAGATCGCTAGCGTTATCTGTCGTATATATATTATTAAAAGGGTCGCGGATTCTTAAACTATAATACAAAATTTATAAACGATTAACTCTCACACTCACAACACTCACATTCTCTGGGTAAAATAAGTCGAGCTAAAATTTCGATTTTTTAATATCTATAATTGTTTTCCTACTTTTAAATATACCCACCGGATATGGCTCAAAATATATTCGTCAGGTTCCTAGAACGAGACAAGCAATCTCTACAAATTTTAGCCATTTTCACCGCAGCCTGACTGAGTTAATCGATAAACTTGATTTCATACACACATCATCCATACATACATCTTAGGGGATACTCGAAATATTTTCCTATAGTGTTAAAACGTATTTTTATGCAATAATTTGTTAGTTTAAAGATATTACACTTTTTGCGATGGCGAAAATACAAGACTTAGACCCTTAGACCGGTCGTGTCTAAAAATCACGCGATTTATAAACATCTGCTCCGCGGCATCGTAAACAACGCCTTTTATCTGAACGAAACTAACCCATCACCACCATACCCAAAAAGATAATAAAAAAAAACGAACAACGAAAACGACGAAGACCACGAACGAAATATCAGAGAAAAATGATTTTTCTCCTCCGTTAACACGAGCCCCAGCCTCGCAGCTTCTACACCGGCAGCTATACCAAACTTCAGCGAGTCCCGATAAAGAAAAATTGATGGCAGCGGCGGCGGCGCGGCCAAAGCCGAGGACGCCCGAACACCCAGGCGAGGAGAAAGAAATTCGGGCTCGCACCACCGCTGAGATTAAACCGCGAGAGAGAACAGACGGTATCAGTCATTCGCGGCGCGAGATTAATTCGCTATCGGCGCTGAGGCTAAAAGTGTGTACGTGAGAAAAAGAGAAAGATAGAGAGAGATAGGAAGTGGGTGTATAAGTAGACTACTGGTGTGTCAAGGCTCGTGTGAAACACAATTGGTATTAATGCGACGAGGGTGTAAGCGCAGTGTGGATACCGGACTGATAAATGATTATTGCATATACTGGGAGCACGAGTTTGCTCAGAGTGTAATCTTTCTGTCTTTTCTTTCGGTGTAGTGAGGTTTCTTGGGCTCGTTTTCTTCGGTTAATTAAGGAGGCTGCGTGAGATGTAATTTTTGTTGTATTCGATCGATAACGTATAGATTATTGAAATTTAATTATGCATACCCAAGAATGCAATATGTATATAATTCAGTAATAATTATAGAAACAAATTTGATATATTTGCAAGAATGAATTTAAAACTCTGGCTATTGATAAGATAATAGTTCCATAATATTTAATAAGTTTAAGAATTACAGTCTTTGACCAGAATCTGGCCATCTTCAGAATAATAGCCGTTTCAGGTCAAATAAGTTCACTTTTGTTACTAAGGTAGGGAATATTAAACCTTCTTGAAACAATGAATATGGCTATAGAATAATCTACCAAAGAATGTTGATATAAATTTGAACCAAAATTTGATCCTCCGTATATAAATGGTATACAATCGTACAATTTTTCTCTTACATTCAGTATTTTCTTTTTCCTGCACACATCTGTGTACGGTAAATGGATATTAATGGTTCTTGACCAGCAGATTCTGATCCGACGGCTCGCGCGTAGAAACAGTGAGACTGGCGCGCTATCGGCGAAGAAGGCGCGTGAGGGAAAGAAGGCAAGAGTCGTGAATAAATGACGATGAATATATACGATCGTTGCACAGCGACCCCTGAGAATATTATATTAGAATACACGAAGGCTGCTCCTGTGGCAAATAAAGACTTTGTGAAATGTTAACACGTCACAAATAATCGAATAATACGTGGATTTTTGTAAGTCAAAGCTTTTATGAGAATTTGTAAAACAAAATAAAAAGAAATTAAATTTTGTATATGTCCTGTATTAACGACTATCATGCTCCAGATATTTTAAAAGATAAAAAAATTATAATATAGTAACTCGATGCGAAGGTAATTAATATTAAAAACTATACTATTTCATCGAGTTACGAAATAATTTTATATAATTTTCTAGATAAAATATCGATTTTACTACAAATCTTTAACTTGAATTTGCGTGGTCGTAAGTGTTCTAAATTTAATTTGACCTAAAGTTATAAGAAAAAATGTTCGAGCGAGATGTCTTGTCCTGGTTAACGCGGAGACAGTTTCGTTTGGACGAAATATCTTGGTCTTGCTTTTAGGAAAAGTTCCAAACTATACATTACCGCAATATATAAGTGCATACATAAAACAAGTACATATTTATAAATCACCCATTTGTAATAAACAAACAAACAAAAATATATTTACCCAACTTATTAACCAAGCTGAACCTCTAATCAAACCCCCTCCCGCAAAAGAACCGCCACACCACTAACCCAAACTTCCTTAACAAGCTCCTAATTTTCTCAAACCAAGACACCCCGCACAAAGCCCTGAATTAAGCTCTTTTCCTCTCTCTCTCTCTCTCACTCTGCCCTTCAGCGGGCGATTTACCGGTCGGTATAGAAGCGAATCGGCCGTTGGCCCGCTACCGTTGCATGTCCGTGTAACGCGCTGCGCGTAAACCCACGCGCCCTCGCGGCATAAAGGCGATAAGCTAATGCGTTTCGTGGGCCTCGTAACGAGTGTACAGCGCTCGCGCGCGAACCCGGAGCTCGTCGATCGAGGTAGTGCTGCAGCGCGATAGGCGCGTCGGGGCAATAATTGCTCGCTTCTGCGTGCGGCGCTGGTGTATCGCGACAGATTGTTATTTAGTTGGAGAGCGGTGCTGAGTTGATTGTTTATTAGAGTGGAGAGGGATGAGGGGTGGGAGGTTCTTATAGGGGTTTTGTATCGTTTTTGAGGTGTTAGATAAGGTATTGTTGTAATTTTTGGTTTTTGTCGAGGTGATTCAAATCGGGATAGAAAAAGTAAAAGAATGAATAGTACAGAGAGACAAGGGTATTAAATAATTATATATTTTTGTTATTCAATATCTATATTATTAGAATTTTATACACATGAGGTGTCATTAAAATCGGTTTTCTATAAATGTATACCTGAATCACCTTCGATTTAAGGGGATGTCGGAGCTAAAATCGTGTATTTTCTTTTAGTGATTACTTTTAAAATATAGAATGCAGGGAAACCTTAAGAGTAGAGCACCGTAGTGCTTTTTATAATAAAGCTTTTGCATGCAAGATAAAGTTGATCTGATGAGTTATTTTTCTGATTAATTGGAAATACAATAGGGTGTTTACGCATTAAAACCTAACCTCAAAATTGTAATCATACCAAACTTTTGCTAATAACTTCTTTTAATGTAATTTTACAGTAAGATTAAGAGCTGAGCACCGTAGTGCTTACTATAATGAACCGATCTGTACAAGATAAAGTCAGTCGGACTTGTAGTTTTGACAAACAATTGGAAATACAAAATAGGTCGAACAGCAAAAGGGGGGGGGGCGGGGCTCCGACATCCCCTTAATAAGGAATTCTAGCAAAAATAAATCGAATTAAATAATGCTATTTGTATGTCGATAAATCATATAATATGCGAAGAAAGGCCTTCTACAAATTGAAGCATCTTATCTTTACAATTGTGATAT
The DNA here is from genome assembly GCA_949152435.1 of Gastracanthus pulcherrimus. Classification (NCBI taxonomy): domain Eukaryota; kingdom Metazoa; phylum Arthropoda; class Insecta; order Hymenoptera; family Pteromalidae; genus Gastracanthus; species Gastracanthus pulcherrimus. The sequence goes on along the minus strand of OX424575.1, from coordinate 24,261,524 downwards.
TTTGAGACCTAACAATCGTTTGAATTTTGTTTAGGTTATAATAGGAGACTATCTTATTATAATACTGAAATAATGAATTACAAGGATGAAAATACGTATATACATTACACAAGTAGTAAGCATGTGCTTAACAGTAATAATCTGCTACATTAAGCAAAAGTATTTTATGTAACATAGAGAATAAAGTTTAAGCAATATCGCATATGAGTTAGTTACAAGCGAACAAAAGGGTATTATAAATGCTATTTATAGAAAAGTTAAGTTATTAGTAGTTGTCTGTGGATAAAGCAGTAAAAGAATATTATATGAAATTGATGTGAGCGATAATAACACTACGATAAACCCAATAATTTCATGAAACTTGTTTTGTTTTACATGGTCATTCTTAATATTCTTGAAACTTTATTCTCAAATTAAAATAATGCATTTACCTATCACACTATCCATGTAAAGCCAATTAAAGGAGCTTTCTCTCATACTTTGAATATTGTCCGTTTGGCGCTAGCTACCATTACAAATAAATATACTCCACGTAGAAAATAAGTTTTCTCCGTCAGCTTACAAAGCTCAACGCTAGAGCAGAGTTCCGATCCTAATATCCCTTGACAACCTAGCACCTCGTATGTAAACGAAAATAAACCCCTCTTATTCATCACGGTAATAATTAATGTAAATCATGCCGAGTACACCAAAACACCATTTACTCTCGTTCCAGGGACGCATCAAGCCCGGGATATATAAACTTCCAGCATTCTGCTGGACGTCGCCTTTGCAACTTGGGCACAAAAAGGCCGGAAAGTGGAGGACGAAGCGCGAGAGGCAGTCAACGTATTCCAAAAACTTAATCCCATAGCGCGCCGTATCGCGCTCTCCGCGCTCGCGGTGTGGGGCTTTCTCCAACACGCGTATACACTTGCGTCGCGGACAGGAAATTTTAATCTCGACACGCGAGCGCCGAGCAAAGTATAAGCTCGCACTCGCGAAAAGCTGGTGTACAGCGCAAGCCTGTAGGATATATATATATATATATATATATATATATATATATATATATATATATATATATATATAGTAAAACGAGAAGCGACGGCTGCGATGTTTACGCGAGTCGAAGAGTGCATTGCTGAAATAATTACATGAGCCACATTTTAGAAGACTTTTCGAGGGATTAGGGAGTTATTATTTTTAACTATCATTTTCAGATAGTAAGTTTTAGTTGATATGAGCTTCAAAAATGATAAGTCGATGTAAATTTGAGGAAGTTTCACTATTTTCTAAACGTTTACAAAGCTAACAGTAATTTTATGTATTATTGACGTATTATAAAAGAAAATTTAAACAATATGGAACTAAATTATTGCGCAGCTCACATCATTTCATTCGGATAAAAATTCTCCTCAGTAATAGAAAAAAATATGGATATAGTTCTTCGCTTAATTAATTATTATAACTATTTAAGCGGAAAATAAACTTTTCGTGAAAATCATATATAGCATATAGTTAATCATCATGTAGTAAATACAACCTTATTAATTAAGTATATAGAGTAATAATTATAAGAAAAATTGTCTTTATAATTATGAAATGTATGTTTTCTCGATAATTATGAAAAGAAATTACGTTTCAATAGTTCTACTATAATAGAACAATTAAACACTTATATTTATCCTATTGACATTCTCACCACTCTGAGCTAAATACGTGTAATATAATTCCAACTATACCACCAAAAGACCTGAATTAAAAATTGGCATTATCAAGAACGATAATAAACACCAGACAGCCGATAAAATCTCCAACACCTTTGTCCACGATCCAGCTGTCCAAACCGAGCCCAAAACCTCCACAAACTCCCACATGCGCCGGCTCACAAGGCCACACCAGTACAAATAAACACATTACCAGCTGAAATCCACTTACCCTCGATACGCTAAACCACGATCACCTCCCATAAACTTTTAACGGATCCGCAGCCGTCCACGTCCGCGAGTGGCGATTAGCCGTCCCGTCGATCGCGCGCCTCCCAAGGCCGTGCCTGCTGCTGCTGCGTCCAATGTAACGGCTCCCTTGGTCTCATTATCTAATGGTCGTATTCGCGAGGGAGGGGGAGCGAACGAGCAGTCGTTCGTTGTTGCTGCTGCTGCTGTTGTTGTTGCTCTCGGTTGGCTCGTTAAAGTGGAGTATCGACGACGTTTTACTCGAGTTAGTTGTGTGTGTGTGTGTGTGTGTGTGGGTGTTGGAGGTTGGAGGATATAGGATGCAGGAGTCGAAGGACGCGGACGATCAGGCATTATGGTAATTGGCCGCGGAGGGAATTGGTGTACGGTAGAGGTTCTTTGTTGGGGGCTGTAGAACGTTCGATTGATTGTTCTGGGTATTCAGACGATTCTTAATTGTAGTTCGTTGGTGTATTCAATTGCAAGGTGGTTTTTTTATGCACAATTTTTTTGGCGACTACAAAATTTGTGTACTGTTGTTCTAACAGTTATTGTAATAGTTGTGACACTAGGTAGTTTTTATAAAAAAAAAATATTTTTAGTATGCATAGCGTTCCATATTAAAGTAGTTGTGATGCAACTACGCTCGTCAAATTGAGTCTTGGAAAAAAATCAATACTTAAGCGAATCAAATTATGTGATTTAAATTTAAAACAAGGTTTTAATACATTATTGTATTATTGTTTTATTTAGAATATTTAAAGACAATGTAATAAAAATTTATTACTGATTAAAGATACTACTCTTTGGACGTACATAGTGACATTGAAGCTAAAAGTAAGTTTTGCACTTTATTACGTTCTGTATTTCAATACTTCTTTATTTTTTATTTATTGTGTTTCCAGAGTTACTGTCAATTCTTCGCACTTCAGAAAATTTTCTATCTCATCTTCTACACGCGCGATGTTAACTATTGTAAATAATAATATTTATTACTGGCACACGTATTACAATCTTAACTATTATTATTGCAAGTGTCAAGAAAATATGTATTACCGTCGCTTTTGAACTATCTATTTTATGCTTTCACCAAATTAGTACCAATATAGTAATGATAGTAATGATAAAAATAATAATTATAATTAAAAGTCTATCGCACTAACAATAAATCAAGCAATCACAATAATCACTTAAACCGTAAAAACTCGTGACAAACAATTAAGCTAATCTCCTTTTTATCTCTCCATTTCGGGCTGCCGGTTTTCTCTCTCCCTCATTCTCTCTCCGGGGAGCGAAGAATCGGTCCCGATCTGGCGAAATCCACGCGCGCGCGCGGCGACTTTCACCCGCGTTGGCTGATTATCTACGCTCTAATTGGGGAGGGCTACACATATACATATAGGAGCGCGGAAATAAGAGGTCGGCCCGATTCTTATCGGGAAGTTCTGCAGGCTGCTCGGCGTCCCAGAGCTGTGCACCGCGGCGCTCGCGGTGTGCGTTGTGTCACTCGGCTTCGACAGCTGATCGGCGGCTGCAGAAGTGATCGGCCAGGTGCCCCTTTATATTTTTTTCGACGTTTTCACTTTTTCCTTTCTCTGGGATGGAAAGTTTGGTCGGCGTGGATGGTGGCTAATTGACTTTTTTAATTGGTTTCTTTTGCGCATTTGGTAGTGAGGATGTGTGGTAAGGAGTGATTGAAAGTTGACAGATTATACTATCTTTATTTAGTTTAAAGAGAAAGTGGCCTTTAACGTTGACTGTATTGTTATTGTGCATTTTCAGTGTATAATAATGTAAATTTAATCTATGAAATGACACAATGAGAGAAATCGTACAACAGAAGTTACTATTTATACTTCAACATTGGAAATGCACTCCATTTTCTGTAATCCATTGCCATAATATAAGTAGTACCTAATAGGTGTCAAATGAATAAAATAACATTTTACAATTAACACTCCAATTTGTATACCAAAAGGTATTTTTTTAGAAGATCAAGTATCATGTCTGCAAAAAATATATAAAAGAAACAAATAGTTTTGATATATAATTTCTATTGCTTTCAAGGAGAATGTAAAAGTCACAGTTCCTTCAATCCCTCACTTTTCTTTTGGATCATTTGCTTAGAGTAAAATCTTATGAAGTTATAAGTAACCAGCTATGAAGGTACCATTTTTCTCTATGTCTCTTCTGTTTAGCATATTCTTAAATTTCAAAAAATATAGTTACTCAAAGGGGTCTGCTCCAAATCGAATCGTAAATAAATTTACGATATTTTCCAAAATTCACATCAACATTTTCATAATACATTCAAATTCAATTAATCCCCAAACAATTCTCCTCACACCCCAGCCACCACTTCCCAAAGCCCCAGCAGTCAAACCAAGCGGAAAATATTGCGCCGCGCGGCGTCAAATCGACACCGATAAAAGGAAACGAAAATCGCATTGATTACGACGCAGTATAACCGAGTTTTACTGCGGCGTCGCTACAGACCCAAACACGAGCCGCTCGGCTGCAATAAACAGACTCTGCTCTGCGCAACCTCCCTCGTAATATTATAATGGTAGTTTCGCGCGCGCACGCGCACCCTCCCCGAAAATCGTTTCCCGATTTCCGCGTCGAGTATAAACGCGACCGCAGCCGCACGCGCCTCTCTTTCCGCTTTTACGCAGTGCAAGAGAAGCTCGGTGGTTTTGTGGATGGAAAATGCGATGGGGTGGTCGTTGTTGTGGGGGAGGGGGAGGAGAAGAAAGAGACTTGATGAGGCAAGTGGCGAGAAGATGTGGTTTGGGATTGACTTGATATGTAGATGATAAGCGATAATTTAAATTTCATAAGTATTACAAGCTTCGTCGAATATTTTTTGTAGGTACACAGAGAGAATTTTCTAATAGAAATTATAACGAAATTCAGGGTAAAAATTACCGTAAATAACTATAAAGCTGGGACAGTCCTACTTTCTGGCACTTTTTACTGATATTTTACTAAAAACTTTACCTCATTGACTACAAATTTTACTGCACAGACTATAAATTTTACCGCACTGAATGGTAAAATTTGCCTGATTTGAGAAACAGAAGACAGCTGATAAAGGAAACAACTGAGCGTGTACACATTTTAGGTTAACTCAAATATAAATGTGTATAATGTACTTATTTAAGTATTAATGATACTGCTACAACAATTGGAAGAAAATCCAGATTTTTAAAACATATTTCATACAAATTTTACCACAAATTTTGGTTTTGTCTAAGATTCGTACACGGAACTTTTACTCTGCGTCAGGCAAATTTTACCCTTCAGTACGGTAAAATTTATCGTAAATATCAATAAAAACTGCCGGAAAGTTAGAGTGTCCCAGCTTTATAGTCATTCACAGTAATTTCTACTGCGACTTTCGTCATAATTTTTATTAGAAAATTCTCTCCGTGTATAAATAAGTATAATATACTTCATTTTTGTCTTTTATATCAGACTATAATAATCGGACGTAAATAGATATTTAATAAAATAGTGTACATTCTTCAAAACAATTTGTTGTAAAAATAAAGCGTTAATCAGTTTGATAAAACCATGTTTCTGGCATATTTAAGATTATATCTAGAAATACATTCTTATTTTAAAAATGTTGCATTAGTACCTAGCAAAAAATATTATATAGAAGATATTATACAGAAAAAAGTTTTTTTCTTTTAATTTAAATTAAAGTTATTTTGGAATGATATATATTTTTTATTAAGGTTTTTTTAAAGATTAATAAGAATTATATTGCTTATTTATATAAAAATCAATATATAAAAAGGTAAATGTTATAACTGTTTTCTTCTCATATAGAAATGTATTTTGAAAGAAAATTAAAATATAATGACCACGAGACTGCATTCAATCCGAAAATAAAAATTGAATTTCCAGAGGAAATAATCAATCATTCAAGTTGATATTTCTGAATACAGATGCATACATTATTCTACAACACATTCATTTTCAAGTCCGCATATAAATCGACAAAAAGCTCATTAACCCACATCCCTTAAAAAGAAAAAACTAACACACCATATATAATCGTTCAATGCAATCTCCGTCCTCGAACCTCCAAACCCCACTATCGAACTCTCACTAATTCCCCCATTTTCCAAATCATTGAAAAGTCATAAAACGTGAAACCCAAGCTCTCCCAGTCCAAACTAAGCTCGCGGAGAAAGGCGCGAAATGTGCATTCATCCGTTTAATTCACTCCGAGTGGAAATCAAGTCGTTCTCTCCACTACGATAATGCGCGCGCACACAGATACAAAACTGTATTGCACATGTGCACTGGCAGCCAGGACCAGACCGCCTCTGAAAGTCTCACTGCCCAGATGGTCAATTACCCCTCGACAATAAACACGATTTAATTTTGTATTCATTTCACTTAGCGTTCGATCCATCAAGCCTCGAACGATATTATATTCAAGACCATCTCGCGGATGTATATATACCAGTGCCACCTATGACAATGGCGCCCTCGCCGTGGGGCAATCCCAGGCGTATATACTACGTGTGCGCCTAATGCGCTCGCGTTCTTCTCCTGTGCTTCGCTACATATTTATGTATGTGCAGGGTGGCGGTGGTGGATCAGGACGAAATAAGTGATTGCTGGGTTATACTTTGTTGGCGACGCGACGTGCTGGGCCTCGTGCCAGGCGGAGTTTCTTTATTTCTCTCGCTCGCTTTCTCGTGGTATGGAGTTCTGTAGGATTGAATGGTTAGCTTTGGATTTGGGACGATTCTATTTGTTGTCGATGTTGGATTGTATTCTTTTCGGGATTTCGTGAGACTTTTTGCACTTTATTTGTTTAAGAATATCTATTGTTGACTTTATTTGTATAAATTCAAAACTAGACGTTATTTTTTTACATATGCGGACACTACTGCCTTTACCCAGGTAGCGGGTTGTAGACCCAATCTCTGCCACCGAAAAATCCAGAGATATTTTCTTGAAATGTTCTTGAAAAATTCGGACTGACTTATTATTATACACTAAAATTATTATTATTATTATTATTATTATTATTGTTGTTGTTGTTATTGTTTATCCGGGGTTGAAGTTCAAGTAAACTTTGTAGAGGTAATATTTTACCTGTACGCACTATATCTGCTTTCCTATAGTCATGATGAATTCATTTGCCCCTCCTATATTTGGAGAATGTAGTAGATGAGTGCGTATGTATCATAACTGGCCCTACAGTTTGAAGTGAAAACCGAATCACCAAATATTATTTTCAAATATTATTTAAATGAAGTTTAGGGTTAAATTATATATACATAAGTGAGGTAAATGAATTTGTTATACTGATATTTAAGAAGCAGTAATCGTTCAGAAAGTGTTATTATTTCTAAACGAGATGTTAAGCGAATTATAAGGTCACGTAATTGAGAAAAGGAATATGACTGCAGCATCCTAGCAAATTTAACCTGATCGTGGCTAATACAAATAGAAACTAACAAATGGTTTTGGCCTTTGTTCATATTGACAACGATAAATACACTAGCTATGTTTTTATTATTTGTTTTTCAAGTATCTATTTACGTGTTAATTATTATAATATGAAACTTTTGTGGTAACAGAACGGAAACAACTAACAAAAAATGAACATCTAAATTTATTAATGGTTTTCTATAAAAGAAAAAAAATGATCCTGATGTTTTATATCATGTATCCTCCCTACTAGTTTCTATTAGTTTGAACTGACATTTTTCGTCTAAATATAATACAAACTAGAAGTTTAACATGCAACAAAACAAGCTTCTCAAACCTGTTATTTTCGTTTCTCTACAGAACTTGAACAAAACATAGATTTGTTTCATTCTACAAAAGCGAATTCCGTATATACCTTTTCCCCGCTCACCTTTTTCCGTATTCCCCATTCCATTTTCACTGTGTTTCGCGTACATGCTGGCGCGCGTATACTTTCTTTTACATTTTTCCAACATCTTTCTCTCTATAGCCTGGTCACACTCTTGCACACACACACACACACACACCCTCACAACAGAGCCCACTTCGCGCACTAGATTGTATTGTTCCCCCGGAGTAAATGGCGCTCGTTGAAATGAATCACCGGCTCGCTTTTCATGGGGAGCTTTCGTAGCTACTCAACAAATGGAATTCTAACTACCGTACAAGCGCGAATTCGAGTTTAAAATAAGTCGGTGCGAGCGCGGGCGGTCGATTTTGTATTTTGCTGAACGCTGCCGTATAGGAGAGAGTGGCTTCACGTGCGCGGCGGCGGTGGCCGCTAATTTTAGGAACACGAAAGACCTATTGTGCGGTGGGTGTATTTCATTCGGAGATCGTGGGTTTTCCTTCTTTTTACGGGCTTATTTGCATACTACGTTTCCACTTAGTTGTTCGATCTTGTAGATTGTCGTTGTTGATGTTTGTATGCAAATTTCGGTTGAGATGCGATAAGCAAATTTAATATTTCATGGGATATTGCAAACTATAGGTGATCGATGTCTTTATTAGTTTCATCGTATAGAATTAGAGTAAATATGTTTTAATTTTTTTCATGCAAAGACAATAATATTTTTAATGCTCCTAGATTTATTACCGATTTACGTCCTGTGAATTAGTAAATGTTATTTAAATAATGTTTTTAGACAAATTTGTAATGCGCGCTTCTGTGTGATTACTTCGAATCGGGCATTATTCTTTATTTTAATGATTTTAATTAGGATATTATTATATTAATTAATAATAATGGTAATTTTTACTATTATTGAGGAAAACGGTTTATTATGCTATTTTCTATATCAAAAATTAATTAATCACTTATTTTTATTGTATTTAGATACAGTCAGCAGTTTTAAATAAAATATATAGGAAATTTTTGTGTATAATTTATTTATTTCAGTATCTTCTTTCTTTAAAAAGTGAATTTAAGCATTTTAATGTAGGTATAATTTAATTATTGCATATAATCTTAGTAACTGTAAATACATTAGCAAGAAAATACACAAAAGCTCCTTCATAAAAATAAAAATAAAATATGAAGGATAATGCTAACTTTCTATTCTAAAGGTATAAATAACTACATTTATACAATGGTAAATATGGCTGCAGTGCTAATCCTTCACTGAAATAGAAGCATAAATGCATGGCGACTAGCGGGAGACACACAAGAAAGTCACGGACGCCCTCGCAGCTACTTATGTAAATCGAGAGCGGCACCGAGAAGAATCGCGTGTTGCGTTTGTTTTGCGCTGTGACGTGTTTTTAATTATTCAAGCGACAAGTTTCCGCAATGAAATTAGACGCGCGTAAAGTCCGTGGCTCCCGCACACGATGGCGACGCCGGACGTAGGAGTGTTTTCACTAAGGTAGACTTGGCTTTAAGTTAATTGTAGTCAGAGACGTTGTATTTTGGTGCATTGGTATGAAGCGGATGTTATAGTTGCATGAAAAATATATGGGTTACAGAATGGGAAAGACAAGTGATGAATTTTTAACTGCAAACTTATTTATCTCAAGATAAATATGATTCGACCTTTTAACGGTTCACAGGTAACCCACAAAGTTTTGGAAGAAAGGAGTTATAGGATATGTTTAGATTCACGATAAAAGATTTTAAACAAAAACATGATGACAAAAAGCAATTTTGTATAACAATTTGTTTGAACAAATTCCTTGAATATACTTCATCGAATCTGATGTCGTAATTTTACTGTAGATAAAATGAGGATTCATCGCCTAAAGAAATAAGTACTTTTGCAGTCAAAAGTTTTTTAGTTTATTTTTGTGGTGCTGGGTCAGCCCGGTTGAATTTTATAAATCTGATTCTAGATTCGTAATCATTCAACTGAAAGTACAAAATTGAAAATCTTTTTAGTCAAAGCTCCAGTTTTAAAGAGTTTTTGCTGTTTCTATTGTTGTTTACTGTTTTAGGTATATTATCTTGTATTTACAACTATGAAACCAGATTCTCAAAATTTCGTTTTTTTCTTTTGAAAATTCACTATTGTCTTAAAAATATGCAATGAGATAAAACGCTCCATACCTTTTTCTGAGTAATAGAAACACCTCCTAATCAAAACAAAGATATAAGAACCTCCCGAAAAACTTCCCACGTACTTTCTAAATAAGTTTATTGAAAGTTTCTGTAAAAGTTCGAATTATAGTTTATGGTTTTCTGAAATGTGGACCCAAAAATTTTTGAATCATTTCCGTAAATCTTTTAATCTTTTTGATCGAGATTAATTGTCGAAATATTTTAATAACATTTCATGGAATATTTTAGGAAATGTTTTTATAACAATTTATGTAAAATTTTCAAAAAAGTTGCGTAAAAGTTTTGAAAATATTTTCTTAAAATCTTAAAAGAAATGTTATTGCACAAAAATTACCTGCAACAAAACGTTTCTAAAACATTTCTGAATTATTTTCTGAAACGTTTTCTGTTATAATTTTATAAACATTTCATGAAATATTTCTGCAAAGTTTTGTAAATATTTCATAATATTATTTCAGAAAGGCTTACGCAAACTTTTTATAATTTCACACAAACTTACAGTAAGGTTTCTTTGAAATGTTTCGTGGAAGATTTCACTGAAACATTGTGTACTGTGTGGAGAAAACTTCGTATCAAAAGATTCGTGAAGTATACCTTATTCCATAAGTGAAGAATGTCTTCAAAGGACTAACACTAACAATTTCAATCAGAGACACCAGAATGTCATAACTGAGTCTCTAACTTAACTTTATTACTTTACTACTTCTTTTGCTCACCTATTTATTAAAAAAACTTAAACTTTAAAGTCAAGTCTAAATATTTATAAAAACAATCCTCGTAACAATAGTCATTAATTTCAAAGTTTTTCTCCAGAATTCGAAAAAAAAAATACGAAACGTCGCGCCCTTGCAAATTGAAACGACTCGCCTGCACCAATCCATATAACAGCCGTTTCCCAGACTCACGGTAAACTCGGCTGACCGAAACGTGCCGACTCGCGAATACAACCCAGTAGCAGGCGCCACGCCGCTTATACCCGACACTACATAACAATAGCAATAGTTTTGCGTGCCGCCGGCGCAGGTTGGGCGCCGGTCGCGCGTATGAATGAAAATTATATTCCCGCTTTCCGGGAATGTGCGCGCATACATGCATATTCCGTATACGAGCAGAGCTTCCGCGCCAAGGAAGAACGTCGCTTACGGCGCGGGTGAGCTGTTGATTGCACGTGCCAGCTGTGTTTTACGATCTCTTATAATAGATAGAGAGAGAGGGAGAGCTTCTTTCTTCCTTTCACCCCTTTTTCTCAGTTTGGCGCGATTCTGGCTCTTTTTTTGCGCTCTTCTCCGACATGCGTATTTTACGAGTACCTTTGTGCTTCTTTATTTTTCCTTTGATTGTTCTCATTTTTTCAGATGTTATGCGAATGCGATTTCTTTATTTATTTTTTAACAAAGATGCTTTGGTGCTTGCAAAATATGTAGCTAATGTGGCTAAATGCAAGATAACGGTGAAAGAGTAAAAGAGACCCATATGGAAAAAATCTGCAGAAGATTTAGCAAGATGTTCTGCAGATCTTTCAAAACTTACAGGTTTTTCTGCCTTTTTTCTACACATTTTTCTATAATGTGTTTGCCTGAAAATTCGTCTCCGGAAATATATTAGACCATTTTGGCAGGAAAAATACTTGCGAAAAATGCGTAGAAATACTTGCACAAAGACCTACCAAGTCTAAAACCTCTTGAGAAAATCATGCAAAAATTTTTTTAGGATATCATGAGGATACATTTGGAAATTATTTCCATGAGGGAAAGAAATTTAAAGACTTTATACTACTAATACATGGTTCAACTATTCATTATAGCATGCAAAAAAAAAAACAGGAAACATTGTCGGATGTACCGGATGCTCGACCGGGAGTCAAAAGTTCATTGGTTACAAAATAAAAAGAGTTCGTTGAAAAAATTTAACAAAAATTTTATGTTAAACGTGTGATTTATACGAGTCTTTTCATGAACATAAATTGTTTATAATTTTGGAATTCATCAACATTTTGACAATCAAAACGTCTTAAATTGAAGCCTACGATATCTTTTTTCAATTTTACGGGGGATATACTCATATGCGCTTGGAAAGTACCGCGGACAGTGCCGCCTGACGTTCAGTTTGTTCAATTTTGGGATTGTGCGTGCACTGACTCGTTCCCAAACAAACGTGAAGTGTGCCTTTTTAATTTGCTTTTAAACGAATACGGAGTGTCATTCATGTAATATAATGATTGTTATAATAAAAGCTGAACTTTAACTAGTCGGTGAACCATATTTAGAGACTTTTTATATGGGGATTCCACTCCTGGATTATTCCTCACTTAAACATTATTCAGTATATCTATTAACGTTACGTATATAGATATACTGAATAATGTTAAAACAGAAAACAGCACAGGAGCGGAATTCTCGTATGGAAAATTTCTAACTATGCTTATATTGACTAGTTAAAGTTCAGCTATTATTATTACAACCATTATATTACATGGATGACACTCTGGATTGCTTAAAAAGCGAATTGAAATGGGCACATTTTACGTTTATTTGAGTACGCTGCATGCAAAATCCCAAAATTGAAAAAAAAATCCGGTAAACGGTGCGAGCGTTACGCGCCAAAGATACTTACCTAGCGTATAATAACCTCTCTTTGTCAGTTCAATAGCTTCCTTAAAAAAAAATTTAAAGAAAAATGCGAACAGTGTTACAAAAATGTCGGATAACTAGACAAATGGCGTCCTTCTTGTCGTCACGTTTCTTTACATCCTCTAACTACAATTCTGACTTATGTACAAGTACATCCATATATCCCTATACATTCAAAGACTAGCATCAGAAATCTCCTGCCTAAAAAAGGAACGCATCAAAATCCAACGACGAAAAGAAAAAAGAAACGAAATCAAATTCATCTCCCCTGGAGATAAAAAGGAAGCGGTAACAGTAGTACCTAGACCTCGAGTCCTAAACGGCTTCCACGCAACAACACAAAAGTGCCAAATGCGAACGCGCGCGCGCGCCCGCTTGCAATTTCCTGCACTTCCCACATACATACACACACAACACAAATTCAACACACACTCGTTCTATCTCTCATCCTCTGTCTCAATCGTGGCCGCCTCTCTCTTTCTTTCTCTCTTCCACACAGAAGTCAGTCCTTATTTATGGCTATATTAATCCTTAAATGGTATCTAATGCCACACCATAGTGTCCGTCCGCCAGGGTGCTGATCTATCTGATGGCGCACTGGGACTACCGACTATACAGCTACATCGGCCATTGTCAGCTGACTCTCATATGTATACGTGTGTGTGTATGTAGCATCGTACGATGCGAGTTGGTGTGGCTCGTTCGCCATGCAGCAGCAGCAGCAACAGCGAGTGTACAAACGACGGTGTCGAGTTACCGGATGGTACGCCGCGGGGTGTCCGTGACTTATTTCCCTCTCCCATTCTTAGCATGAGGGATGTGCGCGTGTGCCCGTGTGTTGTGCACCCCGGTGCGAGTTTCGAGCTGCGACCAAGATGTTTTGCCGAACATTTGTATCTGTATAATATCTGCGCGCCAGAAACGCAGTGTGGCACACTGTGGCTTTTGGGTGTGCGATGCTGCCTTCCCCCTCCTCCTTTGATGTCTAATTCAGTTAGCGTGTCCTTATCTTGCTGATGGGTTTTATTCGGGTCATAGGGTGGTTGGGTTCAGTTTTTTTTTGGCTGGTAGCCGTTTTATGTTCTTATTGCGTAAATTGCTGGGTATCTTTGTGTGGGTGTTTGAGGTTGCAGAAGTGGGTTGTTAGGATTAATTGATGATTGGGGTTAAGGCGTACCGGTTGAGCTTCTAACGATTTTCAGTGACGGATGGTCTAGACGGATGCAGTATTCTAAAGGTTTTTAATGATGTCCGTTATTTAATAACAAATTCTGGATGTAATAGTGATTATTGTATAAATAAATGTATAGTGTATACTTTTTATCAAATAAAGAATTGCGAATTTCATAATAATAATCACAATTTTCTGAATCTTATTTGTTTTGAGTGTTTGTAAAATCAAATATTCATTAGAAAAAGTTCCAGTTCCAATTGTTATTTATTCTAATAAAAAATAAAAATTAAATGAAATTAAATTAAATAAAAAATTGTGTTAATTATTTATTATCTCCTGAAGTGGTATCCTGCTTTCAGCGGGAAACAAATAATTTGTTCTATTATAAAAATATAGATGTATTTATCTAGATATTTGATTAGTTGCAAAGTCAAAGAGAGCGTATACAACAATTTAAAACGTTTTTTATATGTTTATATTATGACGAATATAATTGTATATTAGTTATAGCTCAAATTTGTTGTTTTGCTTCTTCATAGAAGAAGCTTTGTGATGGTAAAAAAAATTTTGCTAAATACATGTTAGAAACATGTTTTGAGATCCTGGGAATCAAAATACACTACTTTTAGAAAATGTCAGTATGGATGTGAGTGCGTATATGTGTATGTGTCTGTACGTATGTGCGTACGTGCGTGCGTGCGTGCGTGCGTGCGAGCGTGCGTGCGTGCGTGTGTGTGTGTGTTTGTGTATGTGATTGAGTATGTGAGTGAGTCTCTGTGTGTGTATGTATGGATGTATGAATGTATCACCATTACTCTGAATATACACGGTGAAAATTAATGTTTCAGGGCTCACTGTTTTTATTCTTCTTTGAAGACGGCGTCTCAAAAAATTGTGTCTTTTGGTTTTTGATGCGTTTTTGTTTTTTTAGTGGTTTTTCGATTATTGAGTTTTAGTTTCTTGGGTTTTCTAATAACTTCGAAATAATTTCATCGATTGAGTGATAATGCATTTGAAAGAGCGTGAAATTGCCTATCTTTTCCCAACCGAAATTTTGAATAAGTTTTTTCCTTTGTTTTGTTATTAACGAAATCGTCATTTTTTTCAAACGGTTATATCTGGGAAATATAAGAATGAAAATTTTTGAAAAAATTGAGATGATTAGGAATATCGATAAGAATATTCTGTAATTTTTTTGAAACTTTATCTTTTTCTTTTGAAAGGAAAAAAATCGATTTTTATTCATTAGCAAATACTGGAGTATATGGCAGCATTTTATCTGAAACTTTCCAAAATGATAGCTCTTTACTATCTCTTCACGACGATCTTTACATTTCGAGATATTTGAAGTTATGTATTTTTTGAAAAAGAACTTTGATTGCTTATATCTCGAAAATGGTATGGTCATTTTTTAACAAATGGAGTTCATTCTTTTCGTTCTTTAATATAGTTTCGAAATTGAAAAAAAATTTAAAGATTCACTTACTCGTATTTTCATAACAATTTTTGGATTTTTGGATGTTTGAGTTTTCGTTGTTCAAGTTTTGGTATGTTAGAAATATTAGGATCAATTTAACGTAAATGCATTAAACGGAGCATAAAATTACCTATGTTTTACAACCGGAAATTTTAAATAGGCTCTTTCCTTTCTTTTGTTATACACGAAAAAAGTCATATTTAGTTTAAACGGTTATATCTCGGAAATCTATGGTGGAAAATCTATCATAAAATTTTAGATAGTTAGGAATTCAGTGAATTTATGTACTAACATCTGATTACAGTTAATTAAATATTTAAATAATTTTAATAAATTACGTACAGAGAAAAAATTGCTGTGATAAGGATATTACCTATCGTTCTGTAATTTTAGTAAAAAATTATCTTTTGTTAAACCATCAATGATAAGAAGAGCACACCCTTTTAAGGTATTATTTAGAAAGAGATATAGCAATTTAAAATTAATTTATTAGAACAAAGAATTTCATATTGGAACAATTAATTTAGTATGAGGAGGCTAGGTGCCAATGAATTGGCAGCGGTTTTTTAATAGGATTATAAAAGATAGAATAATTCTGAGAAAAATCTACGATTTTTTATGAAATCCCTTTCGCAACAATTCGCATCTCAAACTACAATGCATAAAAGTATCAATGTTGTACTCAATGAATAATCTAAAATTTAGTAAAAAAAATCTTAATAAATTCAACAACACGAAAAAGAAATTTATTTACCATTTCCATCACAATTTCATTATGAATATCGGTATTATATGATTGTGGGGTTCCATTTATTAATAGCACATAATGTTTTTAAACGTTTTAAAAAGGTTACATCAAAACGCATTTTGGTTTAATAAAAAAGTCTTTAAAAACGTATTGCAAATGTTTGAATGGCAACAATTTAAACTGATTAAACATGTTTTAATACGGTTGAATTAAAACGCTTGAATAAGGTTTAAAAAATAACGACATAGAATATATTGAAAAAATTGTTTAAATAGAATTTTTTTCGATATATTCTATGTCGTTATTTTTCAAACCTTTTTTAAACGTTTTAAAACGTTTTTAAAGCTTTTATATTAAACCAAAATGTGGAAATTTTGCACCTTTTTAACACGTTATAAAAACGATTTTCTAACTTATTTATTTAAACGTTAAAAGGTGTTTTGAGGTAACCTTTTTACAACGTTTTAAAAACGTTATGTGTTATCAGGGAACCTAGAATAGTCACATTGAAAACAACAGCTTAGGGAACGATCAAGAATCTCTTAATATTATCCAAAGGTAATATAAAAATGATAAAAGTTATATTTTGATTTGAATTATAAATTTCTCCCTACTATTCCCATTCTGTCGTTATACTAATATTACTAATATATTGACTATAATATTTTTCAAGCTTCCCATTACGTATCTTCTTATTTCTCTTTCTACCTCCCGATATCCCCATACAACTATCCCGAACAAAATGGCCCGATGTTTGGCCCCGTCTCTTTTTCTCACTTACTGACAGAGCGCGTGTGTGACGTCCTCTATTGTACCAACGCTTTAAGAGCGTAATGTATATATTTCGCCGCTGCGCGCCGGCAGTTTGTGCCTGCGGCTGTTATTGCCTTCCCCATTCTTCTTTTTTCGTTAAAGGCTATTTATCTCTTTTTATTGCGATTACGTACTTTGATTTTGAGGGTGAAGCAGTTGTCTGTTGTAATGATGACGTTGCGTTGCTTTTTTTTAAATCTTCGGTTTCGTAAATTAACGAGGGGTTGCGCAAGAACTGCGTGTTTTTTTTCAGAAAAGATTCTGATTAATCTTTTTTCAGAAAATATAACCCAAAAGTAAGTAAAAGTAGACAGAAAGAGCTTTAATTTCCACTACTTTGTTTTGTATGTACAAAATTAATCTCATGCGGTTTTTAATTGTCAGAGAAAGCCATGAAAAATACATGAAAATTTGATGATTTTAATTGTTTTTAAATAAACTGATTTTTCGTGCAATTTTTATCACTTTTCTAATAGTTCATAACTTTAAAAGAGGTTAATATTTTAATACGAAAAACAGCGGAAATTTAGATCTTTTTGGCTACTTTTAATCTTTTACCTACTATTGGATTATTTTTCTCGAGTAAAAACTTGCGTAGTTATGATCTGAAAAGTAGAAATATAATTTTATCGCTAAAAAAGGAGTAACTGGGATACAACTGGCTATATCTCGATAATAAGGGTTCGTCAGCCAAATCAGTTGGTGCTAAGGTTCATTTTTAGGTACCAAAAAACGCCTCTTAAAGCCTGATTAAAATTCGCGAGTTGTATTTGTTTGTCTTGCATATTAAATAAAATAACAACAATGATAACTGTAACTTTTAACGATATACTTTGTACGAAATCATCAAATTGAGGAATAAGTTTTCTGCGATGCAATCTAATTCATTTTGTACGCTATCAAATTTAGCCAGTCATGCTTTTGAACTTGCAATAGTAGACCTTCTTTGATATCTTTCTTACACATCACTTTTGAAGGCCACTGTATGTTCGGCTAAAATTTTGCAGGTATATCAGATATGACCCAACATAGAACTGATTAGATTTTGGAGCCAAATTATCAAAACTTATTGCTTATTTTAAAAAAATTTTAAATTTTGAAAAATTTATTAAAAATGAAACAAAAATTTCCGCTTGATGTGTAAAAAATATGTCTATATTTGTTAAATAGACATAATTTACTTTCGATTGGCGTATCCAAGAAATACTTGAAAGTTTCTTTTTTTTGTAATGAAATGCAATTTTAAACTTTTAATATTTGTAAAAATTGAAAAATTATTCTAAAAAAATGAGCAAAAGAAGCTTTTGGTGAGACTTTGAAAAAAATGTACGATTTTTGAAAACAAAATTTATGTTAATTGATTGAGAATTTATTGAGTTATCTTTCTCGCCAATGTCAAAAAAGTCGTTTTCGTACAGCAGACTTTCAATCTCTTCAATAACTGCTGTCGTTTATTTTTCTCCAGTTCTTGAGCATTTCAAGCCTCTTTAGTACAACCGAGGCTGTGTAATCTTTGCACGTCGGGCGAAATTAAAAATAAAAGTAATTCCATTATTTTCAGAATAGCAAAATATCCTTTATTAACACCCCTAGCAGCTTCAAATGCGATAATTTTAATCGTTTTCAATTCGGAATTGAGGTGCTTTCGAACCATACACCAAAAAGTGCAATAGCAATTTTCGTTTATGTTTTGAGTGTGTCCACCCAAACGTCTTTGTAAAATATCATTATTAGAAAAATCTGCGTGAGGATTGAACGAATGTGCATTTGCACATTGTCATCAAAAATACATGGTTTTTGGGGTACTGGAGAACAGTCATCTCGCGCTGAAGTTCCGTTTATTAAGCACAAATTTAATGCTTGTAAGTTGCCATGATTGCTGATTAGATTGCATACATTCAACAGACTCAGTATATTGCATGGAATAGCTAGTCCGTAATACTTATATATATACATATATATATATATATATATATATATATATATATATACCTATATATAGTTAATTCGCTAACTCTACAACCCAGCCCCCCCCCCCATCACCCCCCTCGACCTCCCCCTCAGCCCCTCCTCTTACGATATCTCTTCAAAATAGCGTTAAATTTTACTTCTTTTACGTTATTTTTCACTTTTGTAGACTTCCACATGGACCCCATTCCTCCCCCCTCACCCCTCCTCCTCCGCCTCTTTCCCCTCCTCATGCCCCTCTCCACCCTCTATTCCCCCCCTCAGCACCCCCTCATTGTATTTAGTTTTATATAATGTTTTTAAAAAATCTCTCATAATGATTAAAAGGAAAATATCCAAACTTATAAATAGATAGAAACGATCTTTCAGGTAAATAGAGAAATTGATAAATAGATAGCTGCGTTTTTTTTGTGTTATATGGAGCGGTTACATTATTTGAAAAACATTTAAAAACTTAAATTAAATTCAGTTAAATTGTTTTAGGATTTCAAGACAATTTTTTATTGATAAAGTTTTCAATTATCAATCCAATTTTTTTGTAAAATAACATTTAAATAAAAGTTTCTTCTACTTTTGCCACACAACCCAGGAGGTAAATAGATGTGTGCGTTGTTTTTTTTTGTTTAATTTAATATGTTGATTAGAAATTTAAGTATTATTTATGGTTTATGTAACGGTACAAGATTAAAAATAATAAAATTATTTAAATATAATATTGAAGCAGAAATAATAACAGGAGAAAAAATTGGAGATAGCGTATTCATTCCACGAATAACCTTAAATACTGGAGAATCATCATCATTACCGTTTATTCTTTATAGAAAACAATTTCCTATTGTATTAGCATTCGCAATGACTATAAATAAATCCCAAGGTCAAAGTTTTGATGAGTTAGGAATATTTATAAAAAGACCTTTGTTTTCTCATGGCCAATTATATGTTCTTTTATCTAGATGTAAAGACCCAGAAAAAGTATGTATTCAAAATGAGTTTGAAAATTTAACAGAAATTGCTAATGTAGTATGGCAAGAAATTTTTGAAAATTAACATCATCTTTTAAAATATAATTAAAATATATCTATAAATAAATAAAAATAAAATAAACTATTGGAAAAACAGTTCTCATTACATTTTTAATATATATTCGAAAATTATAAAGATGGATAACATGGAATGGAAATTAAATCAAGATAATAACGAAGGAATGGAATATTTACGAAACTTAAAATCTTTAGAGGCTTTAGATGAACAAATTGACGATAGTATGGAGTGGGATCCAATTCAACATTGTTACGTTAAGTTAGAGGATTTACAAAATGCCGAAGATGTGCAAAATTTACAAGATTTAAACGAACAAATTGATGACTATTTAGAACAGGAAGAAGAATATGAAAATTATTTACATTCTGTAGATAAAAATTTATATTACACTAAATTAAATAATGAAATAGACAATTTTGTTGGGAAAGATGGTGATTTAGAAATTTTCAAAAATTGGGAAAACGTACTATGTTATATACGGTTGCAGGTCTCTGAAATTTTAATGTTAAAGGTAGAAAACAATGATCCAATTTTAAATTATTATCTTTCAGAAAGTTTGGAAAATTATTATAAATACGTTACGAATATTGCGTGTATTGTATGGGTTATAAAATTTGGTTAATCATTTATTTATTTCGAATACGCCATATTTCCACTTCAAATTTTTAATGTTTCATACATTCACATATTATAACTAATTATTAAAATAAAGAAAAATTAATAAAATATTTAAAGCACATTAGCCAATCATAAAAGTAATCATATAATTAATAACGTGATTATTTAATATTATTTCAAGACATGGTGTAGTAATATTTTATAAGCACAACCTTATTAGGTAAGAAAGCATTTCATTTTATTTTATTAAAAGTTTTTATTATATATTTTTGTAATTGTAATATTTTTCAATTCAACAAGTTTTTTTCCTTTTAAGAGTATATTTATATGATTACTTTTTTATACCCATTAGAAAAAAATTAAGTAGAACATATTAATTTTAAATTGATAAATAGATCTAAATATACATAAGTGGTATATATAGATGTATTTTACAAGTTAAATAGTGTTCTATAAAATTTTATTTTATTGGGTATACATACCGGAGATAGGAAGAAGATAGATGGGTAATCTCTATTGCAAATGAATAAATTAAAAATTATAACAAATACTTGAATGATAAATATAATATAGAATTATCTACGTTAATTATTATACAGGTTATCGTAATGATTTTTAAGTTAATCTTTTTCAATAGAGGTGGGAAAGGGATTCTGATAATTAAATGATAATCATGAAAAATATATGTGAGTTTATCATGTCAATAAATCACATTTATTTATCAGTACATTATTAAATATGATTATTAGTAAATTAAACAAAACAAAAAAATCAACGCCCCGTTTCTATTTACCTCATAGGTGGTGTGGAAAAAATAGAAAAAATAATTATATTATTTCCTTATAAGAATTAATAATGTCAAGCAAATAAATAATTTTAACTATTGTTGTAAGATGTGGGGGTCGGTGAGCGGAGCGAGCAGGGGGCGCAGCCCCCCTACAATATATATATATATATATATATATATATATATATATATATATATATATATATATATATATATATATATATATATATATATATATATATATATATATATATATATATATATATATACCGTATACTAGTGTTATTTATAGTATTATCCATGCATCCACAAAACTGTAAGAACCGTGCCGGTACGAAAATGGAAATATTCAATGTCAAAGTTGCGAACTTTAATACATAAGGTATAGGTTAAGAATGTGTTAAAGAGACATTTTAATTTATAGCCACAGTGCGTGCGTGCGTACGTGAGTGAGTGTATGGGTGGGTATGCGTGTGTGCGTATGTACGTGCGTGCGTACGTGCGTGTGTGTGTGCGTGCGCGCGCGCGTGTGTGTGTGTGTGTATGTGTGCGTGTGTATGTGTGTACGGATGTGTAGTGGAATTACTTTGAATATACACGGTGAAAATTAATTTATCAAGGCTCATTTTTTTTGTTTGTTTTTATGGACGGCGGCTCAAAAAAATTTTTCTTTTTTTTTTTAGTTTTCGATTTTTAGCTGCTTTCCGATTTTTTAGTTTTAGATTTTCGGGTTTTTTGATACCTTAGAAATAATATCATCGATTGAGTAATAGCGCATTTGAAAGGGCATAAAATCACCTATATTTTCCGATCCGAAATTCTGAATAATCTATTTCCCTTGTTTTGTTATAGGCGATATAGTCAATTTTTATCAAACGGTTATATCTCGGAAATCTACAATGCAAAATCATTCAAAAAATTTTAGATGATTAGGAACTCAGTTAAGGGGATGTCGGAGCCGATTACATAAAAGTTAAAAACTTTAGTTGTCCGGTGTTCTCAATCTATTAAGGAACACCGGACAACTGAGATAATTGAAAAAATAAAATAAAAATTGAATGATAATATTGAAAATTACGAAATTGTCGATAACTACGTAACTGCATGTAAATTCCGACCTCCCCTTAAGGGGGTAACATATCTAAAACAAAATTTTTTAATTTTTTAGTTGTAATAAAAATGATTATTATAAATGAATATTATAAATTTGATTTCTTACAAGTAAATACACTATTTTAACATATTTCATCAGAAAAAAGTAGCATTATCGATGAACTATGGTAGATAAGTGACCAGTACAATTTTTGTCGTACGAACACGCTCCAGGCTACCCATGTGCATGATATTACGTATATCGGGGCTTAAAATACTTGAAATACATACCACTAGTGGATAAAGCTATTTAGATTTTATTATTCTTACTTGCACAATTTTCTGAAGCTAATTACTGTATCTAAAACAAAAACAAAGTTAAAAATTCACATATTTCTCTATTGATCCTACAATACTTACATGCGAATCATAATTTGATGCATTTTAAATAGCATCACCTACTAGCTGGGTCAATTACGAATGTTTGAGTTCTGGAAGAATATTCTTCGTAGTTTTGGCTGATCAGGAGCCTGCGCGTACGATCTGAAAATACAAAGTTGAGCAATATCAAGTAAAACTTATGGTGTATTAATATCACAATATCTGTGAATAACATACCTGAAATAATTCTATAACGTTTTTATTCACTAAAGTAACTATTATGACCTAAAACATGTCATTTAATACTTGTGTAACATACAAAACATTATACTACATATGTATATATATACAATAAACATATGCGATTCAAAGTTTAAATAAAATGTGTACATAATAAGACTAACCTCTTAAAAAACTAGCAACTTCCTTGATGTGATGCCTTCATATTCATAATTGTTTCAATAATGATATATTATTTACTCTGTCTATCCCTTCTATCCTGGTTTAGCTGAAAAACAAATAATTATAATACAAAGTAATATATTCTTTCCAATATTTTGATTACTTATAAACGAAAATACTTATCTGGTAAAAACATTTGCTTTTTATAATTCACTTTTATAATAACAATTCTACACTATCAAATTAAAATGTTATGTTAATAAAAGGAAACACTAAAACTGACTGTCAGAAACTCATCAGCTGACTGTCAGTCAGTAGTGCTGGACCGACTGAACGCGCGAAAATTAAAAAAAATGCTGCTATTAAAGAATGATAATTAAAGTCTATATATTTTTTATAAATTCTAATTGATATCTAAACCTACATTTTTAAGTACTAGATACCTTGTAAATCAATAATACATCATAAAAACAAATATTTCTTCGTAATTTTTAGGTATTTTAACCTCTTAATTTGCGTACAACATTGATTACATTTAATTTAAATATTTAAATAATTTTAACAAATTACGTACAGAGAAAGATGCTATGATAAGGATCATTATGTATCGTTCTGTAATTTTAGTAAAAAATAATCTTTTGACAAACCATCAATGATAATAAAAGTACACCTTTTTGAGCTATTATTTATACAGAGATATAGCAATTTAAAATTAATTTGTTAGAATAAAGAATTCGTATTAGAACAATTAATTTAGTTTCAGAACTGATTGTGTCGATACGGTCATTGTGCTTGCAGCTTCTATAACTTAAAGTGTAATTAGTATAAATCATGTGCCTAGTAAATCGAAGTACTTTAGGAAGGCCGTTGATGAAAATGGCGAACAATAATTGACCTAGGATCGAGCCATGGGGAACAACAGCTCAAGTAGCAATCCAGTCTAATATACTACTACTCTCGACAATGACAGCTTGACACCTGTTAGAAAGATATAAAATGAACCATTGTACAGAATGATCACTGATTCTAAAGGATCGAAGTTTGTAAATTAATATGTGATACGAAATCCTACCAAACACTTTGGAAAACTCAAATAATATTAGAATAATAAAACTAGAATTATCAATTGCTAATCTTACGTCATCAAGAACTCTAAGCAAGGCCGTTTGAGTTCTGTGTCCCGTTCTAAAACCAGCTTGCCGTGGGATAAAAGAGTTATGTTTCTCAATATTACACAGCAGTGCCTTGGATAAAATCTTCTCCAACGACTTAGAGCATTCAGACAACCTTACAATGTGTCGTAGTTTCGATACGTCAGTAGGAGTAATAAGAGTCTGTTTCCAAAGCGCTGGATAATATGCCTTGGTGATTGATAAGTTGAAAATGGTGGTGAGCAGTTCGAGAATGGTAGGACATTATAGTGAGAGATGTTAAATAGTGATTCCGTCATGCCCAAAAATTGTAGACTTGGCTGAGACAAGTGCTTGAGAAACATGACTTGGGGTAATGTTGGTGAAAGTAAGCAAAGGTATATCAGATGGGGTTGAAGAGGAAGGTGGCAATGCATTACAAAATGGACGTATCGTAGAATTTGATTCACTGGCTCACGAAAGATTGGGTTTTTCAACATCGTGTTTTACATTTGAAGATTTTTTCCGTGTAGCGACAGATGCAAAATGATGATCAATGTCATTGTGCGCGAAATCGAAGAAGGTGAGGATACTATACCTAGACTGTTGAGGGACACCATTGGTGATTTGAACGTTGTGCCCTGGCTATTCCATTATCATAGTATGCATTTTTTAATTTCGTAGCATTTATAATACTTTTGTAGGCAGAGTTCGATATCTGGTGAGTTGCAGTCCTTTATTACGTGCTGTCTTATAAGCTCTGTCACACTCTTTCATGGCTGCACGGATGTCAGCTGAGGTCCATGGCTTTCGACGATTACTATAATACTCGTATCAAAGCGGTGTGGTGAAAATTCATTAAGAGAGCAAGTTAGGAGCATTGTTAAAATAAGTAATCATTTGATGAATATTACTGATTTTAAGTCCTAAGTAGAAAATTTCTGTTTGGTCTAATGTTAGTAAACCTATTTATGTAAAGTATGATATAGTTAATTTTTATTTCATGTCGCAAATATATTTTTTATGCTTATGTTGAAAGTTTCAAATTAATCTTGGAAGAGTCAGAGAGAGAGAGAGAGAGAGAGAGAGAGAGAGAGAGAGAGAGAGAGAGGAGAGAGAGAGAGAGAGAGAGAGAGAGAGGAGAGAGAGAGAGAGAGGAGAGAGAGAGAGATACAAAAATTTTAAAACGGCGGATGGTACTGCGATTCAGCTTTAAGCGAATCGAATGCAAAAGGCTCTCCTTCATATCTAATTATTCGTGGTATTACGTCTCCATATATCGCCGCATTTATGCGTCCGACGGTGTTGCAGGAGTTTGTATAATGCGCAGCGGGATGCGCTTAATCTGGCAATAACAGAAATATCAGTTAGGTACAATGGACGGCACGACGCAACGTTAGGTGTCCGACTACTGTTGTAGCCATCTTTCCTACATGCTGTCTTTGTTGGGAAAAAAGTATTTATAATATCTTGATAATATTTAGGAAAATATTACCAGCGTAATACTGATAATTTATTATAATCTGTTATTATATAATTAATATCTGTAATGTGACATGTATTATGTACATCAATCTCAATTATATATTCAATTGTGCCATATAAATCCAACCATGCATTTGTTTTCAACCTAATTTGAAAGTAATTTGAAAGTAATTTGAAAAGACTGATGTTATTAACATCATACAGATATTTTACGAACAAAATAAAGAAAATGTTAGTAAAAAGTAACTAGCAATAATTACAAATTGAGCTAATCTTGCACTGGACCGTTATTCAGGCTTGGAAACATTTACTACTATTAGTAATATTGTCAAAGCTCTGAAGTAAATTCCGAGACCTGAACGTAATACGTATAGATCGTGCAACCAAATTCTGGTTACTGGAGCAAAATATTTTTTTCAGTGTAATAAGATAGGTAGGTCTTCGTAATTGTCGATAAAGAATGGGCTCAGCACCACCTTAATCACAAAAATAGGTAAATATTTTTTGTACAAATAACTCAAACAATTTTTCTTAAACATACTCAATACAAATAAACACATCCCCATCCCAATCCCATCCCCTTCTTCGTCTTCTTCTCTCTTTTTCTCTCCTTCTCTTCTCTTGAATATGAAGGTGTCACGCTGTCCCCCCTCCGCTCGTGTCTTCTGCTCCTCGGTAGCGACACTGCAACAACGTGCGAACGAACCGAGCCCCGGCTAATGAATAGCATATATCCTCCTTCTCGCGCTCTGAAAAATTATATCGCTCCCTTTCTCTGTATAAAAAAGAGTCGTAGGTCCGTATACCTATGTATACATATTATATCGCGAGCCGACCCACCGCGCTGTGCGACGCGGAGACGTCCCGCGGCGCGAGTCCCGCTGCTGCAGCTGCGACGCACGGGGGCATTATGAGAATGCGAGAGGGACAGAGCGTATATTTATCTCCGAGGTGTATGTGTGTGTGTGTGTGTGTGTGTGTGTGAAGGTTGCCGTCCGCTGGATAATGTGTCTATCTCGCTTCTTTTCTTCCGCTGGGCTTTGCTTCGCTTCGCCGGCTATAGTTTTGTATATTATGGGACGTTATAACGTCGTCTCTGGTGGCTACTGATGCTGACTGTATGTTTGTTGTGTGTGTGTGTGCGTGTGTATGTGTGTGTGTGATATTAGACGAAAAATTTGTCCGTTTTTGTGTGAAAGACAGTGTGTGAGGTATGGAAGATTTGATGGCCCACTTCGGGCGCCATTTATTAATGCATTGCGCTGTACTTAAGACCCTGAAAAATATATGGTAATCCTCATGGATATTCATATGGATTCAATATAAAAATCGATATTACGGAAGAATTAAAAATAATTCATAAATTAAATATTTTATATTTTTTTAATTATAAAATCAATATTATTATTCAGAACTGACACATGAAATTCTCATAATACACTTAAAAATAAATATAGAATTCTATGCAGACAAACATTTTTTTATATAAATTCTTTATAAATGCCTTTTATTTGTGGATATGTTACTTGTAGTTTGTATTATTGTGGATTGATTGGTTGTATTATTGGTGAAACATCTGGTCTACTTTAATAACCACAAATTAATCTTAAATATCTTAAGAGCTTTTGTTTAAAATAATTATAAATAATTGAAAATTCGAGAATAGAAGACGTAGAATTAAAATGTAAAACCAGTATAAGAATACAAAATACTATTACTTAAAATGGATAAGTTGTCTATAAATTAATAAATAAATAAATAATAAATAGAACGAACGAACGAATGAATGAATAAATAAATAAATAAATAAATAAATTATTATAAACGAGATAATAATATATCAATATTGTTTAATTTTATACATTCATGCCTTTAGAATGGAAAAATATTGTTTATACATCGTATGAAACTACGTAGGATACCGTTATTGAATCATTTTGTAACAGAAGACATTACTTTTTCAAAATCTTCATTTGCCAAGAATGGAATATTTTCAATATGTGGCGCGGGGTATTTGTTTGTTCGGCATTTCATATTCTTTGCTCGTCATTACATGTCCACGAGCGGATATTGCTGCCGCGCACGCACTCAAAACGAAAACTGCACATACTGCACACGTTGCTTTTTGAATTGCCGATGCCTCTATATAGAAAAGGAAATATACATATACATATCCTACTGTGAGGTTTAAAATTAATAGGTGTTATTTTTTCATCGGCCAATCTCACTGAAATATCGGAGAAGAATCACACATGGGGGTATATATAAGCTCCCCTCTTCTCGTTTTTTCGAACGGCTGCTATGGAATTTCGGCACAGTTGGATGCTTGACGTTTCATAGGTGATTCTTTTGGTCTGTATTTTTTATTTTGGTGGACCAGCGTCAGGATTGAGACGTATTAAAATGCGTTAAAAATTAGAGAGTTGTGGCGAAGATTGGATCACGAATTAATAAATTGTCTATGGGTGGTTTCCCGCTGAGATCCGACATTCACTTTACATCACTAAATTTGATTGTAGATACCGTTGTATTAAATAAGGTAGTTTTTGTCGAGCTTGGAATATTTATATTGAATGTAACATTTTGAAAGAATTATATTTGATTGTTTATTATCAGTTTGTTAAACCTCCCCCTTACTAATTTATTTTCATGCATTTGGTTTTATCGAGTCTTAAGTTTGCAACCGTATATTTTTTAGACTTTTTATTCTAAAGTTTTGAAAGAAGATTCTAATTTGTAATACAAAATGTATACAAAAATGAAGTATATTTTGGACTAAATATTTCGGCTTTGTCATAAAAACGGTTAATCTGAAACAGTTGTAAATATAATTTTTTGGATAGATATACTAAGAGGGATGCAGGTAATGTGGCCATCTTAAGAAACTTTCGATTCCCAGTAGATATATATTGGGTTTTGGGGCTTCGGAAACTATTGAGACATGATATTTGAACCTTTAATTAGAGTTAACGGTTAGAATACCTCATGAGATTTTTGAAAAAAAATTTACTCTCTGAATTTAAATTAAAGAAGTTGTAAATAGTTAAATATTGACCACTTTACCGACAGTATTGGTAAAGTGGCCATGTATCAGTTCTTATGATAAAGTCGTATAGTAAGTGCTTCAAAAAGTCAAGACTAGTCTAGCAGATACTTCCTTTATGTGTTATTTAACTACATGGTACCGTAACGTACGCCTTGTTGTCGATATTTTGGGAGGCCAAGGTATTTTGAAGAAGCAGCCGCCGTTTGTATCGGTGTCGATTGCCTTTTGTATTGCAATCCATTCGTATAGCCACTTTACCAACCGATAAACGTCAACGACAGTTGCAATTTTCTCATTGAAAATAAACCCTACGGCAAAAAATGGCCCATGCATCTTAAAGTACATAAAAAAGCTAAAATTGTATGTACCGTACGATCTTTTTTTTTCATATCACGCTGACAAAAGTGGTATCAATATCAGGTATCTTTACCTGCACGCACTGCTAAGAAATCAGAATTTTGATGCTTTTGCGCGTAAATATAACACTATCATATAATTAGAGGGCGCTAGCAGCGGGATCACCGCGCTTCTTAAAATGTATTGTCATAATACATATACTGTAGGAGTTACGGCGTCCCAGAATATCGCATACAGTGAGATCTCGTGTACGTGGCCACATTACCTGCATGACCACATTACCTGCATCCACCTTATATTTGAAATTGACAAAGCATAAAAGTCCATAATATTACATGTTTTTAAAACTAATAGTATTGATTTATTGAAATTTCAACGATAAAACGCAACGTACAAATAGTCTTGTTGATATAATCAATTTTCTATTTCAGTAGAAATAGTCAATGACTACTCGGACATGGCAGTATTCTAGATGACGGTTATGAAAAAAAGGAATATTTAAACTTACAAAATTAAACAGTGCAAAATGTTTTTTTTTTATATCAAATGCTATTTTTTATTCTTTCATGCAGAAAAATGAAAATTTTTAAATCAATCATATCATCTTATTATTATTACACAATGAAGAACAATAAACTATCCCTTTTAAAACCTGAATTCTGATTTCTTCAAAGAGAACATTATTCCGATTATCTTGCAGATCCACTCTTGGAGTTAGTAAAGTAACACGAACAATTTTAGTTTGTATTTTTTCTTATCGAGAGCGTGAGAAATTCCTCGAAACAAGTGAACTTTCACTCTCGGAGACTTAGCACACGAGTGAAGCTATACTCTTTAAACGAAAAAATCTGTAAAGTCACTCACGCTACCTAACATATACCCCGCAGCGCAGGCCGTAAACAAGGAAGCATCCTGCTCGCTCGCGATTTGTCTTGATAAAGGGGAAGCGCGCGGACAAATTAAAAGTAATGATTTGTAGAAATATTTCGAGTCCGCGGGGAAACGGTCGGTCGGCCCATTACGGATGCCTAATGCCTCATCTGTTAGAGACCTTGCGGCGGCCTTGCGCGAGAATCCGGCGGAGTAGCTCCTTTGGGGCATGCTTACACAGGCTCCATTTATACGTGCCCGGTCCGGCCGGAGGATCTGGTAATAGCGCCGGCGAGTACGATATGTGTGTAGACACGGCTTGCTAACATTGAGACAGAGAAAGGGGAGAGAGAGAGAGAGAGAGAGAGAGAGTTTTGCGCGAGGGAACAACGATGGGTGCCGTTGCAATTATTTCTGGTGATGAGGTGCTTCTAACAATAATTCTGGGAGATATTGATTATTGGGGTTGGATTTGATGGACGCGCCGGTTTGTTGGCACGCACGTGCACAGAACTGTGCATTTTAGTTTTCAGTCAGCTTATTAATTTGCATGGACTAGAATATAAAGTACGACACTTAATAAACATAATGAATTTTGTATGTCTAATGTATCGCACCTTCGAAAAGGACAATGAACCTCGAAACTTGTTTAATTTGACTTTTGTAAACAAAATATGTTACACGAAGGTGGTTGGAAGGACGTAATACTTACATTAATAAAATTAAAGTATAAACAAATTATTTTACACTTTAATTGACTAGATTTAGAACAAATTAGAGTTTTTTTATTTACTTTGTATGAGTTTTGCATTGATTTATGAACTAATTAATATATCTAAACCTTGAAAGTAAAATATTACGAAGATTTATATAATTATGCTTCCATGTACATACTTAAAAATATACACTTACTAGCTACACACTCATACATCCAAACACTCACAAAAATATTATACACACATGCTCGAACGTTCATACATCCACACAAACAGATACACCCACAAAAAAAGCACGCAAGTATGTATACATGCATCCGTACGTGCACGCTTGCGTACGATCAGCACAAATTAATTATTAATATTCAAGAATTTGAAATTTCTATTACAACAATTGATCAATTTTGTGGAAGCTATGTACTAATTAAATAAATTAGCAGCGGTTTAAATTTTGTGATTCTATTCACGCATAAAGGCATTTCCGTCCAAACGTTGTAGTATTTCTTTATTAGCTGAATGTGTATTTTCGTAAATAGAAAATGTAGCAATAGGCAATATAATCAGTAAAGGCTGTTACAATATAACTGGAAATAATCCATTTACCCTAATTTGAAGGTAGATGGACTGCGAGTTTAATTTATGTTATTTGAAAAATGCTATTTCTAATAAAGAATGAAAATCGAGTATTTTACGATGTTTTATTTAATTGTTTGTTACGTAACAGCTGATAAACAAATTTTCTAATAGGAGACAAAGACTGTCGTTGGCTGGATACTCGTATGAAAAGTTACAAAATGACTACAGATTCAAGCTATCCTTACCATATAGTGTTAATACATATATTTCTATTTGGAAGTATTTTCAGTTTTGGAGGTTGTTGAATCAGAATACATGTTTTTCAAAAATGTCTTGAAACTATGTATGAATGTATGCGTAATATATATATATATATATATATATATATATATATATATATATATATATATATATGGATAACCCGCGCAAAAATAGATTTCCACATACATACACATATATACATATATATTTTTATGCATATGTGTGTATGGATGTATGGGTGTGTGTGCACGCATGGGTAGGTGAAGGTGGGTTAACAGTGGGCCCATGGATGGGTGGTTGGGTTTATATTATTGACCTGTTTCCAACACGTGGGCCATCGCTTCTTACATGTGGGTATAGCTATTCCCAATATGTGAATAATTCACTGTGGCAACACGTTGACAATACTATTTTCAACATGCGGCATAATGTTGCACTTAGCTCTAGCAAAATGTTAACCATACTTCCTATTTTTGCTCGCGTGTATGTGTGTGTGTGTGCGTGCGTGAGTGCGTGCGTGTGTACGTGCGTGCGTGTGTGTGTGTGCGTGTGTGTGTGTGTTTACGTATGTGCAAAATATATTTCTGAAGAGAAAAGAGAAACGTGTAGACAATCGTGTAAGAAAAACCTGTGTTCTTGAAAAATTCTTAGAAAAATAATCATAAAATAAAGCTGCATAAAATTCTGCAGATTAGCAGCGTTTTCTTTTCGTAGGAAATTTCTGAAAAAGAAAAAAAAATAAAAGTCGTGCATCTCACGCATCCCAATTTCGCTGCCGAACTCCCATATCCGCAGCTCTAAACCCCCTCTGCACCCTGTACAATTCCTACGATTCCACGCTCTGTATACTACCTCCCGCTGCAAGCTCACATACGAAGAAACTCCCAGCCGCGCTCGATCGGTCTCCGATATATACGAGCGAACTTCACCGCGCGATCGCTCGCGCTCTCGTGTATACGAATGGCCCGTAATCAAATAAAGGAGCGGAGCGATGCGTCGCGAACAATGTCTGCGCACCGAGAGAGCGAAAGAGAGAGAGAGAAGCTAGCTCAGCTCAGCAGCGAAGCCCGCCCGTTCCTTGTCCCGGACACACCCCCGCCGTAACCCTAGCGCTCGCGGAGAGAGATAGTCTCTTTTTTTCTTCATCGTCTTTGGTTTATATATACGACGTTCCTCGCTTTTTTCGGGGATGTTTGGGCGGTCTTGTCGCGTGTGTGCAGCAGCGGCCAGAGTTGGGGACTGCGCGGGGTATTTGAATACACGGCGTCGCTGGCGTTGCTGACGTGTATGGTGATTCCGAGGATGACGGGGAGCTTGTGAGAGGTATAAGGTTTTTTAAGGTATGTTTCGTGTGCGGAGAGAATTTTCCGATAAAAATTACCCAGAAGATTGTGTTATACTTCACGAGAAAAATTAGTCTTTAAGTTAACTCTTCATCATAATTTTTACCGTTTAGTGCAAGTATTACCGTGACTTGCACTAATTCTTAACACCCAGAAGGATAAATATACCCTGAATTACGTCAATATTATTAACAATTATTTTTCTTATCGAGAGCGTGAGAAATTACTCGAAACAAGTGAACTTTCACTCTCGGAGACTTAGTATGTATATATATATATATATATATATATATATATATATATTGAAAATACCAGTTTTTCTGACATAATTTTCGGAAACATCAAATATCGTTAAAACTTCTGATTCGAAAACATTTGTCGTCATATGGTTTCCTCTTTCAGGAAGTAAAACTAGCTGTAATTTAAACAATAATATTTTTTTAAGACGTGCCATTTATCTGATAATGAATTTTATTGTTTAACTCTTTTTTTAAGGCTGCGTGTTGAGTACACAATTACATTTAATTTGTAATAAATTGTTTTTTGTCACACTTGTACGAAAATGCGTTTTTTATGCCCATATAGCGGGAATAAAGTGGCCGTTTTTCGACTGGCGGGCGCAAAAGTAAATTTTCGAAATTCAGCTCTAAGTTGGTTTAGAAGCCCTAAACATCAAGTATAATACGGATGATACGAGTACCACAGGGTTAGGTACGCCTAAACACTCTACTAGGCTGATTTTACAGTCTAACAAGCAATTAACAACAGTGTGTTTGCACCGTGTCGAAGAACGGTCAAATTTAGTTTCGCTTCATAGGTATAAAAAGACATGTTATCAATACATGTTTGACAAAAAATTCGGTGTTTAACAAAAAATTCTTCAGCTAGCAATACGCACTCGCCTTCGGCTCGTGCTTGCTCGCCTCTACTCATCTTGCAAACCTCACACGCGGGTTCAAAAGCCTACTTTTTCCCCATGGTACACAATAATACGAGTACTAGTTTTTGCATATTCAGAAGACAAGAAGTATATTTTTGACCTACACTACATCGTTATCTATTACCAGTATTTAAATTTATTCCAGGTATGCCAATGTGTATATTAAAATATTATTTTTCTAGATGTATGATATATAATTGAGACCATCTTTGAAAGTTCTGTTCCAATACAAGTTACAGGCATTTCCTATTAAAGATTCTAAATTTTGATAAAAACTATAATAGTCGAGAAATTTTTTCAGTCAATGTAGACATTTTACAAAAGAATGCACAACGAATAAATGCTACCAGATCACTTCTTCTAATGAATTAATATGTACTCTCTAAGCGTGACGTTAGGCTGCAAGTCTAGCCTTACAAACATGAACATACTTCCAATACACTATGATAATCATGTATTTTACTATGCTTTATTTGAGCGCTTGGTGCGCTTTGTGAATAGAATAAATACTTAGAAAACCAGAATATTCTAAAAAAAACAAGCTTTATTTACTAAAATTCACAAAAATAACCTTTAAACCGGAAAGGACCTCATACAAATTCCCCACATTTTACAAAATTCTATTTCACCCGTAAGTTATGTATTTATTCACCTCCTTCTTCGTCACATCACCATCGCGCACAACACTGCGCAACGAAGACAACGGCGAACGTCACACCCCCCACATATACGCATCTTTTAATCAGCCGTTCTTCCAGCTCCTCCTCCACTACCTTCTTCCAACCCCTCCACCTCATTATTTACATCCCCGAGACAGAGAAGTATCCAGCTCTCGATTTTTCACGCTCGACGCAGCGAGAAGAGAGAAAATCGCCAAGTCGCTATACTCCTCTGCGGAAGACAAATGCGGTTTAATATTGTCCAACGCTGCCTCTCTCTCCCTCTCAAGAGAGAGAGAGAGAGAGAGAGAGAAAGAGAGATAAAGAAAGACAGAAGAAACGAAAAGTACCTACTGCTTCTCTCGAAGGGATACACATACACACGTACAAGTCGGTGGAGCCGGACGGCCGTTCGCTCACTGCTGTAAGTATATATACTTTCTCCATCACGTCCGAGTCCGAGCGCGGGGGAGAGGCATAGGAGAGGTGGGAAGGATAGCAAAGTAGAGCAGGTCCAGGCTCGCCGGTACGGTCGCGTTGACAAATGTCCCGCGCTCGTCTCCCTCCCCTCGGGGGTCGACGAGCGGATGGCCTCCCTCGAGTTCGCTCTCTTTTTCCTTCGACTTCTTTCTCGCGCCCTGTTCGCGTTGCTGAATGCTGCTGCTGCTGTGTAGCTCGTTTGCGATGTTACGAGTGTCTGTGTACATGTGCGGGAGTGTGGGTGAAAGGAGTTGTTTTTTTTAGGTGGTGGTAGGATAATACGATATCGCGTGTTGTTGATAAAAGTGAGAAACGTGGTTCTAGAATATTAACAGGGTTGCAAACAAGTTTTTCTTGACGATGACAGTGATATCGTTTAGGTGGTTTATAGGGTCATTTCAGGATGGGTTTATACTTGCAAGTGTTATTACTGCAAAAATGTATGCACTTATCTAATGATTAACAATTATACTCTACCATTAATAATTAAACATTTTTTTATTTATATTCTTTAGTTCAATCTAGTAATAGAGATTTATGATCTACAAAAGTGAGAAATATGCACTTGTAAGCCAAAATTATATTAGAATGCCAAAGATCTGTATATGCATATTCAGCTTGCTAAATATAGGCATAAGTATGTCTATGGTCAATGACATAAAAGTGTTTACCCTAAATCGTTATCCAAATTTAGCACAACTGTCATTCATCACGTATCTAACTACTAACAACTCTTCTTATAAATACAAACAATTCCAAATCAAGGAAAGGAAAAAGCAACCAAGCGAGAACGCGAAATCCGCAGGCACGCAAAATAAAAGCATAAAAATAAAAAGAGCGTACGAAGCGAACGCATCGCAGGGTTATAAACGGATGTTTGAAATATATTCTCTCGCCCCTCCCGTATCATTCGAGCGTCTCCACTTTCTCGCGATGGGAAATCTTTATTGATTCCCGTGGCACTCGCCTCTCCATCCGTATATAAAACACATACGTATACATATCGCTCGCGGGGGTCAATATGATTCTCTCTCGCTCCTCCGGCTGCTCGATTTGAGCCTCCCGGTCATATACATATCGGATTCGTGTAGACGAGCGCACGGGACGCCTGCCTGTTTTACGTATATATATATATATGTATACGCGTATCTCGCTCCCCTTCTGCACGCGCCGGAGTATAAAGTGGGTGCTTTGAGAAATTGGGATCGGGAGCGCGCGCGCATTTGTGAAATCTCGCGCGCGGGCGCGCGCGTGCGAAAAATCGAGAGACTTTGGCGCCGCGCCTCGCGTATATAGGGGATGGGAAACTCGATAGAGGCGAGTCTGGAGTCTCTTGGACTCTTTCGTGTATGTGTGTGTGTCTTGTGAATATTTTCATATTGGTTTGTTTGTTGTTTTTCTGGCTTTTGAAGTTGTTTACTGTTACTCTGAAAATTAATTTGAATATTTGAAAGTTGGGTAAGGACACTGAGAAAGGCATATCGTAATACAGTTAAAAGCAAATTTGTAATTTTATCTCGTTTGTTAGAATTAATTATTAAATTGTAAGAAACATTTTTTGTTTTGGTAAAATTAACAGAGCCAGGTCCATTTTACATGTTAGCTTTTCACTTAAATTTGTTTTTTTTGTGTAGAAAATTACAAAACATTGATTGTAAACCGTCTACGGACGTATAAAAAATTGTTATTTATTTTTAAGACGCGAAGTATGTTAATCTTTTAAACCGTGAATATATTTTACAGTATCAAAATTGTAAAAGATACCAAATATATTTTATATTTTTTGTTTAATTTGACGCAAATTATTTGTATTGAAGATTATTCAACATGACTTTGGTTTTACGATATTACGTTATGGATAATTTATGTCGCAATGATTACGATATTGTTTTCTCGTCAGTATAATTATGTATATATAATTTACGTTGAGTACTTATCTGTAAATGAAAATATATATTTGATTATGTTTTATTTTAATGTTATTGAATTCTTTGCATCAATGCAAATATAATACATTTAAAATAATACTGTTTCAGTTTGATAATTATTTAGAAAAACATCACGTTAAATTCGTCAATTCTATGCAGCAGTCAAAAGAATAACAATGTCGCGACTCTGCGAAATATGCAAAAACACTGCACAGAAAGGGCCGCATAAAATTCTCCGATCAGACGGAAGTAAAATATTTTAACATTTCGCCAAAAATAGTTTCAAACAGGGGAGAACAGAATTCGACGTACGGGACACCCTTTGTATGTAGAAACTTTTCGTCACGTTATTCAGTGTTATTTACGCAGTGTAGTATTGTTTTTCATCCGTATTATTGTGCACTTCTACATGAATACATCATATTGTTATTGTGTTAGTTGTAAAACTAACTGCATTAATTCTTCCTTCTATTTACCTACAATAGATTTCCATGCATTTTGCTTAAAAAAATGATTGATTTTGTAAAGTATTGCATATTAGAAATATTTAATATAATTTACTACCTATAAATTGATTCAAGTAACTCCAGTAGATAATAATAGTTTTTTAACAAAGAATCGTTCAAAAAATTGAAATAAATACCTGATTGCAGTCAGTTATGTTAATGTCAAAATTTCTTTTTAATTCAGTACGTACAAAGCAATCGGAATTTTTTACATTCATAATATCACTGTCATCGCCATTCCATACCTCATACATGCGCTTTTACTCACGTGTACAGCTGAGAACGGAATCGCAAGTCACTTTTTATCGACTTCACTTTCGGACACGGCTTGTAAACTTTCCCCGAGCGGTGCGCGCGCTCCATGCAATGACCCCCATAAGTTCCCGTATCGACTTTCGCGAGTGACTTTTTCTCCGCTCTCCGCAGCGCGAATTTAGTTTCCTTTGAATTGAATCGACGACGTTTTCTGCGCCGTAAATCAGGTTCGTATTTCTGGTAGTTTTGCTCGGAGGCATGACGATCGGGCGGGCGCGCGCGCGCGTCAGATTTTCTTTTGAGCAGGACGAACGATAATTTGTGGGTACTTTAAACGTCAAAATCTATATCTATATTTTGAAATATGATTCACTTTTCGATATAAAAAATAAAATGATTTTTTGAACGTGTTTTTAGAGCAATAAGTTGATTTAGTTGAGGATGTACTAAATAATCGGAAGGACATCTACAATAACTTAATTACCACATCAATGAAGGAAACAAAAATTAGTTGATAGCATTATTTATTGAAAAAATCATAAAATATAATTTTAGTTTAGTAACTAAAATTATTATTATATAACTTTTAGTAAAATTTTAAAATATGTGTTATTTTATTATATTGCGGTTCAGAATTATTTTTACCAAATAAGAACTTAAACGACTTCAAAATTTTCTACACATTTTGAAGTCTTTCGTATCATAATTTTAAACCGAAACAATATTACCCGTATCATTGTTGTTATATAAAACTAAAAGTTCATAGCACGCTTCATTCTCCATCATTTGTATACTCTTTATATACTAAATTTTAATTTCCCGTTCAAACAAAAGCAATGACGTTTTAAACGTTTACAGGACTATTCGATAATTGTATAATACAAAAAGTATGTGCATAACATTACCCACAAATTCAAGCCTCAACAGATATAAGTACACCGCAAATTGGAACGGCCAACTCCCTCAATAGCCGATAATCAGATGATCACGCGTTTGCGAAGACAATAAGCGCGCGACCGCGAAAGAGGCTACGGGTACAGTCGATTGTCGCGGGGGGAGCTGGCCGAGTGCAAAAAGCGCCGTAAAGACCGAGAGCTATAAAATCGAGGCGAAGGTGGTCTTCCGTCCCCTTTGGTTTCTAGCGCGCTGCGGCGCTAGGCTCGTATACGCGGTCTCGGGAAGTAGCGATCCCGGTAATCCGCGCACTGAGCGTCAAGTGTAACGGCGGTAACCTTTACGCACGAGACTGGAGTGTACATAGTTGTACGTGAAGATCTCTTTTGTAATGCTCTTATAGTTTTTGTGGCTATCTTTACTGCTTCTTTCTGCACAATTAGCATGTTGTGGTTATCTAATTAGAGTCTTGCGGAAATTTGACATGTAGATATTGTTTGTAAATAATCCTGTAAGAATATAGTTGATTTAATCAATGCTCGTAAAGACTCTTGTCTTTGACTTAGAAATTATACAAATATTAGAATATGTATAAGATATTACTCAAAAATAACGTGAAATTTGTACATCTAAAGTATTCTTGAAAGAGTCCCAGTAGCAACTATACTAAAAAAAATTGAATCATTTTTCAAATAAATAAATTGTTATAATCTGTAGTTATTTTTACTAATACTTAGCATTACAATAAATTGACAAATTTTACTAAATATCTGGTAGCCTCAAATTAATTACATTGTACTAGTATCTATTATCAATTGGTTTTTCTTATGCCATGACTACAACTTTCAAATAAATAATTGGAAAAATATGTTTATATATAGCACCCTCAGATGACAGCTATGACAACTTAAAATATTTTAGCCTAATTTTATTAGAAATCATATTAACTTATGAAAGGAGTACGTTTCTTAGTTAGTCTTTAAAAATTCCAGAATCTTGAGTTGTCATACTAAACTAGTAATTAGTTGAAAGATTTAGCAGCTTTTGCATTTTTTAGAACTAAATTACATGGAATGTCTTCTAAATCCTATAGTTATATATCAACTAATTCTAACTATCACCGTTCGTATATCTTCCTCATTGAAGCTAATCAAATATTCACAAAACTGAAATAACTTCCAGTCTTTCGTTTCACCCAAGCACTGCTTCGACTCTACAACACACTACACGCACAGCCCGTTTGCTCGCAAAGCCAGCGAAAGGGGGAAGAAACTCGGAAGCGGAGAATAGTCGTCGTCGTCGTCGTCGTCGTCGTCGCAGCAACAGCTATAGGCGTGTCTCCATCTGGCGAGCGGCGGGCGGCCATTAATTAATCGACGCGCAGCCGAAACTAACTGCGAGTTAATAAGCAAATTGCCGCGCAATAAAGTTGCACACACTTACACACCCACACGCACACATACCCTTCGAGCGCGAATTCGCCGGAGCCCAAGAATTCGCTCTCAGCTCTCTCTCCTTCCCTTATAAACATTTACACCCTCGACCGAGCCACAGATGCGGCTTATACTATATATTCCCCGCTGCTGCTCCAGCCCCTTCTCTCGCTCTTATTCTCTCTCGTCGCTTGCTTGCTCCGTCGTTTTTATCAAGGTCTCGCCCGCCTCTGTGCAGCTCGTGAAATTCACCAGCCTCACCCTCGCTGTAATTTAATGTCATTCATCCGGCTCGTTTCTAAGTTATTCACCCTTATTAAAATCTGTTAAAAATCCAGCCTCGCGGCGTCATATTGCCGGACTCGTAAACAACTTGTCGCTCTGCGTAGAGTCGGGAAGCTTTTTATATGCGCGCGCCTTGCGCTGGCGGTGCGAGCAATCAAATGTGTTATTAAAATTATTATTAAAATTCGTTTAGAAACGTTGTTTTAGATGAAACGTGAGTTTTAATTTAGGTGTATAAAATAATTAGTTCAGAGAGTTTTATATTTCTGGATTAAATTGAACAAAATGTAAAGCATTACTTATTAGAAGTTATAGCTTTAGAATCTATATATATGTGATGCAATGTCAAGTAAGCAGATATAAAATTTTAAATTGCTATAACTGTGGATAAATAATCCTTTTTATGTCCGATTGACATTATTTTCTTTTCAAACACTACCAATTTTTAAAAGAAAGTGGTAAAGTAATTTTCTGAAGTTTTCTTTCATTTAACTTAATTATTGAATAATTTGAATTTCAAAAATCTGTATTAATTAGATTGAATTTTATTATATCATCTTGTAACCAGTTTAGCTATTTGAAATAGATTTTTTAAACCTAAAAATGGCTTTAAAACTTTTGAATTAAATTAATAATATATTAATTATTATTAATATAGAAAATCTTATTTTTAATGTTAATGTAATTTCTTCCCAAATAGGGATTGGACTTCAAAATTTATATGTTTGTTCGATTAAGAAAGTTGATCCATTGGTTCGAAACCGTGATAAATATTGTAGATATAGAAATAATCATTTATTTAAAGTATCAGCAATTTTAAATTATTGACTTGCTCATTTGACATAAAATCTATATTGACACTAATACTATCATGCTTATATATATAATCCATTCAAATACCAAGTCAATTTAAATATCAAATTTCAATTCAAACAAACCCCGCAACAACCAAAACCCTTCATCCCTCCGCACACCGACAAGCATAATCACGTAGTCCGTATTACGACAGTAATTTTACACGAGGTTACGTGCAATCTCGCGCGCATACGCGTGGTACCTCCGAGGCATCGTAAACCACGCAGAACCGACGATACGGTAGTCTCTGAAGATCGTGGACAGCGGGTATACAAGCCTACTGCTCGCCTCCTCCAATACACCTTCGATGCACGCGCGATACATAGTCGTCGTTGTTCGCACACTAGGTCGCGGAGCATAACGATTCGAAATGGCGACGCCGCGGTGGCTCGACCTTACCCTCTCGTTATGCGCCATCAAAGTTTAACGCGACTGTATAAGCTACATCGCACTGACGCACGGCCAATAATGGAGCTGGAACTGGAGCCCATAGGCCACTTGTGCCACTTTCTGAGCAGACGGGGGTGTAGTGCAAAGTCACTAGTTAGCGTACAGTGGAAATATACGGGTATAAGTTTTCTATTGAAGTGATGATTCACGTTTAAAGATTTTGTGTAATTGAACTTTTGGGTGTGTCAGATAATTGTTAGTTAAGAACATCTTTAAACCTTTTAACAGTGGATTGAGGTATTCATTAATTTATTGGGTATTCATTTATCAATAGTCTCTTCAATCTGGATGAATGATATTTAGTAAATTGGTCAAAGATATATAGGGATGATTAAAAACGTTTCTTATTGAATCAAATAAATTTGTTATTTAAAGAAGTACTGAAATTGAACCTATGTCAAATATAATAAGACGTTATATCTTGTTTCGAAACATTATTTTGAATCAATAAAAAACAAGTTTGTTCGGCAGAATTTTATTCTTAGCAACTCAATCAAGATGATTATTCTGGATTCAAGAGACCTGGATTCTAGTACAGATATGATTTTTAACATGAAGTTATGAATATTTTCTTGATCCATATAATTGTAAAATAATAATAAAGAAAGATAAGCTAGGATGCTATAAAAAGTAATTTATAAAGCTACTAACTGTTATATAGGCTTTAATCACTATGCTTTGCATTTATTATCAGATGAGCGAACTCGCCTACTACAGACAATACGACTGAGTATATGGCAGGAATTTACATGAATCCGGTGCTCCAAATATTGGGTGTTGAGATAATGACGACATGAACAGTGTCCCCAGACAATCCGTCCGTTGTCTAATGCTGTTCACAAATTCTATACTCTAATGAATTTGCTGGATGCAGATTAATTCGTAAACATGCATGTTAATGTCAATGCAAGATCATATTGTATTCAATTCCGACAACTACCCTAATTTTGATAAGAATAATTAACATTCAACTCGACACTGCACCTAATGTGCTAATTAATTAAGGTTGCAATTTCTAATCTCGAGTTATAGCTTAATAAACAACTCCTCTTCTGAAAAATTATTTCAAATCACTTATCCACTTTGTCACAATCCAACCCATCAAATTACAGCCACCCCAAATCCCAAAATGTCACGTCACCTATTTCTGAAAGAATCAACGGGAAGACCATACATACGTCCCCTGACGCGACCAATCAATCCCGCCGACAAAACACAGCATAAAGCTCACGCGCTCATCGCATTGGCCATCAAGCTCACACGAGGTTTAATCAACATCGCCTCGCATCGACGATCCTACACTCGTGCGGTGTATATTGCAGCGCGTTATACATATTCCGCGCTCGCGCGTATCCATCGGGGAGCGACAATAACAACAGGAGCGACGATACTTCATGCAAATCCTTTAATATCCGTTGATGAAGCTTCCTGCTCCCTTCGCCGCACTTCGCCTCGAGTCCCCGGAGAGCATCACGTGGACTCCTGCTCCTCCTTTCATCTTCCTATGGCTGCATAAGCACAGCAGAGGATTCGAGACTGTGTACGTGTGTTGCGCACGATGCCACCCACGGCACGATCCGATGCATCTGACACTCTGAGAAATGA
This sequence comes from Gastracanthus pulcherrimus, assembly GCA_949152435.1. Classification (NCBI taxonomy): domain Eukaryota; kingdom Metazoa; phylum Arthropoda; class Insecta; order Hymenoptera; family Pteromalidae; genus Gastracanthus; species Gastracanthus pulcherrimus. The sequence continues at coordinate 24,218,329 of OX424575.1, read as the reverse complement.
CGAGCTGCTTCGCTCATTGTGTAGGACGATACTATTTTTTCTCCTCGGCTTTCGACTCGTTTCATTATATTCATACACATGCGCCATTCGTTGCAGGATCGCGCGAGGACAAAAAACCGCTGCAGGTCGCGGGCGCGAGAATTTCGTGGCTCGGACGGGAATTAATGGACGTCGCGTCGGCTCGACTCTGGGGTGTCATTGTCGATGATGTTCGCTAATCGTGAATGCGCGTGCTCGACAGTGCTGCTCGTTCCTTCTTTTTTGTACTGCTGCGGGGGTGTACTGCGTACCACCTATCTCACTGTCTTTCGCCGTGGATGTGCGTTATACCGCGTGCCGATATGCGTGAGCTAGTGGGTGTCGACGCATTTTGCTTCTGTCAGACAACGTTATAAAACATTCCCGAGCATGACTTTTTCGGCCGCGTCGAGCCGCGAATTCGAGGATTTATATCGTATGGAAATTATACGTGTGCGGGGGTAGTTGTGTATTGATGTAATAAATTTTTGCGGGCTATGACATTGTCGTTAAACGTATTTGCGTCGTACATTTTGTAGTATTGTACATGATTGCTGTATATTTTAGTAGAAAAATTGTGTTTCAAATTTGATTATTGTGAAATATAGTTACCTACGTAAAAATTGTACCGCCTATCTAATAATTATTGTAATTGAAAGAAGTGTCTTACATTTACGAAAATTGTTAAAAGATGCAGAGATAAATCGTGAATAAGTAAAATACCCACTTGAAGATACTTGTAAGATGAACATCATGTTATTACACAATATGTTAGTAATGTTATACGGTAAAATTTGTATTTAGAATACCCTTTTGAGTAAAAGTTACTCCAGATACATTTCAAGTGTTAATGGATCATTTTTGGTCAGTCAACATAGAAGAATCCAAACTGTGTATGTAGATGATGTTATATTGATTTTAAATTATTTATAGGTATTTAATACAATATGTAATTAAATTAAATAAATAATTATAAATGTACGTCTGTTTTATAATAATTTTCATTTATCTCTAAACCATTTATTTTTTTTATTATTCTACCATTCTTTCGTAATATTTATTAATTATACCTCAGTTATGCAAATTCCTAAAATAAGAATTAGAATTAAAAAACATTTATTTCCAATTGTAAGAAACTTTAGTTAAAATAACAACAATGATTTTTGTACAATTGGTGTGTATTCGAGAAAGAAATTTTTAATGCATCGTAAAATTCGGATGTACTTCTTCAGACTATTTCGCTCTGAAGATACTATTAAAATTTCAGGTGAATAGGTTAAAATAATTTTGATTCTGCTTATTGCTCATTTAAAAGATGTATTTTAAGAAAGGAAGGTTTGACGTTTCCATCCTTGTGTTTTACAAATAAATGTAAAAATGTAAGACAATAAAAGATACTTTAATAAAAACAAGTTATTATTTATTAAGGTCAACGTTACCCAACTCTTAAAAAAAAACACAAAATATTGTTTCCTGTAAATTAAAACTTACAATACACTCGAAAAAAGTTCACCTCTCACTACTTAACACTCCACCTCACTATTAACGATTTGCAGCAATAATCCGCAAAAGTCAACACATCCCAAGAAAAACTTTTATCCCCACCATATCCCACCAAAAAGGAGGGGAAATCATTAACCAACGCAAGCATGCACACAACTCGTCGAGGCCGCAGCGAGGGGAGAACTCCGTAAGATAGAACGCGACGCCAACAAGCGTCACAGGACGGGGTAGAGGAAGTAAACTTAGCGCACAGCACGTGTGCCAGGTATATTACTGGCCGTGTAATTAATTAAACCGGTGTTCGGCCGTGTCAACGGCCACGCCGCCGCCTTCAGCTCCGTCGAGAGAGAGAGAGAGCGAGAGAGAGAGCTGCTGCTGGGATTTGCTGTACGCGCGAGACGCCTAGTAGAGGAGAGGCTACTAAGCCACTGTACCCTCCTCGTTCTACACTGGATGTAATACCTGAATACACTCGTTTGCATGGGGCCACGGAGCGTACGCGTATGTGCGTGTGTACCTGATAACGTGCACACATAATTGCTCGAGAGCTTGTGGGGTGATGTGCGCAGGAGAGGATACGCGCGCGCGCATGTGCGTGTGCTGGTTGAGACGAGTAGGCGAGGGAATAATTGCGCACGGCACACTGGAGTACGGGTGTGGGTGTGGATAGGTGGATTATCAATTGGCCGAGGTGTAGATCATTGTGCGCTGCGTCATGGGATGGTTGACTGTTGATTGTTGATTGTCAGTAGGGTGTGTAGAAGTGATGATTGTACGATTGTGAAATATACTATTTGACAATTGTATTATTTTTATTATAAATTGCATTTAGTTAGATTGATTGTAGAGATGGTGCGTAGAAATTAAGAGGGTATTAAAATTTAACATGCGGCTTTATTGTAGAGTTTTTTAAGTATTATTTTAATAAAAGGAATAAATTCTATTCTGACTGATCATATAATGGAAAACATGACATACCTTATTTTGTAAGAATGGTAAAAAGAACATTTATTGAAACCATAGCAGAAGGTTGTATCTATTTTTGAAAAATTAATGAATATGTAGGATATAAGATAATATAGGTTAATATCTTTTAACGTTGTTATTATTATTTATTTCAGCCCGTTAAGTACGATACCCTCAAAAAATAAAAAAAAAATTCGCTAAATAACTTAGAAATGTGTTTTAGCCTTTAACAAGGTGTATTGAAAAAAAATACTTTCAATTGTTTTAGTTTTCTCGGTTTCTATGCGACCGAAAGTAACTTAGATCCACCATACGGGATCGGAAATAGTACACTTTGATCTGATCTAGCAATTAGATTTGCAAAATTTCGAATGTATCAAGTAGAAATATAAAAAAAAACGCTAAAATCTTAGGGTACAAAAATAGACGTACGTCCTTAACAGGTTAATAATCTGCAAAAATGTAAGAAAAAAGCTGCAGGTAATAGTTCCGTAAGTAATATGACTTATAATAAAATCTAAGAACGAGAAAATTTTCAATAATTTATCCCCAGACTTAAAAATAATATTATAATCGAATATTTTCTTGAAATGTATTCCATCACTACGATAAATTACCTAACAATGGAACAATAGGAAAATAATTCCAATATTTTGCATAAAATCCTGATACTACTCTATAGCAAGACAATTGATTTTCCTTCGCTAAGAGCCAATATTGTCGAACTTGACTCGTCAGTCATTATTTACAGGCCATCCTGAGAAATAATTACAAATCTCCCCCCCCCCCCCCGGCAGTCCGGTTGAAGCCGGCTGCTGAATATCTTCGATGGACTTCCTGAGAGTCATCAAATCCAGGCTCTTCGCCCACGACCAACCCTCGATATTCTCCTCGCACGCTAAGTCCGCAAACTCTTCTGGCCGCCGCGCACACAGCGCGACCCTGCCGCAAATGAGAAACGGGACTCTACGTATGCCGGTGACGCGGCGGAAAATAATTTTCAGGCACTTGTGCGAGCTTCATTCTCGGCTTGGATTGGAATCCTATACGTCACCTAGATAAATTTGAGGGAATCGGATAGATTTCTTAACTGAAGGTTTGTCTTTGGTTCTTATAATTAGAATCGCTCGAAATATGGAACAATGGAAATATATTTAAGTCGAACTTTTATTTGTAATAATAAATATTATGAGTGAATAAATAAATAAGTAAAAAGGAAGGTTTATTCTTAACTTTTACTTTTTAATATAATAATGTTTGCTACTGATAATTATTTATATTTTGAAATGAGTATGAATCAATATATAAAAAAGATTCTTATTTGTCTTTCTTTACACTAATAACGTTTTGTTATTATTAACATAATTTATAACAAAGGTATTCTATCAATAGACATTTAAACTGTCATTTCTTTCTCACACTATAAACTCCCCCAAAGACAAAAAAATATTAAAGTCAAGCGCTCATGAAGAACCGAAAGAATCCCATAAATTTCATTTTCAATTATCTCCACCAGCGTGTACATACCTCTCCGCAAGCCCAAAACACAATATTAAATAAAGAGAACAGCCCTTAACCCGAGTAATACACAAAAAGGAAAGAAATTCGAAGAAGCTACCACGAGGCATAAAGACTGCGGGCAAAATCTTGCAAATGTAATGCAACGAGCCCCAACGAGAAAACGAGCTGGCGCGAGAAAAGTAGCCTACATATACCAGGCGTGCACGAGCGAGAGATATACATCCCTCCCAAGGGCTACTGGCTGCTTTTCCCCACTCGATTCACTCTCTCTCTCTCTCTCTCTTTCTCTCTGTCTATATCTCTCTCGCCGAGGCGTAGACTCTCGTAAAGCTTAAATAAAGATAACCGAGGCTTAGGGCCGCGCGATATCATGCTGAGGGGGCGTTACGGCTGGTTGAGTCAACGAAATCAATTTATTCTCCCTGCCAGCGTCCGCCGCTACTACACTTTTCCCTCGTTTTCGTGCTTACGCGCGTGTGCGTGTGTTGATACACTCGTCTCTCTCACGCATATAGCCACCATTTGTGAGCTGTGTATAAGCGAGAGGAGACTATAGGAGGTGGACGCGTGCGCGTTGTAAGGTTCGGTGTGGATGGTATATAGAAGGGCTCGGGTGCAAGAGAGGCTGATGATGATGCCTTTGAGAGAGAGAGAGAGAGAGAGAGAGATAGATCGAGGTGCGAAGATATTGTGTGCTGCGCGGAACTGTTAGATTAAACGCTCGGACGAATTAGTTTACTCGAGAATGAGTCAAGGACTCTTTTTTGGGATGAACGTGATCGTTTTAATTAAGCGATTCGACGACATTTTGGTTATTTTTACTTATAAGAGTCTATATATCTGGAATCTTGTTTACCATGGTCTACATATAATTTTGTTTATTATTTTAGCAATTAGTGAAGGTGTTCCTTATTACATTTATGACTTATCATATTTGATATAAGAAACATTATTTGCTTAAAAAATAAAAAAATATTTACCTAAAAAGATTAACGATTTTAAACATATAGAAATACTCTACTCAAAATAATATCGTTAAATTTTTACGGTAATTCTTACTTATGAATTTACTAAGCAATCACTCGAAAGATCTAAGTTCTGATCTAATTCTTTAACACGAAAATTTTTATTAATTTTTAAATCATAATAAATAGTTTAATTATATTGATTTTAATTTCTGTAAAGTTCTGCGTAAATCCTTGCGTAAGATTTTTATTAAAATTCATACGGAAGTAGATATTTATAATAAATTATTTTCAGTAGAGTACATTTCAGAATTTGATCAATAATTGGTTCATTCACCTTAAGTAATACTCGATCTCAGTTTTCTACCGAAATAACAGATTTTACACCTAAGTTAACCAAATTATTCAGTTAAAACAACAAAGATTTATTCAACTGTAGTCCAAACAGTTATTTTATAACGAGAAATCTTATTTCACAGTGTGCGCAGCAGCGCCCGTGTTCCAAGGGGATGAGCGTAGAGCAGAACGAAGAAGAAAAAACCCGAATAAGCCGATTTCCAAGAGCGAGAGAACGAGAGAGAAAGAGCGAGAGAGAGAGAGAGAGAGAGAGAAGCTGGAAGGGGAGGCGCGGGCTTACTTTTTTAAATGCGGGATACGCATTTAAACTTTGCCCGTGATTACATATAAATGAGTTCTTGGGACGCCTCGGCTACCGCGGAAGCTTGAAGCTGGTTAATTTAGTTTTGGAAATGGACTCGAGAAGCGCGGGAAATTTTTTCGGAGTTTATACATTCGCTTGGGAGGGAGGCGAGCTTTATTTCGAGCGGTTGAAGAGATGGTAATTAAAAGCGAGAAAAAGTGTATTTGCGGATGGTGTTTAATTTTGACGCTTAAGCGCGAATGGCCCGAATCCGTCACAACCAAATGTTGAAAGAAAAAACTTGAATTCAAAAATGCTATTTTGCTTATTTATTCCTTCATTTCGTATGTTATTTTAAAATAGATAAAGTTGAAGATTGATTAAGTTTATATTTTTCGTCTTTGAAAAACAAATTTTTAGTTCATAATAGTTATTAAACTCGTAAATTAATTTATTTGCTATTTTCTTATCTGACATTTTGGTAGACACTATTTAAACTATTAAATTAATCACTATGCCACTTAAGCTATGAATAATTTTCAAAAGCAATATTTTCTCTACATAAATAATTTACAACTTATTTCACGACCTCAGCAAAACTATAGCAAACAATAATAAACCCATACATATGTACATTTGCCAGTTTCATATCTAATGTTTCATTAAACACTATTTCAAACTGTTAAATTGCCTACAATCCCATTCAAGCTACCCTCAAAAACCAATAATATTTCCTTCTCCTCAGAAAGCACTAAAACTTTCCACTACGAAAAATCGTTATCATCACAAGCATTACACACCAGCCATTCCCAATAAAATCCTCGCCAGCATAACTCGACAAAACTCCACTGTACATACATCGTAACAAATACTGCTACACACATACACACACACTGAGACAAGAGTTCCATACTTCTGAGGAGTAAAGCGAGCTCGGCACGCCTCTATAAACACGGCAATCGAGAAAATTACAGCGCGCTACAGCATATAGCGGCGCTCGCGTTCCGCTCCGCGCCACAAAACTTGTCCAAATCGCGCTCAACCACTCTGCATATAATCATCAAGCTCCCCCGGCGCTCTTATACTAAGCTCTCGCTCTCTCGCTCTAAGCTTTTATCTCTCTTTCTCACTTATTTCCATTGCTTCTCTCTTTTTTTCTTCCCCTTCACCTGCGGGTTTCGCATGTATATATAGAGAGAGTGGAGCCGGGCGATGTCAGGATAGCGTCTCAGAGGATGCCGCCGCCTAGCTAGCTAGTGAGCGCGCGGCTGAGTCTCGTCCTGCACACGGGCGAAAGCTACTATACTACGGGGATATCACTATCCCGCGGCTAATCCCGCGAGCTCGTAGACGGGAGTGAAGCCAGTCTTTTCTCGAGGATAAAATCCCTGAGCAAACCTCCTTCTTTCGCAGCTTTCGTTTTCTCTCTCTCTCTCTCTCGCTTTCTCGAGGTGTCTTTTCTTTCTCTGTTGCTCTCCTTTTCTCTCTCGCTCGGGTAAGAAAAGCCACTTTCTATCGGGGGAGTAGAGAGAAAGAGAGACTTAAGATCGCTCAGTTCAAGTCCGCGCGATAGAATCGCTGTAAAGACGTCACATTCTACGTTTTGAGAGCGGAGAGGGCGGGCCGTAAAAGGGGGAGTCTAATTTGATAATAATTTCGGCGAGTTTGTTACGCCGAGAGGAGTGCAGATTCTTTTTCTTTTTCGTTCGATAAAATGGAAAGCGGTGATTTTTCGCGATAACGAATAAGGTTTATGGAATGTCGTGATTTTGGAAAATGTTTTTCTAGTAAAAAGCTCATAGTGAAAACATTTAGTGCATTTTGAAAGAAAAACTGAGGACGTAGAAACAGTTAGAAACCATTTAGAAGTTAGAATTTGTAATTATACTAAAAGCTTTTATATTATTCACATTTAGAATTCATAAATAATACATTCTATAAAAAATAGAAGCGTTTTAATAATAAAATCACATTTTATAATATTTACAAAGGATCAATTATTGTTATATACCTCAAGAAGTAATATTTATTTACAAAAGTTTACATTTATATTACATTTATTTATGAAACCCTTATGTTCGAATTAAACGAAATGTCACATATTCGTTTATAATATTAGATGTTTTATGTATAATTCAGAAGATTTTTACCACAAATTTATCATCAATTACTTTATAGGAAACCATAGAAATCGGTTTTGGTTAAATTATATATAATTTTCATTTTTAATTCGTTAATTTCGTTCATGTTCGATCGATAATTTTGAAATTCTGCTATAAATACGTCATCGGTGATCCCAACTACCCTTAAAAATATGTTGCAGAGAAACCAAAGCAAAATTTTAAGTATACTATATTTATTTTCCATATATTTATCTCAGTTTCCTAATATTTGACAATTCTTTATATAATCTAAAGTAAAAGATGATATTTCCAAGAATAATAATGTTGTCTTAAATAATTTTCTTCTTTATTTTGAAAGCAAGCCATAGAAGATGTCAATCCCAGACACGAAAGGGTTCAATAATTGTCACGTAAACTACAACAAATTACAAACCAAAACTTACGATCGTAAAATCATCATATGAACATCGAACCATTCCAAAATCGATATAAAATAACACCCATAAAATTCGTCCTCACCTCCCTCCAAAAAACAGACCCTCAACGAGGCATATAACAAATACGTTCCACGGTATATACGAAGATAGAAGAAAGATGTCGGGCAGGGCTCGATTGACCGGAACCAGTAATCCTCGGGCGCCATACGGGACACGGAAAAGGGATCAGGAAGAGCCTCGGCTCGCTCCAATATGGACGTCCGCTGGTCAATCGGATTTCGCGCGCGGACCCTCTTCTTCCACCAACATATACACACACGTTATATCAGATCTGGAGACGCACGCGGATATTGGCCACCTTTTTTTCCCGGCTGCCGGATATTATGCTCGCGCGTGTGTCGAGGGGGCGAGGAGGGCCGGATTAGGCTGACACATAGTTTTCCTTATTGATAAAGCATTATTCTTTCTGGAAGGTGGGGGAGGTTGAGTATCGCTGAGAAATGTGGGGTGGAGTGATAGGGGGGATGGCGCGTGATATATGGTGGCTTTAAAGAAGTAATAATGTTACTTCGAGAGACGGACGCTTTTTTTGATAAAAGTTAAGGGTTGAACATGGGGATATTGATAAGAAGATGTTTCATACGGTTAACGTGTAATTTTGATTGTGTAAGGATGGCACATGTGAATTTCTTTTTATCAATCTTTTTAATTTAAATGATTTTTATTTTTTAATATCAATTTTATCAACATTGCTGTTGTTTCTATTAACACATACTATTGTAAGAAAATAAGTTATAACGATTCTGTTAAATATGGGTAACTCTGCGTTAAATTGGCAATACTAATTAATTAGTAGTTTGGTAGTGTAATGGTAACGGTAATTATTGCATAATAACTATTGTAATACAGGGTTTTACACGATACGAATGTAGTCTTAATATTGTCTTGCATGTTCTTGAATTTTCAGACAATATCCAAGAGAAGATTACATAAAACGTTTTTTTATTCCAATATTAAAGTTCAAGGAATATGGATATTGACAATAATTTTCGTATTAATGGTTCTTTTATATATTCTAAAAATAGGTATTTATTTGAGTAATAAAATCATAAAGCTTATTCCAACTACCATGGGGATAACAATTTCTTACTAACGATAAATATTTAATAAGCATTACTTATTATATCATAAGTGACAATTTTATCTTTTTCATCAATACGAGTATATCTGTCATTATTACAAACCTGCTTACAAACCTCCATCCAACAAATCTCGTTTTGCATGCAAAACTTGTTCATCAATCCCACTTCGCAACATCATTCGCATGTTATTATATTTACTATAAAAACTAAATTGATCCGCAATGAACTATTCTTTCTTTGAAATACACACGATGCAACCGCGAATACACTCGTTCCCCTAAAACACCAGTCAAAACCAGACCTCAAAATAAGAAGAAACTCGAATAAAAAAAAACCCTCGTAAAAGAATATAAAAAGAAAAATGGCAAATCCAGTCTCCAGCGTGATCCCACCCGAGAGAAAGGACCGACAGGATCCCCGAGCGCTATATGCACTCGGACAGCCCCGCGTAGAAACATCGCATCCGAGAAACTGTCCCTGTCCATCGCGGCGTCGGCACGTTATACGAGATCACGCTGCCGCTATCCACCTCTCACTCTCTCTCTTTCTATTATCAAGGTGCCGGAGCACGGAGTGGAGATCGCTGTCGGACCTTGCGCTAACACCCCTTGAATTTTCGCGTGGATGTCCAGCAGCAGTTCCCCCGTCAACGTCTTAAAGGACGCGCTGGACTTTAAGAAAACATTATCTCGAGCGAGGTAGACGCGGGGATACGTCGCTTTTTCGGGGAAAGGTGATGCAGTGGTCAGTGGTCATAGTCTTGGGTTGGGGGGAGAGGATGGAAATAGGGATGTGAATATTGAGGAAGGAAGTGTCTGATTTGCGGAGGAGCTTGCTTGAGATGGATTGAATGTTTAATGCTTCTGGGGTTGAATAAATTACATTGTTTGGTATTGATGCTTTTGTGAGTTCACAATACTTGGATCACAATACTTGGATAACTACATTTTGGTTTATATTTTGTATTCTTCTTGAAATTACGGTGAAAGGTGGAAATGATAAAAACTCGAATTGTCATTACAATGGAATTAATTTATTGTAAAAGCAAACGTTTTGGTGATTCAATAAGTTGAAGACCAATGATCTTCTTATAGATAAATAATTCTTTTATATAACTATAGAATAGGTGTAGAGTTGATGATTTATTTTACTCCAACCATATTTAGCTAAAACATACTAAGCTTGTAAAGATGCAAATTTTGCCTTAAAAAGACTTTTTTGTGGACGTCATGGAAGTAACATGGAGTATAGGTAACAGTTTTTCAATAAATTAATGGATTGCGATTTGTGAAACATTCAAGTTTTTATCGCCTTAACTAAATTTAGAACCTGACACGCACGTATGCCAAGTCAGTGTTATTAAATAAATAGTTTAATACAACTCCGATTTAAATAAATATTTAATCATTTACTTGCAGTCGAATCATAGAAATGCTACAATAGAAGCATCTAAAATTACTATCTGTGGTATAATACTCTTAAATTAATAAATTCATTACACTGTTCATCTGCAAAAGACTACATTACGTAAAGTCCTTTCCAGTACTCTGAAAACCAACCATCCAGCAATTCGCGTTATACCAGAAGAATGCGACGTTACAAACTCCTACACTCGCGCGCACGCAAAACAGCTGACGAAAGTCGCGAAAATAGAAGTATCAGTCCTTTTCACTCTTCTCCCGCCACCCTTCTCCACTTCAAGAGAGAGCGCAAAAGTATACACACACGCGGCGAGAGACAGCACAACGTTGTAAACGACGTTCCCTCTCTCTTTCTCTCTTCTCGGCCCCATTGTAGCGCTATATCGCGGGTGGTTCACGGCGAGGACCTTTTCAGCGGGGCATTTGTTATCCTTTGAATTCGAGGAGTTAGCGCGCGCTGTTATTTATTCCATTCTTATTTTTTGTCAAGCGAGCCGGCCAGCTAGCTTGCTCTCTCTCTCTATCTCTCTCTTTCTCTATCTCTCTCTCTCTATCTCTCTCTCTCTCTCGCTTGCTCCTGCTCTTGCTCCACCCTAGCCGCGTTGTTGTAGTAAATGGACATAAGTCAGCCGAGTCGAGCAGTGCTTCTGTCATTTTTATCGCCTCGGCCTGAATTAAGAAGGTGGAGTCGCGCGAGGAGCGAGAAAGAGAGAGAGAGAGAGAGAGAGGGAGAAGGGGTGAGAGAGACTTTCCTCTCCTTGCACGTCGCTTTATCTTTTCACCCGTTCGTAGTCCTCTTCTTTCACTTACTCCGATGTATTTTGTCTGGTTCTATAATTTTTGTGCGCTTCTTGTACATGTGTGTCGCATTATAACTAATGGTGTAACTGCTAATTTCTATTATGTTCAGTACCAAGTTGTAAGAAAAATTAAAGCGTACTATTGTTGTTACTTTTTTAAGAGTGAATAGTATCAAAGATTCAAGTCTATCTCTGAATCTTTTTTTCTAGGTGGTCGGACATTTTTCATAACTTCACCTCCTCATAAATTCTCTTGTATTATAAAATACTGCAGTTTGACATCCAATTATACAAACTATGCTTCTAGCTTAATCTATCGATAGGAGTCATCTAAAAATTAAATGGTATAGGACTACAATGACCCAACTCTATGTTTATGTAAGTTCAACTTTTTAACTAAACAATAGTACTTTTTATTAAACAAGAAAATTAAAGAGAAACAGTATTTGCAGTACATTCGTATCTCCAATTCTGAGCAAGTATCTAGATAATTTATTTATTAATAAGTATCCATGCAGCATAAGGATATTCAAATTATCTTAAATGTATGAAGTTTAAGTGCACTTTGTAGAGGTATTCTAGTACCTGTACACATTAGACTTGGTTCACTATAATCATGATGCTTCCATACCCTCTTCTACATTTGGGGAATGTTATACATAGTTAGCATCTTTATTGGCCTTACAGTTTAAGGTGGAATCCAAATCACCGGCTTGTTTTTAGCTAAAATTATCTACATAAAATATTTAATAAAAATGCCAAATAAAATTTTGATTAAATCTTTTATCTTGATAATGTACAATCTAGATACTTTGTTATACCTATACTATTTTATCTAGGTAAATTATCTTTTTTTACAATAATATTTAAAAGAGGATTTATCAACGCAAAAGTCAATAGCTACATTTTATTAGCTTTTTACATACTTTCGTAAACAGATAATAGTATCTAAAACTTTAAATAACAAATTATCATCAATTTTATCTTCCATCTTTATCTTTTTCCAAACAACAATCTTTTACCCATAACTGCATATAATAATACTAACCAGTATTTCACATTTTCAACCTTACTTCCTTATAAGTAAGTGAATAAATGTTCTCAACTTCTTATCTTCCGCTCCAAACTATATCATTCCGCAAGCTTCGCAACCATTCCAGATCCTCGACCGCTTCCTTCTCACTCACCTACCTTCTCCAACTCACTGAAACACCAGCCAGCCAAGCCAAGCCAAGCCAGCACATCTCTCCTCCTCCAAAAGCTACTAAAGAGAAGTATAATATAAGTATCCCGTAGACGTCGTATTTTCGGCTCTCCTTCTCTCCACAACGCGCGGCGCACTTTACATCATTGTTCCGCGCCTTGTAACCGACTGTAATGGTCCGGGCGTTAGCGCTCGGTGTTACAAGTGCGCTTGCGGTGATTTAAGAACACGGCCCGCGCCCGCGTTTATATATACGGCAGCCGGCGGCCGGCCCGGAGAATTTCTCGCGTGTAAAAATTGCCGGCACGCTTATTGCGCGCTGTATGCCGGCAGCAGTTGTAGTTTATATAGGTGAGGAGGATAAATTCTCGCGGCCTATGCCCATGAAAGTGTTTCTTCGCGATACGTGCGCGCTTACGTATGCGGAATTTAATGGGTTCCTTCGCGTGTTCCGTCTGCTTTTTCTGTTTTTCTTACGTTTGCGCGACTGGTTTTAGACTCTTATTTGGTGAATAATCAATTAGGTGCTGTGGTTGATGCTTTGCCACTGAAAATGAATTTTGCTGTGGTAAATCTAATTAAAGCTTGTGTATAAATTGATTTAATTATTTTTAACAGTCATAAGACGTGAATATATTTAATCAATTAAATAATGTTATTATTTATAATATTGTTTTTGTACATAGTTGAAATAAAATTTTAAATAATAATCATGTGTTTTTGAAAATTTGCGTATATTTTTTCTTTATTATACTGCATCTTGTTTGAAAGTTTCCTCAACGTTTATACAAATTTGGAGTTTTATAAAATGTTAATATTTTAAAAGATTTACTATTAATTTTTCATTTTGAGAGATTTTATTGCCCTGCTCGTTGAGTATCAAGCACAGGGATGTAAAATAAGACCGATACCGTGGACTGACATTTTTTATACTTCAATCCCTTATCATCCTAAGAGATTGATAATTTTACCTTATTTTATTGAATACGATTTTAGTAAATGATTTGTTTAGCGATAAAATATGTACACAAAAACAAGATTTTATTTATAAGTTTCATAATGTGTGGATACAAAGTTTAAAAGTTTCATGATCGACCATATAGAAATGTATCATTAAACATAGTATGGTAAATAAATAAATGTTTTGTAAATTATTAGAATGAAAATGTATTTGCTAAGTAAATAAATAATAACAATATTACGAAAGACAAAAATGGTATAATTATCATGATGAATAATCTAACATATGGTGTTACGGATGTTATTTGTTTGTACAGAAATTCATGAGCTATTTAGGGACTCGGCCATACCGAGAAAAATACAAATATTGCTGAAATCAAAGCGAATCGAACATTCTCACGTTCGACGCGGTATTATGTTAGCTATCGAGTATTAAGTCGCATTCGAATATGACTGAAAAAAATCACTTAATAACGGCTTAAACTCCCCCTCTGTCCGATAAAAAAGAAAATCGAAAACTTGATCGCACGAGGAAAGAAAGAAAGGGAAAAAAGGGAAAAGCAAATAATCCTCAACGCCCCAACACACACACACACATATATTTCAGGCTTTCCATAGAAATCGACCGAAGAATTTCTCTCTCCGATGCGCATATTCGCACGTACGCTTCGTTCAGACGATCTCTCCGCCGTAACGTCATCTCCCTATTCAACTTCATTACCATCACATGTTAACTGACGACTACATTTTTTAACGTTAAATTATAAATTTTTAAGTCTTTTTTATTATAGACACTCAAGATATAATTTTTTTTTTAAATTGCAGTTTGTAAATATAGCACTTTTGTGATCATATGAAATCATATAGAACTTCAATCATTTCCAGAATAATTACAGTTGGTATAATAGATTTTCTGTTGAGGCAATTATTTATTTGGGCTTAAAAGAACGCAGTGGTCCGCCAAGGCCATAGGACCAAATACATTGAAATATCAACATAATGTCTTAAAGAAAAACGGCAACAGTTGCCAAAGGAAGATGCCCGCGGATGCATAGTAAGTCTATAGATGCGAGGGGACATACAAAACTGACTGTATTGTTTAAAGTTATTAAAAATATGAACATTAAAAAAGAATTTAATCCGGAGAAGTAAAGAGAAACTTTAAAAAAAGAGAGCCAAACTCGATAAAATAAGTGACAAAATCAAGATTTTATCCGACATTCAGTAGTAAAAATTAAGAAAATTAATTCCTTTTTTGTTTTTCACTTTACATAGAAGGAAGTTTTTGTTTGAATTCTTAAAATTTTATAAATCTTTCATGCTTATATGAGTTTTATGTTTCCCCTATCAATATTTTTTTTACCTGGGGCGAACATAGGCCATTCATGGGCATCCTCTTTTTTATACTACTATTTTATCTATCTAAATATTTAATCACATCCCATTTGATAGCAGGACTTCCTATATTATATGTATTTTCAGTTTTAACTCCTATTTTTTCTACATTTATTTGAGTTTAAAAAGTTGCTGCGATAAGAATCTAAACTTTAAAACCTTTAAAATCTACTTCAAAATCATTTTTAAGATCACTTGGTAAAAAATCTGTAATTGTTCCTAGTAAAAGTTTTATACCAATCTCTTATTTTTATAACAATGTTCTGCACAAACGATGTCTCACCACATAGGGTAAGCGTACCGATTTCTGTGCCCTGTTATCGAAGTCCGATGAATTCGCTAATTTAGGAAACTTGAATAATAGTTCACATCTTTTTAAAGCTTTCAAGTCACGCTTTGTGACTTCTTTTATGGAAAGCAATATTTTCGATGTAAATATTGAATATTTTTATAATAATAATGGAAACAAATAAAAAGTTTATGAGTCAGTTACTGTGCTCCAACAACCCTCGAAAATCAATTAATGTGCCTCAGTTACTATGCGAAGGGATTTCTTAATCCATCAGTAGGTTATCAACGCCGAGAACGTCATAGACTACGGCGCTATGGTTCATGGGGTTAAGAAATGTAACTCCCTTCGAAACGTGAACCTTCCTAGATTAGCCAGAGCTAGGTATCACTAGCTTCCTCCACGGCATATTCGAAAAGTTGTTTTCAGGATCGGGTGTCCAATTACTGTGCACAGTAAATGGTGCAAGGTTTGAATTTGTTCGAATTACTGGACTTATTTAATATAAAAAATAGTATTAAAATAAATGCTCAAAATAATGCATTATCCTAATCTATACTAGTTTTGTTAGTATAATATATTCTTTTCATATCGCAAAGCCACTTCGTTTATTCTTTATCATTTTTTATTCATTGAGCGTTTTCTTAAGCTTTTTGCTAAGATTTGCCAGATTAAAGGCAAACTCGTACAGCGCAAATTACAAATGATCATTTTAGTATTTAAAAAAGGAAAACGTGATATACATTCGGTATTTATACATAAAGGAGCACTTGAAAATGATTTAAAAAATATAATACCTTCATTTTCATGAAAGGGTAATTAGTTATACGGAAAACTAAGCCTAGTAATCGGCACACCTACCCTATCTACTTATTACACTCAATTTAATACTTATTCAGCTTTCTAAAATATTTTTGCAGAAGCTCATTACTAAAATTCGCGTCGCAACTGTTAACAACAGCACTGAAATAATTACGCCAGTATAAGTTAACATCCATCACTAAATATTCATCTCATCTCCTACATTGAGAAACAAACAAATACACGCACGCGTGTCAACGTAATCGTACGTCGAACTCTACACACATACACGCATTATACGCACACATACACACACACACACACACACACACACACACACACACACACACATAATCACGCATTATACACACATGCTCATATGCGGAATGCGTTTGGCTCAATAGTATCTACCGAGAGCGGGGCGAAGCCCACAGGAGAAACACAGAGTCGCGCGCGTGCATGACGTGTAAACGCATCACGCGGGTCACGTATAGTTAATCCGACAGAGGTAACAATGGGCCGCGACAACCCCCGTGAGCTGTTATATGCGTGCGCTCTCTCTCTCTCTCTCTCTCTGTGTCTCTGTTCGACAAGGAGAACACAGCAGTAGCGACGGCCAAGGGAGCATCCGCGCCTATATACCCACGCACACACGGACGTCGACTCATAATGCGACGATATTCTCTCCGCGTTATAAAAGACGGCGCACGAAATCCGCTGGCTTCGCTCGTTGTTTGTATGCGTGTATATGCGTATATATGGTGATTGGTGTATACAGAGGAGAGAATGGGAAGCTTTCTCCTGTGGACGGATTTCTTTTGCTCTCGCTTTTTTGTCGTTCGGTGTGTGCGAGTGTAACATGCTTGGCAGTGGTCTGCGTCGTGCATACGGAAGTATCGGAGGTTGTACGATTTTTCGGGATTATGAGCAAGCTCGATGCGTTGGGTATTATTGTGTTGGTGGAGGGGAACGTGGAGATGGGTTTAATGGAGATGGACAGTGATTTCTCAATGTGGTGTGAATTATTTTTAATGGAAATAGATTGCTTTGTTGTTAATAAGATATAAACCGTAATAACTTAGGTTATAGGTAACTGAGTTAATGAAAATTAGATATTTTCATATTTATATTATAATATGGGTGTTTCAATATTAACGATAGTAAAGGGTGCTTTAAGTTACTTGTCTAATCTGATTATTTATAAATAAAGAAATATGATTATTATCCAGAAATATAACGTTACGTTAATATAAGGAAGAGACATAAAGTTGAAAAAAATAAATATTTTGATTAGTATTTGACTAGTAACAATTTTTTACAAATTGTTCTTTTTAAATTCAACCCATGCATGAAGTCACCTAATTAAGGAAATAAATATGACGAACCTACATAACCTGGTAATAACTTAACGCTGCTATTATCTTCATATGGATATCCAGTCGAGAGTTCGTTGCATTCTTGAAAAGCTATTTAAATGTATGCAATCATGAAAAATCTAATATCTAAAAAATTTATCAACGATATTCTATCTTAAACGAAAGATAGTGTTAGTTTTGATGGCAATCAATTTTCTCTGTACAAGTAAATATAATTCAAATTCAAATGTTACTTTAGGCACTCAAAATTATACTTTGAAAATTTCAGATACAATATTTATAGATAAAATCTATTATCACCAAAACAATGATCAAATCCAGCATTGATACTTTCCCTGCATAAAACCCATGCGCACTTATGACACCCTAACCAACGACCCATCTCAGCCACCTCTCTCCGCTGCTCATTTTTTCCTCATCCCCCTGCGCTCTCATTCGCATTTCGGCGCAGCGCACGAACCATCGACGCATATAGCTGCACAATAACCCTGTAGCAGCAGCATCTGAGCAGCAGCAGCAGCTACTAACTCCCTGGGCGCATTGTGCGCGCGCCTAATCGGATTATAGCGCGTGCAACGTAAAAAGAGCAAACGCCCAAATCGCATTTATATTAGCTTCGTGAATGAGTCGTAAATATTTATGCTGCGCACGACGTCTTTTCCATATAGGTTTACTCTCGCTCGTGTGTGCCCTTTTTACCTCTCGTATATATATGGGGCCGAAGCACCACTCGTCTTCGCGAGAGAGAGAGAGAGTGTGTGTATATATACAATGCGAGGAAGGATGCACGCAAGGATGCCGTCGAGGCAGAAAAGTGGCTAATCGCTTCACGAGGATGTTCTCACAATCGAGCGACGTCTTTTCGGGGGCTATGAGCTTCTTGCTGAGAGACTTGGTAGGATTTTTGCTTGTGCTGTTTGCTTATTGTGATATTTTCTTTCTTTTTTGGGGAGAAAGGTGAGTTTTGAGGTATAGGTGGATTATGGTCTTTTATTTCCGGTGGAATTATATGTGTGGTAAGGATCTGATTATAGTGCAATAAAAATTTTCCTTTTTTCTTTTTTGTTTGTGATATAGGGTAATGGTT
This sequence comes from Gastracanthus pulcherrimus, assembly GCA_949152435.1. Classification (NCBI taxonomy): domain Eukaryota; kingdom Metazoa; phylum Arthropoda; class Insecta; order Hymenoptera; family Pteromalidae; genus Gastracanthus; species Gastracanthus pulcherrimus. Next base: position 24,199,681 of record OX424575.1, on the reverse strand, counting down.
TATTATGTGTTTTGACGACGTTGCCTTTGACAAGACTGTACGGATTTGTCATGTGGAATCGTAATAAAGTACTACTGTGGTTTATCACATTATGACAATGGATAGAAGAACAATTGACACGTGAAGTATACAGCAAGAATATAAATATGTATATAAATTTCTCTACTGTAGGTATGCTACTAAATCTAGATCATGTACGTAAGTGAAGAATTATGTAATTCCAGTTATAGAAACAGTCTCTTTATATTTCTCATTATTTGCATGAATCCAACATAACATATTCTAATAAAACTAAATTAAATGTGAGGGGTGATAGAGCATCGCTTTCCTTTAATTCATCGTGAATTTTGAATAGCTCTGGTATGTTTTTCCCCCTCGTACCTGCCATAATAGTTACCGTCAATATATTGCTTTATGAAATTTCCGTTTCTTTCTAATTGTTGTTTTTCTTGTACAATTTTTCCACGTAGGAGTGAATCTTGATAATAATACTTAAAGACAAATTTTTAACGTATGAATAGTAGTGGAATGGTTCGATAGTTCTTGTAATTTAATTTGTTACGTTTTTTGGGATAATAATTAACTCTTTTCATTCATTATAGATGCTACATCTTCATGGTCCCATATGCATAAGTTTATGATTTTTTATGGGCGATTCCTTGAGGCTTTAGTCTATTATTTGTAATTCACAGAAAGTTTTTCTGTAGTTTGTTTTGCGTATGTTAATGCCTATCGTCCTTTAAATTCTGAAAAATTCTCTGTTGTTTTTTTTAACGTCGCCATATTTGTGCTCTCATATGGTGTTAATCGACGACGGGGGTCTGCGGTGTGTTTGTAAACAAAGCACATGCACTTTTACAGAGGTGCTTGTATCAATCGGCAGAAGCTAGGAATCGAATTCGGGGCATAGACGTGAGAATCCGACATTATACCCAGTGAGTTGTTAAAACTGTTGTTAAAACTTAAAACTCATAATTTCAACTTTAAATTTTTTCTTTACTCCACTATCTATACATATTTCAACGAAAAACTATACTACCATAAAATAACCTACAAGTAATAGTTGCATTTAGTAGTTAGAACTAATATTTCATGAACAGTAATTTTAACGATGAGTTCCTGTCAAAGAATTTCGAAAAACATTCTCGCTCTGCATACCTTCCGAAAATACAACAGCACACAGTAAACACAAGACTACATCCACAATTACGCGAATGCATTCACCCGACAACTCCGTAATACACCGGCAAATAAAGAAAAAAAGCAGCACGGCAGCAAGCACGAGCCAAAGCATTAAAAGCTGCTCCTACTTGCGCATTGCGCACTATACTAAACGGGAAATTTTTGCAACATCGTACACTAGCAAGCACAAGCCGTCGCTGCTGCTGCTGCTCTACTCGTGTGTCGCTACAAACACGAGGCAGGGCGAACGAGAGCGCGCGACACGCAGAACAGTACCTCGAGGCTCTAGCTACGGCGCAGCAAGAACAAGAGGGCGAGCAAGAGTTCGCATTGTAGTTCGGCGTTCGCGCGGCCCGCTGTACAACAGCGGCTCCAACACTGCCTGCCTGACGGCGTGCCTGTAGTATAAGTAAAGGAGAGGGGAAATGGGGGTTGGGAGAACGGCATAAAAGACTCGACACTCCGTTATAATAAAGTCCACCCCCTTCGCGCGCCTGCCTTCTTCATTGCATCCCCCCTTGTGCTTTTTTTCTCTCACTCTCTCTCTCTCTCGCGCTCATTTCTGTGCGGAAGACGACAACGACGAGAAGAAGAAGAAGGAGGAGGGGGGAGGCTCGCCGGCATTACTGCCAGCCAACTTACTTTGTTCCTGAACTTTATTAATTTTTCCTCGGTCTTGGGGGAGCCAGCGAGCGCGCAGCGCCTGGTTATATCGCTGCCGGGATATATCCTTCGCTGGCTGGGATAGACAAGAAGACGCGAGGGAGAAGGAAAGAGAGAGAAAGGATGGAGAAGGAGACTAGGTGACGATAAGGAGAGAGAAAGATGATGCTTGGGGTGAACGTAGCATTATAGGCCAGTTCAAAAGTTAATTTAGTTATAATTTACCGTACTCCTTTACGGAAAATATCTGCAGAATTTTCTGCACGATTTTGTGCAGAGCTCTTAGACGCTGCAAGGATTTTGACTGCAGATTTGTCCGACATATTTTCGCAGACAAATTTGCTGAAAATAGTGCAGAGAATCCTGCAGGATTAACCTGCGAGGTCTAAAAGTTTTGTAAACAGTCGTGCAGAAAAATAATGAAAAGTTTAATAGCTAAACAGAAAGCTAAGCAGACAGCTCAGTAGAAAATCTAAAGAGAAATATGAAGAGAAATCAGTGGAGAATTTGACAGATAATCGTGCAGAAAACTTCTGCAATTAATACGGGCAATAGTATTGAAGATAATCGTGCAGAAAATCATGCTGACAATCCCGCAGAAATTTTCGCAGATTCTTTTAATAGGATATCTTGTAGAAAATCTCTGCTAGTTTGTCAGCAAGATTTTCTGCACGATTGTCTTCGATACTGTTGCCCGTATTATTATCAGGATATCGTTAAAAATAACTGCAGAAATTTCTGTCTATTTGCCCTTAAATATGTCAATTTTATTTCATTGTATCTGACATAAAATATGTACAAACAAATGTTAACATTTTAGAAACAAGCTGAAATTGAAAAATGATGTAAGCTTTCGAATGAGATTGCACTACTGTAAGTAGCTATATGGACAATACTAGGTACATACTTCTGATGTATATATTTTAAAGATAGAATGGTTAGTTATTGTGTTTTATGATTTTATGCAGTGTGTACAGATATTCTGTGTAACATAGAATTTCTTTCAAAAATAATAATAAAATTTTAGATGTTTTACATACATGAATATCCATCATTAATATAAGCTTGTATATTAAACATTACAACTTCAAACACATATATATTATCACAGCAAAGGTACAGCCCATTCAAATTTCAACCGCATGCCAATAATGTAGTCACAACAGCACAGTAATAATGTTAGAAAAATTCTGAGAAAATCAATTTCTTTTACAACTACCTTAAATAGGGTGAAAGAAAAAAAGAGAGATGGAGACGAGGAAGACGAGGATGCAAAAAGAGTGATAGAAGTTACGGACGAAGGCTCGGGCAGAAAGAAAGAGAACAAAACCGGGAAGGAAGAGAAAAATGGTCAGAGGTATAAAGGAACGAGTAGGGAAGAACGAAGGGTGAAAAAGGCGCCTGCGTTGCAGGAAGGGGTAGAAGATAGGGTTCGTTCGCTCATTCTTCCTTGTGACGGGAAATTTTAAAATCTGTCTATGCGTTGTCGAACCACCGCGAGGAAAACTTTATTATTAGCGGGCGTCGAGGAGCGAGAAAGTGTTGGGGATGGTTCGTAGGGTGGCTATGGGTCTCTGATAAAAGAGCCGCAGAAAACTGCGAGGAGGACGAAGGGAGAGAAGGAGCGAGGATCGTTAGTACGTCTTTTTGTGTTGCGGACGGTTAATGGGTGATCGCACAGAGTGGATGTGATTTTTTAAAGAGAATTTGAATGATGAAGTATCTTGTGTAGTAACGTTCATTGGTGTCTATCATTGAACTCGTTATTAATGTTTATTCAGATCATACCAGTAAATAACAAAATTTGTTGCGGTGTATCTATGAATTCATGTACATGATTATTATTCTTATTGTAATGCTTATTACTTTTAATGTCACTAGAATAGTAACATGAACGTTCGTATTTAATTTGGTTAAATTTATTATATATGTAAGTATGTAGCTTGTTGCTCATATATAATATTCTGGAAAATAATACGGAGTTGGATGAATTTTGGTTTTTGAAGAAGATAGTTTTTTATTTTTATACTTGTATTGTATGTATCTTTGTTCAACCTACCTCCATTATACAAAACAATGTTATGTTACGGAGAAGAATAAGTGTCGAGACACATCGTAACTTATAAGGCAGACACTCTGGCGATACGGCACGGCTGCTACCGAGGACTGTACTCCGTAACATTTATAATAAGTTTATTTAGTATGATAATACAATACTATGTAATAGTTTAAACGTTTCAATTAATTTGAAAAATCTGTAAACAATTATTGTCTTGTAGTAACTTCTTGAGGACTACTAGGAATCACAGACGCGCAACAACAATTTTCTTTGTTGATAATATTAATCTTAATATAAATTGAAGAAAATAGATATTAATATCCATCTTGAATATAAAATCATTTATAAGTATTATTTATAATATAAAAAATATGATTGTTAATGTTATTAGATAGTTTTAACTTCAGTATCAAACATATATGTTTACATAAAAATAAGATGATAACATGACAAAATATGTAAATAATAGAATAAAGAATCCCTATGAAAAACGTCAGATGATTTCTGGATAGAAAATGGAGTAAAAAATACCTTAAATTTTAACACATTTTTATGCACATGAAGTTATTACTGCGCATGCGTAGTTGCTTGAAATCATTATCGCGCATGCTTGCGTGCAGGAAGTCACTTCTGCGCATGCCTGAATACACGAAGTCACTACTGCGCATACCTCTGTGTGTACGCTGTTAATACTGCGCATGCTTGGATGCATGAAGTCACTACTGCGCATACCTCTGTATACGCAATAACTTCTGCGCACGATTACACAGTGTGCTCACAGTTATTACTGCGTATACTTAAATGCACATGGGCACGACTGCGCATGCATATATGCAAGTGACAATACCCGCACCCATCCGCCCCTCCTCAATCGCACCTCATGCCATCCTTCTGAATATCCATAACTATCTAAGTGCATGCAATTCCGTATGCTCTCTCTTTCATCCCCTCTTACCACACTTCATCCAGTTATATTTTCTTCATTATTTTATGCTACCAGTTCTTTCAAACCACTTCACTTCATTCGTTGATGCACTACTTCATAGAAAATTAAGAGTTAATTCTGCATCTCGCTTTTAGCGATTACAATAATTCTTTTAATAAGAGAAAATACCCCCACCACATGACTCATATCCCCCCTCTACTTTTAGTACCGATCCTAATTTTGTCCACTTATGCTACTCCAACAATACATCATCACCACACTAATTCTCTTAGCACTATTTTAAAGTAATAACACGTTTAATTTAGCATTGCAGGACCTATATCATTTTTGTCATTATTTTATTAAGAAAAAAATATCCCATCCACGACTCCCATACCCACCCCCACTTTTCCTACCTATCCTAATTTTGTCCCACTATGCTAACGAATCCTTCCATGATTTCCAAATTGACCCATGTATGTTCAGTGATTACAATCATTATTTTACTATAGGGATATTTCATAAAAAGCGAAGTCCAAATACAATGAATTTTTAAATTCTAATAAATTTGTCAATAGTAAACCTAACTGATAGAAATTATGTATTCATGCACCGATTTCAAAGCTGCAATGTCAACATTTTTGAAGACCTAAAATCAGTTGTGATAAATCCTATACATTAGTTTAAAATTTAAATATAATTTCAAATATTTATTGACTATCTGATTATAATCATTTTGACCACATACTCTACTCGTATACTACATTGTTGCACAACCTCCACACTATACCACCTCAAAAGCTTTCCAACTTTCTAAAAACCAAGTACATGCAAATGCAAACATTACACCAATATCGCTCATCCGTTGCACCAAAGCCATTTCACCATGAAATTGCACTGAACCTTATACACAAAGACTCCACTCACCTACTCACCTCCGTAGCAAGCTTTCCCGAAGACCGAGGCCGGCATCCGAGCGACAAGATATTGCCTTTATAAACTCATTTGCAGCTCGGCCGATCTCGACGCCTCTCTCCCCCAGAAAAAGTTTTGCTACACGAGCGTTGCCTCCATCACACCGCTGCGGGTGATTGATGCGCTCGCGCGCGCGTGGGCAGGATTCTCTCGGCCGATGCCGAATAATTAGGGGTGGCTCCTGCTTTCGCCCGAGGTGTCGGCTTTCTTTATGGTCTGTTCTTTTTCCTTTCCTCGAAGGAGGAGGAACTTAGCAGCGTCGTCCCTGTCATCATTAAATTTCGCACCGTCGCGGTTTTTTAGAGAGAGTCACGGTGTTCGGTAATGCGAGGGGGCGATGTTTGGTGTTTTTAATCGAGTCAGTTTGATTTGGGGATGGGTGGGAGGAGGAGTAGGAAGTTCTGTTGATGATACTGTTGAGGGGAGGGAGTATAATGGCTACGTGTTTGGAGGTTAATTGATAAGCTGACAAGGGGGTGAAGTTGGGTGAAAAAAATTACAGTTGTCAGGATTTTTAAGCGGGATTTAATTAATCGTATTAAGGTGAGAAAGCATTTTAATGTTCGTTGTATTATGGTATCATTGTTGTGTTTTATTGCTCGTGACGTTTATACTACTACTTTAATTTTACTCAGAATGTATTAAAGATTGTTTAATGTAAATAGTAGATGATTTATTTACAGTTTAAAGATTTAGTTAACGTGAATGTGAAACACTCAAATTTACTTAACCAGTTGATATATACTAGCAATTAAACAACACACTTTTAACCGTAATAAATGGAATTAATTGAATGGACTAACTACATCTGGTTTCTTAATGTCTTCACATTAAATGCATGGGAAAGTCGTTACTATAGTGCTCTATAATAATTGCTTCAGGAAATGTTGCATGGTACAACGCTTATTCTTTTTGCACATTACAACAACAATAAGGTAAGGTGATCGAATTCGGGTGGTGGTATACGCAAATAAGAATTAATAGAATTTTTTATCTAAGTACGTAAGATGGTTAACCAATGGTGGATTACTCAATTGAAATTCCGAATCTTAATTGGAAAATCCACTACCAGTAGTTAACCATTTTACATACACAGATTAACAAACTTTGTTGATTCACATTTGAGTACACCGATTCGAATGCGATTACTTTACCTTACTCGTAAAAATACATGGCACTTATTCGTGCACTTATAGTAAATTGAAAACCTTTTATGATATGGCCATTTTCAAACTCTAGAAATACAACTGAATAATACAATTACAAATGTTTTCAGCTCATATATGGTTGCAGATTTACTCTCAATCACATTTGAAAATAAATCACTGTGCCAACGAGTTATTAAAAACGTACTTCCATTTTCAAATCTCTGGGTATAAAAACTCAGCGCAAATTGCCAACAAAATTCAAGCCTTCCTAAAACTTTCGGAATATCTACCATCACCTCCCCCTCCCCTCTCCATCCTCACTGCAACGCTGCAACAACCGTTCGCGCGTTTATCATCTCACACCTCCTCCCGAGAAAAAGATTAGCGCCCGTCGTTCAATCACTCTCCTGCCAATAATCTACGTACATCTACCCTCTCTCTCACTCTCCTACTCACTCTATCTCTCTTTTTCCATGCCATACCTAACGCACAAGCGATCCTCCTCTTTTTCCCCCGTATGTGTGTATGTACTTATATAGTATAAACGCGCCATTCGCCGGTAGGGCGCCGCTCGCGATATCTCGCGTGACAGTGGCCATTGTGTGCTTTTTTTCTCCTCCTCCTCCTCCGCAGCGAAGAGAGAGAAACGCAGAGCCGGAGCCGGAGCAAATGCGGCGACTATCGCGCGGGCGCACACATCAACCGGACGACGGACAGAGAGAGAAAGAGAGAGAGAGAGAGAGAGAGAGAGGGAGAGAGAGAGAGGAGAGAGTGCGTGTGTATATATCACGATCGTTCGTTGGCCACTTTTTTCGCGCTTTTTCAGCGTATATGTGCAAAGCGGAGGCGCGCCTGCACTTACGCTCTCGCGGCCTCCCGGGCGTCCTTTTTCTCTGCGCCCGACGGATGCTGGGATATTCGCGCCAGGAAGAAGCTTGCGTGGGACAGAGGCATGCGAAAGTTTGTAGGAAATTTTTTCTGATTCTGGCATAAAACGTATTGAGTGGAATTGATATTATTGGATATCATTCATAAAGTATTCTGTTATTTAACAAATTGGCGTTATGTGGACTGAAAGATATTGTGTAGTACAATTTCTGTTTGTACATATTACAAAGACATAGTTGATTTATTATAATAATTAAACCATTTATATTAAAAATTGTCACATTTAAAGCAAATATTGTCAAATAAATATTAAATACTACAATGAAAGTAATATTTTATTGAAGTACACCATATTTTTGTATAAATTTTGTTAATAAATAATAAAAAGATACAACAGTTTTATTTGAAATCACTGTTGTTAACGAATATTACAGATATTGAAGACATTTTATTTTCTCCATCCTAAATCGAGCTAGTACCATTTTTTAGCATGATGTTCAAATTTAGGACAAAACGTATATAACTATACAAAATGGCGCTCTATGAACTTTCCGTGTATAAAATTAACGAATTAAAAATGTTTAATGATCCGCAAGAGCATACACAAAACATGTCCCCTCACCCCCCTGATTTTAGACAATTAAGAGATAAATGCTAACCAATTCTTCTATTAGCTTCTATAAATGATATTAATCGGATGCCACTTTGCATTATTAACACGTATAATTCTTTCGTATTAAATCAAAATAAAGGTATGATAGTGCTCGAGAACTAAACAAAACAATTGCTATGAATGTGAAAGCTTCACATCTTCAGATAAAAATACAATTGGTTCTTCAGCACAAAAGAACATGAAAAAGTGGTGACGTACATTATTATCATGCCAAAATTAATGCCTATCATGCATAACATAATAATACCTAATATTTATATCTTCTTCCATCATATTCAATAGAAATCATATGTAACCTGTGCCAAGGCTGCCGCCATTTTTGTTTTCCATGACGCCTGCAAACCTTATTTTAAACTTCCAACACATTATTTTATAACTATCTAAAGAAATTTTCTGCAAACTAGTGTGTCGCATCACGGAATAATCGATCAGACATATAAAACGCGAAGAGGAGCTCCCAAAAACTTTACCTCCACACTGCATCCTCCCTTCCCCCCACACACACAAATACCCACGCATCGCGACTCGCTTCCCACCTCCATCCTCTACACCCCCAATCCTCTCCTCTCTCTCTCTCTTTCCTCTCCGCACCGCTTCGCTCTCGCGCCGCGCAGCGCTTGATGGACAGCGGCGCCAATTTGACGCTCGGAGGCTCCGGCTCCGGTTCCTCCTCCTCTTTATTTTCCTTTTTTTTTTTATTTCGCAGCGGCGCTCTCTCCGCGCGCGCTGAATATTGCATCGAGCGTTTGAAAGACCGGAGCTGGCACTGTCGGCGGCGTCGCTGTAGAGGGGGAGGGAGGTGGTGCGGCGGTAGGCTCCGCTGGAATTCGCTGCACTCGCGCGCGAAAGCGGGAAAAACGAGAGAAACGATAGGTATATGCGAGGAGAGATAGAGAGAGAGAGAGAGAGGAGTGGAATCGCGAATCGACGAGTGACGGACAGAACGAGGGAGAGAGGAAGAGAATTTGGGGAGAGAGAGAGAGGAGGAGGAGGGGGAGAGGTGGAACATGGAAAGAGCACGAGAAAATGAAAGAATAAAATATAAAGAGGAGAGAGGAGGGTAGAGGGAGGCGCCGATGGAGAGCTGCAGGATCAGGAACGCGAATCGGCTGCGGACTTGCGTTGGTGATACGAGAGCAGGGAATCTGGAAAAAATTTTTGTCAGGAATGCTGTGAGTTTAATAGTGGGAGTTTCAATGAATATGTATAGTTCATGTTTTGAAAACATTTCATTCTTGTTATTATATAGGTGGTTAGATTTGTAATGCAGAATCAACATTATATATCAGGTACCCCCAGGATATATGACAACTCTAAGTTCTACGTTTTTATAACACAAAGCCAGTAACGTAAATTTGTTCATGATAGAAATCTTCCTACTTAGATTTGATTATTATACTTTCTCAACCTTTCTCAACCATAACTTCACAAATTTAAGTTAAAAATTTTGGGCTTTCATAGTTTCTTTCTAGAGGTTGAACCTCAAATAATATAGTCTTGTATTGTAATTCCGTCAGAAAGACAGATTTATATCAGCTATGTCTCAGCACTGCATAAATGTGATCGGTCAATTCAGCAATATGGGTTACACTTGGAACAACATTTCATTGGCTGATTTTGCTAGGCTACGTAAATATTACCACCTTCATGGACTCAGTTTTCGATCAGCTAGAAATGGTCCTAGACCCAGTTTTCAGACAAAATGGTGACTACTTTTAACGTATTCCTATGTAACGAAGAGTCGGTTATAACTAGCAAATCTTAGCAAAGCTGAGTTGCTATAAGTATCGGTAGGATCTGCTGTAACAAAAGATAAAAATGTAAAGACAATGCTAGAAAATGATCGCTGAGTACGATTAAATGGACGAAATCAAAAATGAAAATTAATTAATAATTTATAGTATGATTAGTCGATTTAGCTTTCAAACTACATATAAGAGCATGCTTCCCAAAAACTGTCATAATTCTTCATTGATCTGCTTTTAACGAGGGTTGTTTATAAGCACGTTAATAAGAACGTTATGAGTGGTCACCACTGCATGCATCTTATTCTAATCTTTGATGCTTTACACATTTTTACTTAAACCGGTCTCCCATACAGATGATTTTATTCTGATGGTAAAATCTATGTTAAGTAAAAAACTATTTTAAGTAAAAAAATTATTTCTTATGAAATCTAGAAATAACTAGAAATACATCTGAAAAATCAACCTAAATAAAACCTGGATAGTTGTTAATCTAGCTAGAATCTATTTGTATTTCAGTCAAATCTAGCTAGAATTAAGTCAGATACAGGTATATTTTCAGGTGCATTTCCAGGTCGACTCCAGGTGGAAACTTTCAACAGGGAATGACTGGTTCATGCTATTCATTATTCTAGGTTTTCAACAAATCTCAGTTAACGTCATAATCACAAATTTCAAAACGCAGCAAACCTTGCAAATAAAATACAACACACCCCTACAATCGCATCAAATGCAAATGTCCATCATGCAAAATCATCTCTGACTCAACAAAAAAAAAAAGAAAAAGAGCCAATCAAAGGGTAAAAACTGCTTGCCAGTGGATGAGAATTGAAACTCCAGCATCAGAGATCAAGTGAGCGAGCGAGCAAGCTCCGCGCCATATAGAAACAAGCACATACAGACAGAAGGACAGAGAATCCCAGAGACTGAGCGAGCGATGCGCAGAGAGAGAGAGAGAGAGAGAGAGAGACAGGTAGAGAAAGAGAGAGAGATGAGCTCGGAACAAGCAAGAGCCGAATGAAAGAACGAAAGCTAAAGAGACAGCGCTCTCGCGCGCAAAAAAATAGAGCGGCAAAAGTCCCGAAACAAGGGGAAAGAATATGGACTCTCTGGCTTCGGCAAAAAGCTCCAGCTCCAGCTCCAGCTCCCGCGCGCTTGAAAGCTCTCTATGCTCGGACCGAATAAGGCACGGTAGTCCTCTACCGGCTCGCTGATATCACGTCGGTCAAACGCCAGCCTCCGACTGCTGCCTGCAATGAAATCGCTATATAGCCGGGTTGAGGGGAGCGAGCGGCCGACATGCACTCGCGAATTATTTATCCCAGCGAGACGAGCTTATGCCCGCCTGGACGATCCTCGATATGTGAGCTTGCAAGCTCTCTCTCCCTCTCTCTGCCTGGCGATTATCGAAATTTTCTTCTTTTTTCGTGCATGCATGGCATGCATGCGCGTCTGTTTCAGTTTTCAGATGGATTGATTAGTATGGGTGAGTCACTTTATTGTGCCTACTGGGATTTCGTTGGTATCTTTTTTTAGGTACTGTTTACTGGGTGGATGCATGGCTGGAAGAACGATTGGAACGTGAATAATGATGTGCTTGTATTAATTTGTAAGGTGAGTGGTGAGATGGAGAAAGCTTGCTTTTTGTTGAAAGATTATACTATTTTTACTAATTAATAACGCAGTCAATGCAAAAGTATTTTAACAACTTCTGCAAAGTAGCATATGAAATGTATAAATGTATATCAACGAGTTATTAACAAGTAAAAAATTCGTTGCTATATATGAATTTCATCAAAGTGGTATAGTTCTGGTCTAACCAGCAGTTCTTAAATGAACCAATTTTTTCTATTATAGGAAATAACATTGTCAATAGACTTGGATTGTTGATGAATAATGTAGTGAATAGGCGCAGTATTTCTCGTAGAATAATATAAAATAAACACTCCTGTATTTAAATCGTATAGAATGTAATATGATCAAGCATTGATTAGAATCAGTTCGAGTTACGAATATTATTTGTTCTATTGCCTTCAATCAATGTATAATGGTAATCAATTGTTGGATAGCTTTACGAAACAGCGTTGCGCAGATAATAATTGAGAAATAGTATCGTTTTAATATTCGAATTATGAACACATTCGAGGACTACTGTTTAATTATTTTTACGTTTGTTCATAGTAATACTATACAGTCATATTCAAAATGATCATAGTGTTTGGTCATTTTATTTTATCACACTGTATTGTTATATATTACGCAGAATAAATGTGAACACTACACTCTATTATAATTAATGAAAATGGATTCATGTTATAATATGTTTATGTTAGATATGAAACATCTGTTATTGTTCTATACTAAAATATACAAAATTGTTGAATGTTGAAATGCTTAGTAAAACCTTAGAATGTAAAATAATCATTCAATGTGTACAGTTAATAACTCCTGTTTAAATTTTACTATAAAATGAAGCACCTTTTAAATCATATTCAATATTTTTACAACTTATACATTTATAATAAAAA